>PVIA01000568.1:0-412090 GCA_004024845.1 Tonatia bakeri
GAGCAGCATGCCAGTGGTGTATCTCTAAACCCGGCTAAGGGGGCTGATAAATTCAAGATGTCCATGGAGAAAATCTGGCTCCTGATCTGTTTCAGTCGCTGATACGTATCCAGAAAGTTGACCAAATTTCCCTCTCTGCTGCTTTCATGTGGCATAGTTTAATGGTTATGCATTTTTTCTTGTTGCTGATATTTATCATTGTAATTGAGGCAAAAGTACAGGCTTCCTTTGAGGGTGGTGTGTGTTCCAGATTGTCCTGGGAACAGTGTTTCTTTCCCTCGGTTGAACCCACGGCTCTGAAAATAAATGCGTTGGCATATTATCTTTCCTCTGTTATTGTACCTTTTACATCTGAGAAAGCTCGCCTCTGTCACCGGCTTTATGCCTGTCAGTGGTAAACCTCCAACATACAAAACCTTTAAATTACAAAAAGAGCCCCTGTGGATAAAGACGTTTGAAAAGCCTGTGCTGCTTCTATTATGGACTTCCACTTTTGAAGAATAAATCACAAAGTCAGCAGAAATAACCTCTCTCTAGGAGCACAGTGCCTGTGCGGATGGGCTGTGAGAGGGCAGCAGCTGCCCAAGTGAGCCCCTGGAATGGGCTCTGTGCTCTCTGCTCCTGCGCGATGCCCTCCTCTCATCCCCCACCCCCCCTCGGGCGCCGCTGTGATCCCAGCAGAGTCTAAAGGAAGGGCGAGGAAATGTAGTTTCTTCTCACTGCTCAGTGGCGGCAGCTTTGAAAGCTTCCAACTAGATGTGACCTCTTTGTCTGTCTAGCCGCCTGGACAGCACTGGAGTTTGTGGTGGGCATGCATGTGGTCCTCAGTTAATGGTGGTGGGTAGTCTTTTGAAAACCATGTGATACTTTTTTTTTAATGTTTGATGGAGCCTTTCCGTTGGGGGATACTACAATTCCAAGTTGATAGGATGGCAAGCTTTGTAAAAGTGTCAACGCTTTATCCTAGACATACCCATTTACAGTTGTTTAAAGCCTGAAGAAACTTGCTTTGCCAAATTACTAATTCATCCACCTATGATGCCATCAAGTAAATGAAGTATAATTTATTCATTGCCTTTCTCAAACGGTGCTCAGGGTTTAATTGTGTTATTTCATTTTCCCAAAGATAGGTTTTGAGTGGGTGGTATTGCCTGCCTTAGCAAGGAGGAAATTTTGGCACAGGTTAAATGGCTGGAATTGGGAGCCACCGCTACTGCATTTCCTTATTTCAGACACATGGGCTCACACACACATGTGCACACATGTGTACACGTACACACTAGCAAGCAGCAAGGAGCCACTCTGCTTTAGGAAAACAGCATTCCTGATTTGCTCCATAGATCAGGAAAGCTGCACCTGCTTGTTAAACAGGCCTATATAATATTAATTATACTGGAGTATTCTCCTCGCACTTAGGACTTACGAGTTACTGTACCAAAGGCCTCCATGCCTTCGATGGGTCTGTTCCCTCCTTCTGAAACACTGTTTTTTTCTCATTAGTGAACACTGGTTAATTTTTCATAGCGCCTCTTCCACGAAACCTGTCTTGGCCCCCAGTTGTAGAGCTGACTGTTCTCCCTGTTTCCCTCGAGCCTCCATGTGCCTCCTGCCGCCATCTTCGCGTTGTGTTGCCCTTGCTTCTGTGCACCCCAGGGTGGGATCAGCCACTTTGACGTTACTTGCACCTAGCACAGTATTGGACATGTGGTAGCTTCTTAATAAGTGTTTCATCAGTTGTTGAGTGTGAACGTCCTTCTCCGCGTGCTCAAACGAAAGCCCATGCATGGTGGCACTCGTGTTGGGAGCTGTTTGCCAACGGCCCAGTCCCACAGAGTGTGCAGAGGCAGTTAGCATTCAGGAGCGTGATTGTGTGCTCCTCCAGCCAGGCAGCTGTGACATCACCCGCATTCGGTCACTGTCAGGCTGTCACTGTGCTTTCTTCTTCACGAGTCCCATTTAGTACCCTGGGGCCTGTTGCCTCCGCCCGGGGCCTGTGTGCTGGGCAGGCTTTGGTAGACCTGGCCTGTCAGTGCTTCTTACTCACTTACTGCTCCCTTATTGCACAAATGGGCCTATTGCTGCAAAGCTGTTCCTCAGTGATTCAGTACACCGCAACCACGGAGCCCTGTTTGATCAGCCAGTCCCTGCCTGCTTCTCGGGGGCTGATGTCCCTTTGAGAAGTCCAGTCGAGAGTCCTGCTTATCCATGCGCCATCATTCAAACCACCATCCTGGGCTCAGCCTTCCCTCCTGGGCCCCGTTGCACGCACAGTCGGTCCAGGGCTGCTTTGCTGGGCTCACTGTGTCTTCCCAGATTCAGAGTGGAGTAGAGTGCGTCACGGAGGTGGGAGCAATAAAGACACCGTCACAGAGCACAGTCAGTGAGTGCGTAACGAAGTTATGAAGCCTAGTGGAGTGAATGCCCTTGAACTCACCCTGCAGGTTAAGGGTTACGACATACACTGCAGCCATCTATGTGGGCCCCTAGGAGATCAGTTCCTCCTTGCCCCACACCGGTAATCACTGCCAGGAAATAATAACAATTAAAATTTTTTCTGAAGTTGGAAAAATGTTTAAGTATTATGCCTGATAGTCTTTTCTTGAATGTATTTAAAGTTTAACACCTGGCTAGAACTGGGCTGGGGTTTATGGTCCTTACCTTTAAGAAATTCGTGTCTTGGCTCCTAGAGGCAGGACTCAGTCTGAGCATATACGAGTCCCGTGGACTGAATTATGTAGTCCAGGCTGCTTGCCACCAGGAGTCAAAGAGTCCCAGTGCCCTGCTGGTTAATTTATAGGTGGTCTCATGAAAGAATTTGGACCTGACTTGATTGTTGAAAGGCTGTGGGATGTGGGTGTGATGGGAGTGGCTATGGCACTGGCAGCCAGCCCCGCCTCTGCTCCTTGGATTTCCCCACATGTCTTCCTTGGAGAGGTGATAAGGTGCAGAACTGAAGGACCCTTGGGTATCGCTGTTTCTCTCCCCAGACCTCCCGGGGGTGTTCCCAGCTACATTGGGATTATAGCCTCAGTAGGAATGTAGCAAGTGGGCTGACTGCAAACAGTGGTATCTTTTGTATCCCGAAGTTCTTTTATTTTCTTTAAGATTCTATGCATTATTTATTCAAATAGGGTATTAAGTCTCAGAATGTTGCTTTGTACAAACTTTTTTTTTTTAATTGGCACAGATCATGCATGCGTTTTCGGTTGCTCCTTTTGACCAGAATCTGTCAATTGATGGGAAGATTTTAAGTGATGACTGTGCCACCCTCGGCACCCTTGGCGTCATTCCTGAGTCTGTCATTTTGTTAAAGGTACGTGACAGTTCCTTACCTGAGGACTTCTGGAAGGTCTGAGTGCTGCACACCCCCGAGTGAACTACGCGCAGTGGTGGTTACAGTTGCCCCTCAGAGTGTGGTGACAAGTGACTGCCACGCCCTCCTGCTGGCTTCTGGCCTCTGCAGCTCTGGCTGAGCTGCAGAGACTTAGATGAGGTCACGTTAGGGCTTGTGGGAGTTTTGTTGAAAATAATAAATCTAGGTCGAGCCTCCTCTCTAACTCTTAGGTCTGCAAACTTAACCATACTTCTTGTATTAAAGCACCCTGTCCTCTCCCCTTGGCTCGAAGGCGCCATCCAGTCAAACTAGAAAACAAACAGGCACGAGGCTTGGCCACGATAGTCGAAAAACTTCAGGTTGTATTCATGGTCCAGCGCACAGAAATTGGCTTTAGGTAGGATGGATTCAGGACAGGTAGATGGTGTTTCAGAAAGGAGGGCTTCTGAGAAGCTGTCAGAGAAAGGGAATTCATGGACCAGCCTCATCAGCCCAATGGCTTTCGCGGCAGAAACGCCCCCACTGTGTCCAGCAGTCACATGTTTGTCAGGTGGCAGAATTGGGAAATGCGTGCTTTTCACGCCCAGGAGCCTCGGGTCTGGTGAGATGAGCCCAGGCCCTGGAGCTGGTGAAGCAGACCCATATCTACCCCACGCACACCCCTCACCACCACCCACCTCTCCCTCTGTTTACCCTTTACTTTCCAGAGAGCTATAGGTTCTGTGGGATTATTTTGAGAACCATTGACTCTTAAGAGGCCTGTTAAAAATCCTAGAAATGGCCTGTGTTGTTAAAGGGTTTATACTCCCCACGGACAGCTAGACTCTCTACTGGTCATTGGCCCCCGCTCTTCCAGCTAATCCCACCATAAGCTCGGACTCAGTGTTGGCTTCTGCCCTAGAAAGGGGGTGGGTATTTTGTTCTTGGTGGTAAGGAGGAACAAAAATGTATTTTTAACCAAATTGGTATTTTTAGAGGACCAGCCTGACTTTCTCTTTCTACCTAACTCACATTCACCGCCAGCACCCTAGCTCGCATCAGTTAAACCAGAGTTTAATAACCCCAGGGTATTGAAACGTGTCTGCATCTAAAGGTATTTTAGGAACAGGAGACGGTGCCACACTGAGTGGGCGGTGTCCTGGGCGAGAGTCGGGGTTTGTGTGCACCGCAGTCGACTGGGGCCAGACTCGGTGTGACGGAGGCCCCACCCGCCGCTCCCGCGGCCCCTCGCTGGTGCGGCGTTCAGTCATCTTCCTTTGTCTTCCAGGCTGACGAACCAATTGCAGATTACGCTGCGATGGATGATGTCATGCAAGGTAAAGACGAATGTATTTCAGGGATCTGTTGATCCGCCCGTGAGAAGGGAGTGGAATTGTAGATATTGAAGCTTTCGTCTGCACTACTTTTGACCTTAAAAACGCTTCTACATGTTGTTGTTATAAGGTAGAATCTCAAATTTACTGTGTAAGATCATAGGTAAGGGCATCTACAAAACGTTGGAAAATGGAAAGCATAGAGAAGAGCAGTGATGATTTAGCTGACTTGAAAAAAAAAACACGCCAACAAGCCTACAGGCGGAAGAGGCCGGAAGAAGCGAAGCCGAATCGCAGAGCCTCAGACAGGCACACAGGGATCGGGGCCCGGGTACCCTTGGGCGTGGGAGCGAGGCGTGGGCCTCAACCAGGGCGCTCGGGCGGGACACTGCACGAGAAGCAGTCAGACAGCTCGCTGCCCCCAGGCCCTCGCGCCCCTTCCTTGACGTCCGTGTCACTGCCCCAGTAGGCCGCTGGCGTCTGTGGTTCAGCTCGTCGAAGAAACCGAGAGGGAGGCCACGGCCTGTTAGTGCCAGACGAGGAGACCGCGCCTCACCTTGGTTGGAGTGCTGGCAGCCCATCTCTCCTAACTCCACCCAGGAGGGGGAGGTTTTACTCTGGGGAAACTGGGCAAGAAAATAGCCAACAGATGTGAAAAGCAAAGTGGTGTGGCCCCGGCCGGTGGCTCAGTTAGTTAGAGAGTTGTCCCAGTACACCAAGGTCGAGATGCTATCCCTGGTCTGAGTACATACAAGAACACCCAGTGAGTGCATAAATAAGTGGAAAGACAAATCGGTGTTCCTCCTCTCTCTGTCTCTCTCTCAAAAAGCAATGAAAGAAAAAGAAAGTGGCTCATCTCCCAGGGAACCTTAGTGAAGCCCACCAGTGCCCCCTGAACAGAGTTCTCAGACATCTTTCTAGTAGTCACACTTAACCAGGCACAGATGGGCAGCCGGCGATCACCAGACAGTTGAGGAATAAGAGCAGGGAACCGAAAGATGTCAGTCAACAGCCTGACAACAAGGAACCCGGAGACAATGGAAGGTGCAGGGTGCAAAATAAAGCTTACAAGTTAACTGAACAATACAGAAGGAGCACGCAATAGCTAGGGCCTGTGTACAAGGAGCATTCAGAGAACAGAAAAAAGGTCATGAAATTAAAAATGATTGCACCACAGGCTCGGTGCAGTAAGTGAAACTAGGGATGAGAGGGCTCTAAAAGTACCTAGAGATGTGGAGGGAAAGCCAGTCACAGTCGTAGGCGGAGGAGTTCGGAAAGACAAGCTGGTGGAGCTGCCTACAGGCTTCTAAGGAAGTGGGTTCTGGTCTAGAAATCTGGAACCAGACAGACTTTGTTCTGCCCTCACACCCGATGGCTCTCGGGACACATGTAAGGCCTCAAAAACTTCTCTCCTGGTGCCGTTTGCCAAGACCCTATGGTAGGATGTACTCTCGAACAAGAGGGTGAGTTGAGAAAGAAATCAGCAGTGGAGCCAGAACACAGTGATCGGCGTAGGAAACGGCGCCCTAGGAGAAGGGGAAGGAAACTCAGAACAGCAGCTCTGGGGCAGGAAGTGAGCAGGCAGGGAGCACACTGGTCCCGATCGCAGCGGCGGTCTGCAGGCTCTGGGAAAGGGTGTCCGCAGGCAAGAATGGACGTGGTAGATGGCCGTCTTGGGGTGTACAGGTCTTGAGGGGTTAACTGGAGTTGGAAATGGTACGGGGAAAATGAAACACGTAAATAGTGCAGCATTACCAACCCAGAAAAAGGAAAAAGCCATCTTACCAAACAAGCAGCACAGCCCCCGCGCACCGAGGGGCTCAGCAGGGAGCAGGCTTACGGAGGTAAAGGAACGTGAGCACCAGCAAGGCGCCCAACAGCAGAGGGGCGCCGCGCTGCAGGGTGGGCAGCTGGTGCTCTCCTCAAGGAAGTTGTTAGACAGTATCTAGGACTATGAAACAGTAATGGAGGAAGCATGCTGTTTTTGAATAAAGAGGTTGAATGCCATAAGAAATGGCCACAGGAGTCAACAGTGGCTCCTTCTGGGTGGGGGTACGGGGGTGGGGAGAGACCCGTGCCAAAGGACAGGCCGTGTGGTTCTCCCCGGGGCCACGAGGAATGTTGGCCCCAGGTGTCACAGCCCTTGTTTGCGGGTGTTTGATGTCTTAAGTGATGCACGGATATAACTTGGATAAAAATAAAAACAAAGAATGTCATCTGATTGTCATCATCCATAACTTTAAAAGTAATCACTATGGCTGAGTAAGGTAATTAAAAGTTATTTTAAGTTTTTCATCTTTAGGCATGGAAGCGATCTTATTACCCTCTGTCATGACAATCTTTTCAATTTTGAATTTTTCCCCAGTGTGTATGCCGGAAGAAGGGTTTAAAGGTAAGTTACATTTGTCATGTTTTGCTCACGAATGTCAGAGCCATGCTGTCACTTTCTATTAAAATGAAGGCTATAATTTGATTTTAAAATTTAATTCAGTCTGAGTCTCATGATTGAAATTAATTTTAGTTAAATGCATTTTTTTATTCAGGCTTCTTCATTATCTTTCTCAGCACTCAGGCCTCAGAGGGGGCCTGTGTGCTCTTGAAGTGTCTCCCGCCAGACGTCCACCCTGCTTTCTCCTCCTCATTTCAGGGGGGGCCGTGGGGGAATTAGCTAGTGGCATTTCGAGGTTTCCATTTAACCTTTTTCCAGTTCACCCTGTCAGTCCCGTCTTACAGCAGAACAGTTTGTGTGTGACTGATAAGAATTGGAGCAGAGGAACCTGCTGAATTATACCAGGTTCAGTGAAAAGGTCTCGTTTATCTATTGAGAATTGAGGCTTTTCTTGGATTATCATTCCAGGTGGAGGTGTGGCGGTGCCCCACACCGCATCACGGCCGTGTGGTCACGCACAGCAGTGATATCTGTGAGCCCGCCAAATGCGGACCTTTGGCATTTACAGGTTCAGCCGTCGCGACTGTTTGCGGCCCAGTCCCCAGGTCCGTGGCAGGGTGTGACTTTGCCCAGGAGGGAGCTTGAGTCAAATGTCAGGGGTTCTTTGCTGAAGGAAACGAGTGAACAGAGCCGCTGGCCTGCAGACTACAGAGAGACTCCTGATGTGGTCGAAACAAATCAAAACAAAGCAAAAAAATTTCTATGAAAAATGGCCATCAAATGAGAGCGTCAGTTAATCAGAATAAAATCTGATTAACTGTGTGACACTAACAGGTAGAACAACCTGGCTTCCGACCGGAATGGGACTCATCTGAAAGCCCCAAGATAGCCGCTGTTTCTTCCTTAGCCGTCAGTGTCAGGGGGCTGCCGCGCTCATTTAGGGAGTCGGACGTCCCCCGCTGGGGGTGCGTTCTTGGCAAACGGGGTACATGAATTCGTAACTTTTGGTTCACAGCTGTCCCTCCACGTGTGTTTCTTTCCCCAGGTACCGGTCTCCTTGGACATTAGCCTTCAGAACACTTGCTGACCGCTAAGCAGTGACCAGAAGGGAAGAGGAGTTTGACATGTTAGGGCATTAAAGAAAAGCTGGATTTAAGAATGAAATCATTACGTGCTCTTCCAAAACCATTCAGAAGTGACTGTCCCAAATGCCTTATGTCAAATAAAGCAGATTGCACTGAAGGACATCAGACTTGAAGGAAATGTTTCAGATTTTCTATTTAAGGGATAGGGTGGTGGGGGAAAGGGCAAATAAAGATCGGACAAGTTTAGTAGCAGTAACAGTAAATCATGTTTACATATGAGATTTATAGTCCCCGGAGGGAATCAAGTTCTGTTCTGTTTCCTTGCTCGAGGTTCCTATCAGATGCATTGGTCCATGAGGGATTGTATCACAGTAGATGGGACAACATTCTGCTCTGAACTGAAAGTAACTCTTTAGAGACATAACCTGCTTACCAATACCTGTCTTTGATTCATATTTTACTTTCAATAAAGCATGAAAGTGAAGAACTTGCCATAATTGTGGAAAAGTGTCTTCAGATCAGACTCCTCTCCGTGTCGGCTGCAGCGTGCCCGCCTCGCACACTGCCTGGCGGCCCGTCTCCCGGTGTTGGGTACAGGAGGGGCACCCCTGTCGCCTGCAGTGAGCAGGGGACACTGTCCTGTGTTTGCTCACCAGCACTTCAGAAAAGGGTGGCGAATGTGTATTGCGTGTGATAGCATCTCCCTGCGGTTTTGCTGTTCATCAGAAGTGGGGGGTCCAACACACTTTGCCCCTTTGAAAAACCCCACTGCCTTGTCAGAGGAGCCAAGCGGGCCGAAGCTCCCGCAGAAAGCACGAGGCCCTTGTGAGACGTCTTCCTGTCTTCCAGGCCCGCCGTCCTCGAACCTCACTTCTCTTTCTGAAAGCCTTCTTCTGAAGTGGCCAGAAAGGGTCTTTCACATCACTTTGAAAAGGGAAAAAAAAGTATATGGGTGGGGTGCTCCATATTATCTAATCCAGGATTGTTGCTATTAGCAACATATAACCAAAGCAATGTTCTCAAGAATATTGAAGGACTTTGTAAATGGAACTTAAGACTGACGTTTGTTTCACTGTTTTCTCTGTTGACTGTACGTGGAGCTTGGGGCCGAGCTGCTGATGCAGGCGTCTCCCTCGTGCTAACACTTTTTTAAGCCATGGGTCTGTGCTAGGTTTCCCACTCTCCCTTTTCTGAAGATTTAAGGTCAAATGGAGGGAGGTGGGCTTCAGTTTCAGGGCCATTAACCTTGGCAGCATCCCTGTGCGTGGCACTTTTTATCAGAATTACGGCTCTTTGGTAAAATTATGACCTCTTGTGTTTCCCCTCTGTGTTTGCGGTGTCTTCCCTCCTGTGCCCTGAGGACCCGGGGGTTAATGAGCCTGTGGGGCGGGGCTGCACACGGGACCCTCGAAAACCACCCTAGGAATGGGGGGGGGGGGGCTGCCACGTTGAGGTGGACCCAGGGAAAGGACTCGGTCAAGATCCCCGATAGCTGATCCTCATTGTAGAGCTCAGTCTTTTATTTTGCTCCAAAGAAATGAAGCTGGAGCATAAAAGTAATTAAACAAGCAACTGACTCTCAAGGTAGAGACAGGTGTAAGGTGGTTAGGGGCCAGCGGTGGCAGCTGCCTTTTCCCTGCTAAGCAGCTGTTTGGCCAGAGGAGGTTCTTCTGGGGACTAGCATCAACCTGTCAGGAGCCCCCAGAAACCTGCTCTGTTTCTCCCAATCTGCAGTTAATAGCAGTTTTTAAATTTGTTGCTTGAGTCTTTTTTTCATGCAGTGGCACAAAATAGCAGCCTTATGTATGTCTGCCAGGCTGATAACCCAGTCTCAGTCCTGGCTCCATTAACACTGCCCGCGGGTGGGGGGATGGGGGGGCCCAGAGTGAGCAGGTGATGCCCCACAAGTCTATCCCCAGGGCCCCAGCAGTTGTCTTCCTCCTTCCCCGGCAGCTTATCCCGCTTCTACTAGTGCTGCTCAGAGCGGGTCTGGGACCTACTGACCCGGAATCTGCACCCACAGGCCGCTCTCCTGTGCTCTTTGAGTGCAGAAGCCTTGGGCCGGGACCTCTCCCACCCACGGTACTTAGTGGCCTTGTGTCGCCGCCCTCACCACTTTGTACAGGGAAAACAGGTATAAGCTGTAACCTAAAACCCGATTCTTGCTTGGTCTGTGTTTACAAATAGATGGAGACCAATTGGCTGTGACCACATTGCAGAGCAGACTCTTTCCACTGGGGTATTTAATGTGCTTGTGCGCTTTTCTTTACATCAGATCAGTCTCCTGTAGGTGTTACAAAGCCTGAGGGTGTCCCCGTGCTTGTGGTGATCCCAGACCAAGGAGCACAGCACCTGCTGGCACAGAGCGTGCCGTTACTTGGAAGCTAGGTCGCCATTTGGACTTCTTCATTCCGTGGGGGAATAAGCACATTTCGTGTTGATGAACTCTGTTGTTTAGAATTACTGTGCTCTTTCTACCAAATTAAAAAGAAATGTTTCCTATTATTTCTGTGGAGTCATAACCCAGAGCGAATTTTTGGTCACTTTAAATGTCCAGTTGGTTAGCCTGTGCAGTTAGACCCTGGTTAATATTTGACACTGATGCTGGGATTGAGTGACCTGTTTGAAATACCCCAGGGATGATTTATTGCTGATTTAACTGCTGAAGGGAAATGAGCACTAAAGCCTGCCTTTCCTGCTGCAGAATCACGCAGGAGTCCCACCCTTTCTCGCTGATGGTTTCGTGCTCGGCTTGTGCAGTTTTACGGGTACCTCGGCAGAGTTCAGCTGGGGGAACAGCCAGTGCTTCCATTTGAAAAAGAGGCTCACCCTGCACATCTACCCCCGACCCCTCCCTACAAGGTGCAGGGTTTTGTCAGCAGCTGCATTCCCGACCTCCAAACCCTAGATCTTGTATGGATACCAGCATTAGCTGGGGGATTTATCAACATTGGAATCCTTTTTTTATTAAAATATAAATTAGAAACACTTTTAAAACACCTCCACTTTAACAGCTGTTTCACTGAGCAAACAGCTTTGTGCTCAGCCCTGTGTGCCAGGGAAAGTCTAGTGGGGATACGGAAAACGACCCCCCATTCCGTATCCTCAACCTTTGTGGGGGTTTTTTCAAGTCTGGCTTCTCAGCAGAGTAGGCCAAGGAGGCTGCCAGCAGTTGAGATGGCACACGCATGTGGAGGCAAGTGTTGGAAGGACGAGGGCGAGACGTTGGGTCCCCTGTGCTCCAGACACTTGCACCACTTACCTTGGAAGTAAGGGAGGTTGCTCTGCGTTGTCTCGGTTTTCTCATCTTGTAGAACAAGGCAACGTTGCCGCCTTGTTTCCCTCCCATGCCGAGGTCAAGCAGGGGTATTTCAGGGGTAAAAAATACTTGGTGCTATTCTTTGTCATTAAACTCTAGCCCTTGTGAGGAAGGGCTGCACAGTCCTCTTCGCAAGTCTCCAAGAACAGTGACCAAAGCGAAGCTGCCTGGAGCCCCTTCTCCGAGTTCAGAACCACCTTGTGCAGGGAGCCCCTGAGCTCACGTGATGACTGGGAGGGTGTTTGATCATCCTGCTCGTGCGTAAATCCTTCTTCGGCCTGGGAGGAAAACAAAGCAGCCAGTACTAAGCCTCCTTGACTCAGTCTATTGGCAGGGTCATGTTGAAAGGTATTCAGAACACATTTAGAGTGTGTGTGGAAGATTTGCGTCTGTGTGATGGACAGGTCCTGCCCCAGAGGGTCAGCTTCCCATGTGTCAACCCTCACTGCCAAGAACATCAGGAACAGGTGCCGAGAGCCTTGGAGACGGGGCTAGGTAGGCACTGGGCAGCGCCAAGGAATGCAGGAGATTGGCCTGTGCTTACAGTCTCCTTTCTGACCTGAGAATCATGCTTTTCATTCTTTATTTACCTCTCGAGACATAGTCTGGAGAAAGTACACAGCCCTGGCCGGGTAGCTCAGTTGGTTAAAGCTACCAATACTCCCAAGGTTGCAGGTTTGATCCCTGGTCAGGGCACATGCATGAGTGAAGTGATGAATGCATGACAATGTGGAACAAGAAATCGATGCCTCTCTCTCTCTCAGATCAACCTAAGAAAAACACAGTTCACAGAGCAAGTATTTCTTGTACTTTCTCTTCCCCAGCAAGTAAACCATGGGACCAGTTTTTGTCAAATTGATACAGCATACTGCTAACCATATCACGTTTACTTTTTTTACATGCGTGTTTCAGACAAGTTGGCTGTATTTTTTTGGATGGTGAGATTGAAGTATCTTTTCTGAGCCTCATCAAAGTGCTGGGGAGAAGGAGGTTGCAGAATTCATCCTGTGACTTGCCAAGCAGCTCTATGTCCCTCTAGCAGAAGCAAGACCGTGATCCCTGAAGAAGTGGGTCCTGTTGCCAAATGGCCACGATCCCACAAGCACAAGTGACACGTCGGCCTTCTCATACAGTTGTCACACTTTCCCATTCATGAGGCCATCCGAATCCCCCACGAAGACTGCCATAAGAGCTTGTCCAACGTAATTACTGTATCGGTCTGAAATACAGGGCATCGTCTGTTTCCCCCACCACTGTGCTTAAAGCAACAAGGAAAAAAAGCACCCTGCTTTCAAGGACTTGGCTAAGACTGGAGAGGGCCAGGCCCTTTGAAGTGAAATTGCTCTCGGTCAGGAAGGGAGCCAGCCTCCTAACAGCAGCTGGAATGGCAAGCTTGAATTCCAGATCTGTTAGTGCTGCCAGGCAGGCCGGCCCTGGGCCACAGGAAGTGGGGGACACACCCCAGGGGAGACAGAAGGCCTAGGCTTTCTGTCCAGGGTTGAGTCAGGGCCAGCTGGCACACTGACTGGCCTTTGCACACTCGTATCTTGGTCCCCGCTTCCCCTGCAGTGTGCTCTGCTGTGTTTGTGTCCGTAACCTAGGGAACGCTGAGCTGCTACCCGTGCTTTATGATCCTGGTCAAGTGTGTTTCCCTCTGGGGCCCGTCTGTGTTCTCTGAAAGGAAGTGGGACGTGTGGAAGTTGTCAAACACACACTGGGTGGGAGGAGACAGGGGGCCTTGTCTCTGCTCCACCCCCACACTCACCCACTCCCTGGAAGCTCCGGGGGGTGCATTTGGAGAACCGCCCAACCGGACTGCCTCGAAGGGCTTCTCTTGTTCTGTCATCAGCCTGCGAGTTGCTTCTGAGGTTGGTTTACGTCTGGCGTTTTTGCTACCTCTTCTCCCATCTGTAGCGTGCACTGACTCTCTGGGTGAGAGACTCCAAGCTGTGCTAGACTGTCTAGAATTCTGGGACTAGAGTGAATTGTTTACATTTCATCTTTCTGGGAGCCGGAGTTAGGGCTGGGCTGCATCTTAGGTCTGCACCTAAAACCACTCTGATCCCAGAGTGGGATCAACCTAATTAGTATCAGCCTGTTCTAGCTCCTGAGGGCAGGGGCTCTGCCATGTCATGTATCCCTGCATCCCACCGAGAGCCACATGGTATGTCCCCCGCAAGGAACATGAACTCTCACTTCAAGGTCCACTGGACGCTCCTTTTTCTGTGACAGCAGGACATCTCTGGGAGACAACTTCTGGTACTTCGGTAGAGCCAGAGCTGGCCCCGCCTTTAGGGATTTCACATTCATGACCCAGACCTCTGTGGTCCCAAGAGTGGGTCCCCTGGGGCTGCAACCTCCATTGTGCCTCCTGCATCAGCAGGGCAGCCTCCCACCCAGACACTGAGGGCCTGGGTCCTTCCCTGAGGGCCCTGCCCTGGTCCCAATCCCCACTCCTCCTCCCTGTCTGATGCTCAGTGGAATGGCACCGTCTTCTCCCAGTCACTCCTGCAGAACCGCCCCCCCTCAACACTCACACCAGTCCTTCCTAGACCTCACTACTGCACACACAACACAACTTGGGGTCCCCCTGCTTTTGAGTTTTCTCCCCTTCTCCTGCTGGGCAGTCTCTAGCCCCATCTTTCTCCCCTTTGATCCTGCCAGGGAGGGGTGGGCACCCAGAGAATTATTTCCAAGAAGCATCACCGCCATTGTAAACCCCCATCATGCATTATTCCCAGTTCATTGTGCCACACACACCTTCATTCTCCAGCCTTTGTAGATGGCAGGTATTTTGAAGCCAGTTTTCATTTCTCAGTGGCGGAGTGGGGGCGAGGGATAGCAGGGGTAGTGGCAAGGTCACAACATATTAAGTGAGAAAGAAAAGGCGTGCGCTCAGAGGCAGCCATGCGTGAGTGGTCAGTCCTGAGCAGTTTGGATTGAAATAGGGCAGGGAAAGCAGAGCTGCGGGGCCTTCGTCCAACCCTCCCTTCGGTACCCAGGCCCCACGCCAGGCTCTGTGCCCAGCCCCCCCGCAGCACAGCACGTGTTGCCTTCTCCCCAGGGCCCCTGACAGTCTCAGAAGGTGCCCGCCCCCTGCCCCAGGACAGGCTAGAGATTATAAGGCTCTTGCACTGAGGTTTTCTGTAAAGAGGAAAATGCTGTAATTGAAAAGCTCCTTGATTATAAAGGAGAAATCAAGAGGCCTGGCACAGAAGACCTTTCGTTCTTCGGCCTACTCAGCCACGGTCGGGCACGTTTCGTCCCTGGTCCCCGGGTACCCACAGGACCTTAGACTCTTGGGAGTCTTGGGTCTGCCGGCTCCAGACTGTGAAAGGTCACGGCTGCAACGCCTCCCCGAATGCGTTTGCGCATCACTGCTGTCTACACCCGAGCTCCCGCTCAGCTGGGGCGCCTTTGTCTCCGCTCGCAGTTGGGAATGGTACCACCATCAGCATGGCCTTCCTGGCCAGAGTTGGGAGTTCACTGTCTCATTGTCTCGGCACAGACGGGGAGAAGCAGGAAGAGGCCCTTGATCAGAATTAAGGATCCATCCAGCCAAGCAGATGAAAAAAAGCCACAAGATGGACAGAGATATGCTTCCGAGGACCCTGGAATGTGTATGCCCTTCCGGGGATGTGTGTGCCCAGCCCCGGGAGGTCACCTGGCCCTCAGCCAACCCTTCCCAAACAGGGTTTGTTTTCACCAAGCATCTGCCAGAACCAGCGCCCTGCAGAACCTACATGGCTGCGGTGATTCCTACACCATGAAGTCCCTTCTGCACTGTCTCCAGAAGCACCTCGGCCACGCTCATTCAACTTCTTCCCTCTTGTTAACACTTCAGACCAACTCGGTAGCCGTGGTGCACCCTGAGAAGGGTCGGGGATCCAGGCCGAGGCTGCCTGCTAGGTGGGAAATGAAAGGGCTCCGGGGGTAGTACTGGGGTGGGCCCAGAGTTCGCAGGTGATGCTCCAGGAGTCTGTCCTTGGAGCTGAGCCGTCACCTTCCTCCTGCCCTGAACTTAACCTTGTTCTACCAGCCCACTCAGAATGTCTGTGGTCCCATAGCCCCAGCAACACTGCAAAGCTTTATTAGAAATGTGGGGGCTCAGGCCCCAGGCCCCTGGAATCAAGACTTTCATTGGGACCAGGCCACTCCTGGAAGCCTGAGAAGCCCTGGGCTGGGCCTCTTTCTTGCCCACAGCTGGCGGGAGCTTGCCTAAGGGAGACCTTGACAGAGAAGGGCTGGAAAGAAAGTGTCCAATCCCACGCCCCTCCTGCCTTTTCATATTTGGCTGCGGGGGGGATGAGAGTGAGACCCGTTCTGCTAGTCCCTTAATTCTAATCTCCCGGTGGGGTGAGATTCCGGGTGCCGGGGACAGCTCCTTGGGACTGAACATGCGGGCCTGAATGTCTCAGATCTTCAGGAGGCTGATGTCAGGGCTGCCGGAGGCCCCACATCCTTTCCTTAATGAAATGCAGTCCCAGGGCGGCTGGGAAAATAGAGGGGGAGGCGGAACTGACAGTCGCTTGTTAAGCACACAGCAGGTGTTCAATAAATACGCTGAATAAATGAATACAACACTTGAGTCCTCCCCAAATCCTACCCGTGGTGGGGGGCCTCTTGGACTGGCTGACCTTAGAGGGTCTTGTCTGCTTGACCTACTCATCGTATATGATTAATGAAATGGAAGTTTGTCTATACTGCTTCCTGGCCTCAGTTTCCCCAGTTATGAGCAAGGGAGTGAGGTCCAGAGGTCTCAAAGATCCCCTCTAACAATGTTCTGTATGACTTGGGCATGTTCTTGGAGCCACCGAGCGTACCTTCACCCCTTGTCCCACACAGCTCTGACCTTCTGGACACGCTGCCTGTCTCCTTGATTCATCTTGGGTTGTGCCTTGGAGAGGAGCCCGGCGGGGACCAGGGAGAGGTGGGGAGTGGGGCTCAAGAGCCACAAGTGTCAGCTGCGCTGCTACTGCTGCTCCCTTGCATGTGACCTCGGTCAAATCCCTTCCCCTCTGTGGCCTCGGGGTCAGACTAAGGGGATCTCTGTGACCCCTTCCTGCCTGATTTTCAACTCCTGTCCTGACCCCACCTTCCCGCTCCACTCCGTTTCCGGTTAGGTCGGGAGTGGGGAGCTAGTTGTCCTGTCCAGGAAGCAGGTCTGGGGGCCGATAACCGCAGAGGAGTGTCACCAAGCACACGGGCACAACCTCCACGCCCAGCTAACTCCGCACGCCTTGTGCTTCCTCCTGGTCCCTGCAGACACTCGGAGCTCACGGGGGCCTAGGGCGCCTAGCCTGCCTTTCCCATCGCGCCTGCTCACCCCAGTTGTCCCCCACCCGTTGGAGCACGGGCTGGACTGCTGCGGTCTCGCCGGGCCCTGCCCCAGTCTAGCCGTGTCACCTTGAGCTAGTCCTTGCCCTCTCTGGTTCTCAGTTTCCCCACCTGTAAGATGGGGGCCCAGAGCGCCCGCCCCCGGGACCTGTTGTGAGCCGCGGCGGGCGCGGCGGGTGGGGGCCTCGGCTCCCGCGCCCGCGGCTCGGGCTCCGCAGTGAGGGGGGAGCGGCGCGGGGCGGGAGCGCTTGGCGGTCACGTGACGCCCCCTCCCCGATCTGCGGCGGCGGCGGCGGACGCTGAGCCGCGTCTGAGCAGAGCTGCAGCGGCTGCCGCGGGCATCGGAGCGCCGAGCCCAGGACGCCCCCGGCCCAGGCCCGCGGGTGAGTCCGCCCCTCCGGGGCGCGGCCCTGGGAAGAGGAAGGCATGGAGGTGCCATGGACTCCCCACGGCCGGCAGCCAGGACCTCGCGCCGGCGGGCAGGGGGAACGGGCGGGACCCGGGTCCCGGCGGTGGGAAGAGGAGGGTGCAGGGTCCGCTTGGCCGTGGCTGGAGGCGGGGAGCAAGGAGCCAGGCCAGGGCTGAGCCGGCCAAACCCCCTCCCCCCGCCTACGGGGGTGGGGCCAGGCCCAGCTGAGGGGCCTGGGTCCCACCCCCCGGGGGTTGGGGGGGGTACTGCCTCTGCTCCACCCGAGGAGGGGGCACTTGGGGTTTAGAGTACAGAACGCGGAGAAGGGAGAGGAGAAGGAAGTGGGCGCGTTCCCTCGATCTCTCAGGAGCGGCCTTAACATCCCCAGAAGGGGGCGCACGGGTTCTCAGAGGAGGGAAGTGGGGGTCCCCAGACCCAACGACCCTGAGTTGGGAGGGTGGTGATGTCCTTGCTTCTGCAGGGACGGAGCGCGTTTCCCCCTCCCCCTGTCCGTGACCCGCCGCGGAGCAGGGCACACGCGTCACGCAGTCGGGCGCCCCCTCGTCGCTTCCCCTGGTTCCGCAGGATCTGAAGACTCGGTGGGAATCCACAGGGTGGTCCCTGCGCCCCGCAGGCGCTCTGGTGCCAGTCGTGGGGTACCTGAGCTTGGGAAAGATACCCTGTGTGTCTTCGCGCACGCACACACGCTTGCACACACTAGCTCAGTAGGTGAGCGCCCTCCTCCATGGTCATCAGACCCTGACCTGTGCTTGACCCCCAGATTCTTGTCGGGGTGGACCGAAGGAGGACGGACACCCCGGCCCTCACACATGGCACATTGGCATCATTCTCCTCCCTCACCAAAGTCAGAGGCCGGCAGGAGGGGGCACTGAGAGAAGCTAGGTCAGGGCATAGCAGGAGAGAAAGGCAGAGAGGAAATGAAGTAAGAAGGTATCATTTCCTCCTAGGAGAGAGCTGGGTGGGGGCTCCCAGCCCACCCTGCTCCTCCTTCCCCAGGCTGTTTGAGGGAAGAAACTGGGGGATGGGGGACAACCCTGAGTTTTCTAACAAATGAGGAATTCAGTCAAAGGTACCCCTGAAGGGTGGCTGGACCTGGCATGGCAGCAGCAGCTGAGTTGGGGGGTTCATGCCCAGCTGGCCCCAGGAATCCCCCTTCTCTATCCAGGACTTCAGCCTTGCTCTGAGACCCCTGGCAGTCGAAGGGTCTGGGGAAGGGGATGGGGCGCCTTAATGGCCTTGGAAAGAATTCCAGGGTAAGGATTAATCCTCAAGTGGTGTGAGCTCCTTCCGCGTCCACAGCAGCGTTTCAAGGCAGGAATGGAGGTCTCCATCGCACAGATAAGGAAACTGCGGCTCTGAGAGGCTGAATGAGCTGCCCAAGGTCACAGAGCCGCCTTCTGCCTGGGTCAGGATCCGTGTTCTGACTCCTGATCCGTGTGGATCTCCACAGTGGCGGGGTAGAGGAAGGGTCGGGGATGGGGTGGAATGGCCCAAGTGGACCTGCTCCCCTGTGCTGTTGGGGTGCATCTAGGTGGTAGTGGAGAAGCTGGCTCAGGTTGAGGAGAACCCCGCCATCTTCTTCAGGGTCCAGGACTCAGACCTTCTCCCCGTCTGGGAACCCCATGCTCGCTCCGTCACCCCTTCTCAAAGCTATGAGAGTGTTCCCACCCTGCATCATTCCAGCTCCCAGCCTTCCTTGGGCAGAGCCCTCTTCTCTCTGCCCCAGGTGTCTCCGTGGCAGGGCTCTCAGGAGGTCTCTGTCCTGGCTCTAAAAACCCAGCCACCCCCAGGGGACAAGAGGATTCTTCCTTTGGCCCCGGAGGGTCTTCTTTTGGCTTGAGAATCTCTGTTGCTTGGGCCTGAGCCCCCCAGTGGGGTCTGCACAGGCCTGGGATTATGGGGCCCTGAGACCCTGCTGTGCACCTCCCTGTCACCAGGCCCCGCCCCCTGCCTGGCTGTCACATTCCCGAGCCTAGAGGTCCTTTGAGGGTTCCTGGGGCAGGTCTGTGTTCTTCGCCACCTGCCCATCTGTGGAGGCCTTTGTCCTGGCTGGCAGAGGCTGCAGAACAGCCACACACACACTGTGCAAACACCGAGACCTGTGCACAGCCAGAAACAGACGCAAACAGGGTTCAGCTCACAAGTGTCCCTAGACCCAGACACAGGAACCCAGGGCACACCCAGGTCAAGACCCCAGCCTCCAACTGAGCAACACTGCAAACACTAAGACACGCCATCCAGACATGTGTGCACAGATTAGAGGTGGGTGTCTGTGTGAAAAGCTTCCTCCAAAGCCCTTGTCCGGCTGGTATCCGCTCCCGTTGTCTCCTCCAGGGTGCACGTGATGCACACGCATGCAGGAGGAGCCCGGAGGTCCCATGCTCCTAAAGATGAGCGTGGCGGGTAGACGCATGCACCCACCCCGCCCGGGCCACCACAGGTGCACATACCCTGCATTACCTCAGCTTCCTGTGGAGTTCGTGTGGGACGTGAACTCCTCATCACCCCAGGAGGGGGTGGCGGAGGCCCCTCTGAGCGCCCCCAGTGAAACCTCACCTTCTTCCCTCTTTTCTGCCTTATGTGAACCTAGCTTGGCTAAGAATACTGGGAGACTGCCTGGTGTTTTCCCATTAGTGGACCCTCCTCTCCTTTTGCCCCTCTCCATGCACACCTATCTATACCTGCCAGGTTGTCAGAGGAACCTCTTCTCCTCAGGTGCCCCCTTGGCTGCCCCTGAAGTGCTGCTCCGCAGGCCCCTCCCAAGACAGAATGCTCTCAGCCCAGGCTCAAGCAGCCCTGGGGTTTCATTTCCTTTGCCACTTTTGCCAGGAGGCCTTGCCAAGTCTTGGTTTCTGCGTTGCCCTCTCAGCAAGGCTAGGGGCCAGCTGGTGTGAAGGGAGGGGAATCCTCTGAGTTCCCCTCTGCTTACCTCCTCGCCTGGCAGAACCTCTGCAGGCTGGGCCCTGACCCCATGGTGGCTGGGCCTCTGGCATCGCCTGAGAGCAGCAGCTGAGAGCTGCCTCTGTGGGCTCAGATGAGTCTCCAGGGCAGACTGGTGCTGAGGGCGGGGGGAGCAGCAAAGGGCTCTGGGCTTTGCCATTCTCACTTGGGCACTCACCCGAGGCTTGCCAGAGCACTGGCTCTGAGTCCAGGCCTGGCTCGGCCTCTTGCTGGCTGTGTGGCCCAAGCAAGTCATTTCCCCTCCCTGGGAACCGCCTCCAGCCCTGGGAGGCAGCTCAGCCTGGTCAGGGAGTGCAAGGGGCAGGTGGCAGCCCTGTGCTAACGAGGAGGGGAAGTTTGGCAGCCAGGCAGTGGGGCGGTGCTCTGGCTAAGGACTTCTGGCAGACTGAAGACTCTAGGTCAACACCAGGTCAAGCAGGGTTGCCGGCCTGGGACTTCCTGGCGTGGCACCTGGAGTCAACAGAAGGGGGCCTGAGAACAGGGGGCTGCAGCTGTAATTTATATCTGCAGGTATTTTCTTGTCCCAAAATGTCCTCTATGTTTCGGGCTGAAGACTAGTACTTGCAGGCAGTGACTCAGAGAGGACGAAGGGAGAAGCAGAGGGGTGCTGGTGGGGAGGCACCCCAAAACAGGGGTGTCCCACGGGGATACCGGCCTTCCCAAACCTGTGATGCTGGCGCTGTGTGCTGGCGCAACGGTGGGGCCCTCACTGGCACCCTCGCTGAGTGATACTGAGCGTGCAGTACGTCCCAGGGACACGGGGCTGAGCTGGGTGTGGCCGCCTTCAGTCCTCACCACAGCCCAGTGTGGCCTCACTGTGGCCACACCTCAGATGAGGAGGAAAGGCTCAGGGAGGTGAGGTGCCCTCTCCTGGGCCCCCTTTTGGAAGAGGACCTGAGTTCAAATTCAGACTTTGCCACTGACCAGCTACACAATGTGGGGCGAGTTGCTATGGCTCTCTGAGCCTCGGTTTCTTTATCTGTAAAGTGGGGGGCACCCACTTCACACACCTGATGGGGTTGCTTCAAGGGCTAAGGAGACTAATGCAGGCAAATGCCCAGGGCCACACCCAGCTCCTCGTGGGCACTTGCTGGGCTCCCAGAGGCGACGGGCTGGAAGTTGTCCGGAATCCGAGTCTGTCTCTGCTGTGTGACTCTGGAACTCTGGACAAGTTGCTTGGCTCTCTCTGCACCTCACCTCCCTTTCCATGGGACAGGGAGGACGAGCCCTGGTTTGCCTGCCCCCTCGGGAGTGTCATGTGTGCCGATCAGACGTGGCAGCCGGGAGCCGCTGTGGAAAACGTGCAGCCGCACTCGGAGGTGCGAATGCCCAGGAGGAAAAGCAAATGACAGAAAAGCGTGTAGAAAAATATAGTTTTAAAAACTGCAAATATTTTATCACAGCAAGAAAAAAATAAGCCTTTTCTTCAGTGTTTTGGGTTCATGGGTAGTTGTTTCAAAACTCCGCGTCCCCAAGGCAGTCGGCATTGCTGTCCTCATGGGAGACGGGTAGTTTGCCCCGAGCAGTGCATGTCGGCACCTAGCAGGTAGTCGGTGAGTGGTCTTGGTGGCTGTGGGCGGAATGACGAGTTCTGCGGGGAAAGGAGCCAAGTGTGTCTGAGATTGAGACCGGCCTCACTGTGATCAGAGCCCTAGGTTCACCTCAGCGGAGGTATGTATAGGGTTGGACAGGGTTCAGTTTTTGGAGGGCCTCAAATGCCAGGCTGAGGAGCTCACATTTCCCTGACAGCCAGTGGGGGGACCATCGGAGGGACTGGCTGAGCCCTCAGTGGGCAGGCCTCGGGTACCTGGCCAGGCTCACCAGCGTGGAGTGAGGGAATAGCCTGGGGCAGTTCTCTGCCCAGCCTCTGCCGTCTGTGGCTCTTTCCCTGGGTCTCATTTTCCCATGCGTACAAAGGAAAGCCTCCAGCATTTTCCATCCCAGGGGCACTTGGCACTGACCTGTCAGGGAAGGAGGGGGCTGTCCTCTGTACTGGAAATCAGGAGACCTGTGCTCCCTCCACTGACCCCACCCCACCAGCTGGGTGACTTGGCCCAGTCGCCTGCCTCTGTGAGCCTCCCTTTAATCCATGTAATGGGTGAGTGCAGTATCTGCTTTTGCAGTTTGACTCCAATGAGACCGAGCTGGTGGCAGTGTTGTATGCGCCTCAGGTGTGTGATGTCTCTGGGGGAATTATGTTGTTTCTTGCAGTTACCTATTCCCCAGGTTCCCCTGAGAAGGTGGGGCTGCTGGGATTTGGGGGACTGTGGGTAAGGACAGACTCATGAGATGACAGAAAGGCCATGACCTTCTCAAGGCCACAGGAGCCACACACCTGCCACAGTCAGACTGTTGGAAGAAACGGAGGGTGAGGCATGTGGGTGCAGCCCTCTGCTCTGCTCCTGAGTTTCGGGGCCAAATGTGTGAGAGAAAGACACCCCGGTCCCCAGCTCAGTGGACGAGCTTCTCTGAGGCCACACGCCTCGGAGTTGGGGCTTTGGGGGGTGGGATGGAGTGGCTGATGGATGGCGACCTTGGGAACTCCTCTGCACGCCAGCTCAGTGCCGACACTGCTGGGGCAGCCCTGACTCTCCCATTCTCAGAACCAGGGCGTGTCATTGACCGGTCGGGGGCTGCCAGACCAGGGCCCAGGCTGATGGTGGGCAAGCTGTTGTCCAGCCTCAGCAGTCCCGGGAGAGGCCATCCACCTGGCAGACGGCCACAGGCCCTCGTGCTGGCTCGGGCTCCGGGTGCCGCTGGGCTGGAGGCTCTGGGTGGGTGGGCTCCAGCCTCACCCCATCCACCACCTGCCTCCTCCAGAGATGTGGGAGCTTTCTGAGTACAAAAGGGTGTCCTTACATTCCCTCTCCCAGTGCTTCAAGCTCCCAGAAACAGGATGGGAAAGAGCCCCTGAGCGCAGACCTGTCCCAGTTACCAGACAAGCCCCCAGGCCTTGCTGGCCAGAGAGGTCTGGCCCTCAGTGGTCCTCTGTGGGGCAGAGAAAGCTGGGCCCTGCCCCCACCATTGCTCCCACACCACGCTGTTGGGGTCTGCCCCATGTCCCAGAATGAGAACTGGCTGGGTGCCTAAGGGGTTCCAGGGGCTCGGGCAGGGGAGAAACAGACTGGAGGCTGAGCAGTAGAATGCAGCCGGGCCCTCTGCCAAGCACTTTTCACAGATCTATCTCATTTAATCCTCACTGCAACCTTTATTAGCCTGCCCAAGGTCACCCAGCTGGTATGTGGCTGGAGCTGAGATTGAATTAAGGGCTGTCTGACTCCACTTTCAATCACTCCGTGTACTGCATGCAGAAGTAGGTGGGGAGGGGCGTGTGCAACAGAGAGGAATGGGCTGTGCCCTAGCGAGTGGGGACGGTTCTGGGCAGGGGGCAGGGGCAGGGGCCAGTGAGGCTCCAGCTCTTCCACTGTCCCCACACTTTCAGAACCTGCCCTTGAAGCTCCAGCTCCTCCCTCCTCCCCTTTCCCTTCCCCATGGCCGGTCCTGGGGGCTCAGCAGCCAGGGACGGGTTGGGGAAAGAGGATGAATGGGGAGATTTGTTTGCAGACGATCCCAGGGACGGACAATCCCACAGACGCTGGCTCCTCCTGGCCCCCTCTGTCTGCCTGAACTCCCAGCTCGGAGACGAGAAATCTCAGCACTAGAGCTGGAGAGGAGCCCGTGGAGATCAGCTGGTCCCACCCCCTCATTTTACAGATAATAATTATTATGATTACGCCCGATGGCAGCGATTCACAAAGGGCTTTCACATCTGGGTTGCCTCTGCACGTGCCAGAGCCCTCGGGGCTGGCAGAGCTCGTGTGGCCCTTGTTGTTCCCCTCCCCACTTCGTGGCTGAGGATCCCGAGGCTCAGGGAGGCAAAGAGGCGGGCTCGGGCACGCACCTGGCCTTGGTACTGGGCTCCAAACCCGTCTCTCCCTCTCCCCTCAGCTCATCGCACCATCCTTGGTGCTAGAGGCCCAGGTCCCATGAAGTGTGGCTCAGGACTGCATTCTGCTTTAGGGTTGGGGCAGGGGGCGGTTCTGAGAGGTCAGCATAGGAGCTGGGCAGGTATCAGACGAAGCTCTGGGACTCCTAGTGCTGCCTGCCTTTCTCCCTGTTGTGGTGACACAGTCCCCTTCTCCATGACAAGAGTGATAGGCTAAGGAGCAGACCCCTTCTCTAGAGGCCTCTCCACTCACCACACCCATGGGGACCAGGCTGTCCCAGAAATCAGCCTGCGAAGGCACCTCGAAGAGCCCTCATTATACGGGGAAAGACACTGGGTCCAGAGGGGTGGGGACCTGCCCACAGTCACAATGAGCTCATGGCAGAGCTGGGCCCAGGACTGGGGTCTCCTGACCCCTAGTGTGGCTCTGCCATCACATGTCCAGTAAGAGGAGTAAAGACACGCCCACTTGCTGAGGGCCTGCTCTGTGCCAGGGCCAAGCATACCACACTGAATCCTAAGAACAACCCTGTGAGGCAAGGACCGTTTTCATCATTATATCCCTTTTACAGATGAGGAAACCTGAGGCTTTGAGAAGCTACAAAAATGCCCAGAATCACAAGCCAGGAAGTGACAGAAGCAAGGATCCCAACACACGTCCCTCTGACTCTGGACCCTGCTGATGTTGGTCCCTGTAAATATCATGATAGGAAAAAACTGACTCTATCTTTTTGTTCATAGCTGACCCAGGACATTATTCATTCATTGAATGTTTACGGAGTGCCTACTGTGCAGAGGAGCCCAGGGTGCTGGTCTGGAGTCAGGGGCTAGGGGTTAAGGGTTAGAGATTAGGCAGGAGGTAGAGGGTCTCCAGATACCTCTAAGCAACGATGGCTGCCCCTCTCCTCTTACCCCCACCAAACCCAGCCCCAGACGGTGCGTTTGCAACCTCTTTCTCTGCCCCTCATGTTTGCCCACGGTGTGTGTTGTAGCCCGACTTACCCTTGGGGGAAAGGGGGACCTCTGGATTTTGAACATCCCAAAGAAGACTCTACTGGCAACAGCACTGGCACCCAGTGCCACCAAGCTCTTCGTGGGCACAAGGCACTGTGCTAAGCCCTCTCCCCATGGGCATCACCTCGTTGATACTCTGCATCACTCTGAGCTAAGAGCTAGTCTATCTCCGTTGTCCAGATGCGGGAACTGAGGCTTAGAGCCACACAGCCAAGACTGGGCCGGCGCCCCGCCCTGTCCGGCTCTCATGCCGTTTCCTTGCTGGGGGGCTCGTTCAGCCTCAGTCCGTGCCCAGCTGTGTGGTCATGGGTTTAGAATCCTGGTTCCTGGGAGGCAGGGCTTCAGCCAAGCAGCAAGTGTTTAGTCAGCACTGACTGTGCGCCTTGGGGAAGTGCTTCATGAAGCTAGAGCTTGTGAAGATGGGGAGATGGGGCTCCTCTGTGAGGGACTGGGGCCCCACGCAGCCACCGCACCCAAGGCATCTGAGGTGGAGGGGGCGCTCAGGCCTCCAGTGGTGTCAGGGAAGCGCAGTGTGTGCTGTTTGAAGGACTTTCTTCTTGGCAGGAGTGTCCCCAGGAGTGACTTAGAGCAGAGCTAAGGCCTCAGAGGACCTTTACAGCCACCGCTCCTTTCACTTGACAACTGTGGGCAAGCCTGGCTGGGCCTCGGCTCCCTGGTCTGAACCGGGGATGATAACAGCACCTAGTTTTCAGGGCCATCGTGAGAACCGGCCCAGCAAGGGTGCTGGGCATGGGGCCTCTGGAGCCAGTAGCTTCTCTTGCTGAGCAGGGATGCATGTGTGCTGGGGGCTGAGGTCTTGAGGAGGCACCAGAAGAGCTGAATCTGCTCTGTTTGAAAGCCTCAGTTTCCCCATTAGTCATGGCTGACATGGAACTGTTGCCTGATCTGCCTCACGGGGCTGCTGTGGGGATCACGGAGGTCTCAGGGCGCGTAGGCGCGGCTCCGTGATCTGCACGGGGAGTGAACAGGTCCCGGGGGAGAGGGAGAGGGAGCGGCAGGGACACCGTGGGCGTCAGCACAGGTGCCATCATTGTGGTGCGCAGGTGTGCCACCGCGGCCCGAGAGAGGCGCAGCAGTTCGTGCCAGGGAGAAAGGAGAGGGCAGTCTTTGCAAACAGCCTCCGCACTAGGGGACAAGTGAGGAGTGCGGGGATGGCGAGTGCAGGGCCGGGAACGCAGGGTGCTACCTCCTGGCGCCCTGGAATTCCCCACCCTCCCCAGGACAGACGCCCGGGGCGCTGTCCCTGGTCCTGGAGTCTGCCCTCTCCTTGTTGTGCAGTTCCTGTGGTGGCCATCGGAGGGCGCCCGGGACCGCGGCGGGCTCCCCAGGCCTGTTTCAGAACACTTTTTTTTTTTTAAGGTGCATTCATTTCCCTGTAATGGCCTACCTACACACCTAATTTCAAAAAAAACAAACAAACAAAAAAAAAAAACCAAAAACGACAGACTGCCCTAAAAGAAGTAAAAGCTCTCTACTTTCATAGATAAATACTCTAGCATGATCGCACCCCAGGACCTAATAAAGTTACCAAATACTTAACCAGTATGAATGTGTATATACACACATAAACCAGAGTTAGGTTCTGGGATGGGATAAATGGGATTTTTGCCCACATGAGTATATGCAGAGATGTTCGATGCGTGGCAAGTCTTCCTCGGGTGGGACTCTGCCCAGCTTAGCTTTTCTAGCCCCAACCACTGAATGACAGTGATGATCCCCAGTAATTGCCATGGGCAAAAACCATCCTCGTGTATTTTCCTAATGCACTCTGGGGACAGCACCACCCCCTCGTTGAGAACCACAGCCAGAGTGGGGAACTGGACTGGGTGAAGAGGGGCTCACAGAATCTCAGACTGGCTGAATGGGAGGGTGGCACCTTAAGGAGCTGTCAGGGCCTCCCACCCCCCATCTTACAGATGGATCAACAGAGGCCCAGAGTGGGAAGGGATTGTGCTAGAAAACAGAATGAGTGACCAGCTGAGCTGGGGCCACAACCAGGGTCTCCTGCCCCCTAGTACAGGGCTCGGCAAGCCTCGTCGCCCTGGGCGGAGCTCTGGTCATCAAGCAATCTCCCTTCCAGCTCAGCCTACTTGCCCTTGAAAATGGGCGGGGAGGGCCAGGCCCTTAGCAGGGGGCCAGGAGAAGGAGGCCGGCTGGATTCCAGCCTACAATGTCAGGGAAGGGCCTTGACTTCCCCTCTCATTGAAGCTGCAGCACTTGTACACCCCTACCCTCAAAGAGCCACCCTCCCTCCTACCTTTATTTCTTCCCAGAAGTGAGCTGGGCAGTGTGTGTGTGTGTGTGTGTGTGTGTGTGTGTGTGTGTGATGTATGTGCACATGTGTTGGTATGTATTGCATGTGATCTAAGGGTCTGTGACTTTTGTGCATGAAGCTGTTGTCATTGGTGTGTGTTCACGTGTGTGTGTGCAAACCCAGCCACAGTCATTAGGTGATTACACGGGATTTGGGCACCTGTGTGTGTGAGCTTGACCTGACTTTTGCATGTGGGTTTGCAGAGCAGGAGCTGATGTCCATGTGAGCACATCCACATGCGTTTGATCCGAGCGATCTCCGTGGGCATGAGCTGGATGTCTGTGCACTGTGCGAGGGCAGGCGCCTGTGTGGCCCGCAGCTCCAGTGCGGGTGTGTGTGCAGGCCTGCCCCAGACTTCACCTGTCTTGTTCACTGTCCATCACCAGTGCCTGGATGGTGGCAGGCACGCAGCAGAGGCTCAGTGTGTGTTCGCTGAGTGATCGAAGGAAGGGAGCCACACCCTTATGTATGTCTGTGTCTCTAGAAGGGTTTCGCTATCAGGGATCTTAGAGGCACATGGTCCCTATGAGGTACTGGCCTGAGTGCAGGCATTAATTCTGGCTATTTTGTCCAGTCCAGATTGTCCTGATCCCTGATGGGGACACTTTGAGTAGGCAGGGGTCTCAGGAGCCCATTGAATGGGGTAGGAGTCTTAGAGCCAGGACAGGAGATGGCTGGGTCAGTAACCTCACTGGACCGCTGCTTGGGGTGCCAAGCCACACCCACTCCTCCCACCCTCCCCAGGTCCTGGAAACCCCCCCCCCCCAGGAGACTCTTGCTCCTGGAGCTCAGAGTTTGTGGCATCTTGGGATCTGGTAGGTGTGGCTTGGCTGTAATAGGCCACGGGCTAAGGGTAATGATGCTTCGATGATGGGTAGTGGATAATGGAGTTCTCCAAAGGCAAATGCATGTTTCCATTGTTTTGTCTCTAACCCAGCAAGGTGAGAGAAGGTGTTTAACAAATGAGCAGCCCAAGGTCCAGGGAGGAAGACTGATTAACACAGAGCCACACACATAGGGGCCTGTTGGCCAGGCAGGAAGCCCAGGACCACCCTGTCTCCCGCCCAGGAGGCCCAGGGCAGCCGAGGTTCCTGGGCACCCTGGCAGGAATTGACCCCACTGGCCCCACTTGGAGCCCAGGCCTGAGATCTTTGCAGGAGCCTGCCCCTTGAGTACATTTCCCTGCTGTGGGTTGGGGAGTGGAAGCTGGAGGCAGGTGGGTAGAACTCCCAGGGATGAACCCAGGGTGAGCTTGGAAAGGGAGCTCTGCAGCCCTCCGCCCCTGCGCCCTTCCCTCCTCCTTCACACAGTCTGGCACCTGTTCGAACAACTGGGGTGCAAATCTAGGGGACCCAAAAGAGGAGACTTCCTTCTAGAAGGAGGGTCTGGCTCCCGGGGGCAAGCTGGCTCTGGTTTCTAGGTGAGAGGCTGGAGGGAGAGGAAGACGGAAGCTTGTGCCTCCCAGTTCCTTGTCTGTGGCATCCTCAGGCTTGCATGCCATGATGCAAAGGCCAAATTCTTGGAAGCGGCCTTGCAGGTTAAGAAGGTGCATTTCCATTATGCTATTGCCTGAGGGGCCGTGAGCTGGCCAGGGAGTGTCCTGAGCATTCCTGGCTAAGGGAACGTGACCTCCACCCCACCCCCAGCTATTGCCAGTGAGGCGGCTGCAGCTGGTCAGAAATCAAGAGGCGGGAGCCCACACTGGGTTCTTTGTCTTTGGTGGGAACCTTGTGGCCCCCACAGCCCTTCTCAAGGGTCCACTGTCCCAGTACCAGTAGGACTTCCCTGGGGGCCAGGCCTGGCTGGGAAACTTGGCACACTGGAGGCCCTTGGCCACCCTGCCAAGTGGACATGCGGAGCCCACTTAGGAATCATTCCTACTGAACAGGCAGACTGGCCAGACTGAGGGCCATGTCCCAGGGGGTGCAGCAGCCTGGGTATGGCAGGAGTCCTCGGTCCCAGCCCTGGCACTGCACACAGCCCCCAGTGGCCGAGGCCTAGCTCTTGGTCCTCCCCTCCCACCAGCACTCTGCCCCACCCCACCCCAAATCAGGAATAGGAGACTTCCTCCCTCCTCAGTGCCCCTCGGAGCCCAATGAACTGTCCTGTGAAGAGTGGGCTTCCTGCACTGCCCAGGCATGGCCCCTCCACCCAGGAATGCGCCCTGGCTCCAGAACACCCTGCCAAGAGGGAACCAGACCCTTCTCTGAGAACCAGCCCCAGGGGCAGTTCTAAGGGGGAGGAAATCACACCTGCCATGCTGGGTCAGAATTCTGCAAGGGGCCCTTGAGGGCTCCTCCACCCACCACGTGTGGAGGGAGGAGAAGGGGTCCAGGGTGGGAGCAGCAAGGGGGCCAGGGGTGGGCCCCCCAAGAGAGAAGCGATTGCTGTGTGATCCCGGTCTTTGTCTGACTTGGAGAGACTGCTGCCCCACCTCCCCTGTCTGGGTGAGTCAAACCGCAAGGGCTGGTACCCACACTGGTCATTTCCCAGGGAAGATGGCACTACCTGGCTCAGGGCTCAGGAGGAATCGTTCCTGAAAGGGTCCTGTCACCCTATCATCGTGTCCTTGGTTGTCATCCCTTCCTTGGACCCCCCCACCCCACTCCAGTGCATCTGTCACCTGCAGTCCTTTTAAACAGAAAACCCCATAGGAAACCTCAAGGCTCTGGGGACTTCCCTGGGTTCGAGGGCTGGAGGTAAAGAATAATCACTCCCTCTTGGAGGGGCAGAGAGGGCGTTCTGAAAGGGGTGGGAGATTCTCGGAGGCAGGCCAGTGTCCCGTGTCTCCTGACACATTTCTACTTGGGGCAGAAGGGGCAGCTTCCTGTGTGGTGCACTGGACGGTGAGTGCTGGGTGAGTTGGGTGCAGAGGAGGGCTCAGCGTGTTTGTTGAGTGAATGTGTGATGGACAACAGGACCCAGCCTGGTGTTGCTGAGTGAGGGAACCCAGAGCAGATGAATTTTCAAGAGGGTAGAGCATCTCCATTCCTGCCTCTTTGCGCCTCCTCCTCACCCAGGGAAGGGGATGAGAGTGAGCAATAGGGGGGCTGTGGGACACTCAGTTCCTTCTTTTACTTACTTGCCTGGGCAGAGCCTCTAACCCAGTCTGGGACTCGTGTGGCTGGTGTTTATTGAGCATTTACTGTATGTCAAGCCTGGGCTGAGAACTCTGCATGTAGTAACTCATTCCATTATCACAAGGGCGGGATGGGGGTTAGTTCCATTTTACAGATGAGAAATTCAGGGTGCTCACAGGGAGGGCACGGACCTGACCACATTGCAGACCATTTGATCCTGGATTCCAAGCTCTTGGCCTGACCTGCTTGCTGTGAGCTCTCCCCTGGTGAGGACGGGGACATATTCGCCGACAGCTGGGGGCAGGGGATGAAAGAGGGTGCTGCCCCCAGAAGAGGGTCCGCACAGCCTGGTGTGTCCCTGGTTTGGGGTGGAAGGTTAGTCTCGTCCTACAATCCTAACTCCTTTTAGCCACCGCTGCCGAGGCCACGCCCGCCGCTGCCCCCGAGGTCCCAGCTGGGAAAGTCCAGCGAAGCCCCCGCCCGGGTCCGAGGGCGGCGCGAACAAGCGGCCCTTTCTGCACGCGGCTGCCCCCGGCAGCTGGACCGCCGCCCGCGGGGGGGCGGACAATCCCGGGGCTTGTGGCTGGGGGAGGGGCGGCCGGAGTTGCCAAGGTGACCCGGGCGGGCGCGGGGAAGGCGGCTCCAGCTCCGCGCGGCCAGATGGGGAGCCGGGCAGCGGCGACGGCACCATGAGCTGCCGGAAGCGCAGCTTCACCTTTGGGGCCTACGGAGGGTAGGTGCGTCGGACGGGGGCGCCCGCGTGCGTTCGCGGGGTGCACAGTAGGGGCGAGCGCGTATGCACTTGTGTGCGCAGGGCCAACAGTGCTCTGGCTTGGGTCCTAGTTTGTGAGTTTGTGCTTGTGTGCGAGGCGAGCCATTTGAGGTCAGTGTGTAGCATGCAGGGTTGTGTGTGTGTGTGTTCCTATGTGTTGTGGTTGGGTGTCCCATGTGCACGTGTGGGGCCATGAAAGTTCCTGTGTTTGTGTCCCACGTGTGGGACTGTGCTTATGCATGTGACGGGTGTGCAGACAGGAAGCCGGGCCTGTGCGAGTGCGCTCCTGGGTGCATGTATAGTGGGGTGGGCTGAGGCAGGTCAGGAGGGGCCTGCAGGGGACCTCGCTTGGTCTCTGGATGCACTGAGCCCCTGAACTGAGGCTTTGGACGAAGGGAATCTAGAACCCAGTAGTGGCACCCCACCTCTGGGCTGTCCCCATCTCTTAGGGATCCCCTCCTGCCAGGGCTACTGGCTGCCTGGGCTTGGAGACTCAGGGCAGGCAGGCTGGGAGGGTGGTAGTCAGAGTGGTGGCTGGTCCATGTTGAGGTCACTATCCTTCTTGACCCCACGTGCCCCCTCAGAGGGGCATAGAGGTGTGCTGGGGGTGCTTGCCTTGGGCAGAGACTCGGTAAGTGGGGAGGAAGCCTGGGTGGACAGACTGGGGCCAGAGCCCCTTCCCTGGCTGGACAAGGAGTTGCATGACCTTTGCCAGGCCCTGCCTCCCTGCAGGTAGAGGGAGACCCGCCTTCGGGGTGTGGAGCAGTTGGGGTCACACAGGTAACACAGCTGGTGCAAGCTAGCTGCTCTTGGAGCTGTGGGTGGATATCCGAGGTGCCTCCACTCTGTGGATACCTGGCTGTCAGGGGGCCCGGGCAGAGGGGCTGGGTGGGCTGCCTGCCCTGTCTGGCACCTCTCTGAACCATCAGGTGAAGAGAGGGTCCTGGCTGAACCCTGAGACCACTAGTCAGCTGATACGGGGACTCAGTCCAGAGGGTCGGGCTGGGCTCTGCTGGGCGACCTTGGGCAAGTCCCAGCTTCTCTGGCCTCCTTGAGCCGGTCTACAGAGTCCACAGCAGCTGACTCCTGGGAGCCCCTGGCCCTGTCCCCCCAGATGGGGCCCCCTGGCTGGCAGAGTCTGGTCTGGAGCCCCTTCTCTGGGCTCTGGGCAGGAGGCACGAGTAGTTTGTTGTCCCAACAGCTGCTGAGCCCCTTGGCCCCAGCCAGGCGGGAGGGTGGAGCCCTCTCCCGGCCTCCCAGCCCCAAGGTGCCCTCCGAGGTGGATGGGGGAGCACCTAAGAGGGGGCACCACCCACACACGCTCTCTGCAGCAGGACCTGGAGGGATTCGGGCAGATCAAGCCTGGATGGCCCCTGAACTCTGGGGACTTGAGGACTTCCTCTGGTTCTGCTTTGGGGGCAGGGCATGTGTGTGTGTGTGTGTGTGTGTGTGTATGTTGGGAATGGGGTGGGGAGGAAGCTCAGGTGGACCTCCTGCTCCCAGGTTCTCGGGTGGCTACGAGTGAGCGCCAGCTCCCAGATCAAGGCAGGCTGCTGGCGAAGTGTGTGTGTGTGTGGGGGGGCGCGTTCTTCCTAAATACCCACACCCTTTAGTCCTGTTTGGACACACTGCAGACTGGCCTCACCACACCCCACATCCTTGCTCTGACCCCAACTGCTGTGGTCACTGTCCCACTCCACCTGTTGCAGGACCTTGCACACTGACCCCCACTCCTCTGCCACCCCATAGCCTGTCCTGGGCCACTGCTTCCTATCCCCACCCCCCTATGTCCCTAGTCCTGCCTCTTTTCCTTACTCCTTTACCCCACACCTTCCCATGTCCCTCATCCGACGTTAGGGCTCCGGGCTCCTGCAGCCTGTGGGGACAGCGACAGTGCCTCGAGCACCTCCTCCAGGCTCCTCTGTGCGGGGCGGGTTGGCGATATGCTGGGCAAGGCTGGGTAAGAAGGGGCCGCCCCCTCACCTGTTGCCCTCCTTGCTGTGTTTCAGGGTGGATAAGTCCTTCACCCCTCACCGGAGCGTGTGGTAAGTACTGGGCTGGGCTGTGTGGCTGGACCCTGGGGACACTCTGGAACTGATACCTTCCCCTCTAATGCCAGACCAGACCCCACCAGCCCTCCAGCCATCCTGTGGAGGTGATGGGGTGGGCAGGCCTCTCACCAGCTCTGCCCCCAGGGGTTCTCCCCACACAGTTCCTGCCAGAGCCCCTCCTTGGAGTCAGGCAAATCAGGTTAAATGTCAGCTCTGCCACTGCTTGTGTGACCTTCAGTAATTCACTAACCTCTCTGAAACTCAGCATGCGCACCTGTGACCTGGAGATTAAACTGCCTGTTTAGCAGAGTGTAAGTTGTAAACACAGAACAGAACAGGGCCTGGCATATGGTAGGCCCTCACTGAAAGCGTTTCCTTCCCTTCTCTCTTTTCTTCCCTGCCTCACGGTGGCTCCCGGCTGGGCTCATCGTGCCCTTAGCCTCTTCGCTGGCCCCAAACACTCTAGTTCCGCTGCACTCGCTGCCTTCAGAAGCCTCTCCTCCAGCCCATTTCCTCCACGTGAGGCTGCCCTGTGTTCGGAGGAGGAGGGAAGGCGGTGGCTGTGTCTGCAGTTTCCCCAACACAGAGAGCAGTGGGTGGAGGTGCAGTCTCACTTCAGGGTGCACAGCGCCCCCCGGGGCCACAGCAGGTGGGCGCCTCCCGGCTTCCCTGGTACTAGCATCACATGGGCCCAGCTGGCTGCTCCTACTGCCACTTCAGCTCCAGCAGGAGAGCCCCCGAGGGCGCTGGCTACTGGTTCTTGCCCCTGCTGAGGACCTGTTCCGGGTCCTGCAGTGCCCCCCAGCTGCTGGATGACTCCCATCTGGCACCATTCCCCCAGGAAGCCCCATCTGGGGTGGGAGGCACCCAGGCTGAGCTCCAGGGTCTGCTCTTCTATTTTCCTCTGATGCTCTGTGTCACCTGGGGCTGCTTACTCCCCCTCTCTGGGCATTCGTCCTGCTGCGGTGCCCAGTCAGTGTGAGCCTCTACTCTGTGTAAGACCTCGAGCTCAGCCCAGAGCAGAGGCGGGGTGAGGAGGGAGAGACATGGAGGTGAGGAAGATGCCCTCTCTGCCTCCAAGGAGCTCAGAAACAGTATCCCAACAACCCATTTGTCGGCCGCCTGCCGCGCACCAGGTGCTGTCGGGTGCCCGAACTGCATCATCGACACAATCTTTCCCACATCCCCGAGTTGGGGACTGTTATGTCTAATTACAGAGGAAACAATGGGGTGGGGAACGACTTCCCCAAGGTCACACAGCTCGTCAGTGGCAGAGCTGGGACTTAAATCTTGACCTCCCAGATTCTGCGGAGTCCAGAGTCTCACCCACCCTGTCCCAGGGCTTCCGGGCCACAGTGGGGGGTCTCGGTGAAGGACGTACTAGAGGGAAACTTGAGGATGGAAGGGTGGCCCGCAGAGCCCACTCTGGGGAGCCCTGAGTGAAGAGTCACAGATGAGGGCCCGGGCCCGAGAGTAAGTAACCTGCCCGGTGATGTTGGGCAAGTCCCTCTTCTGCTCCGGGCCCCAGATGACACCTGTAGAGTAAGGTTCTGGCATCTCCAGGGCTGCTTATCACTCAGAAGGCTTCGCCCCACGCCCTCCTTGCCAGAGCTGCTGTCCAAGGTGCCCACCCCTAGGCCACCCCACCACCCCCGACTTCTGGAAGCCAATTCCTTAGTCCCCAGCCCGTGCCTGGCATTTAATTAGTGTAAAATGTGGCTATTAGTGTAAAATTAGTGACTATTCATTATGATTTCCTAGCATTCGAGGCCTGTCCCCACCTCCCTTTCCAGCCTGGGACTCATTCTCCCCTTGCCCTGCATTTCTGATCAGCGGGAATATGGCCCCAGTAAGCACCACCTCCGTGCTTTTGCTCACATGGCCCCCCACAGGCCCTCCCATTCATTCCCACAGTCTTCTCCACACCTCCAGCCCACCCTCATCACTGTCTGTCCAGTGTTTGCTTCCCTCAGCCCCCCACCCCATCTTTGTCTCCCTAGCACACCGTCCCGCTGCCTGTGACGCCTGCAGACCACACATTCGTGCTCTTGCCTGGGGTGGTGGGGACAGCATGGCCTTCGGAGCCTGCAGGCATGGGTTTGAATCTGCCTCTGCCACATCCTAGCGGTGTGACCTCGGCAGGTCACGTCACTTCTCTGAGCCACACTTGACACTCAGAAGTTTTTGTTGAACCTGATCATTCATTGAGTTGGATGCTGCCTGTGATGAGTGGGGGGCTTGGGTGGGCAGCCCTGTCCTCAGGTGGCTTTTCCCTGTGATCACTGAGCCGGAGGCCTTGGGGGTCTGTGTGCCGCCGCCGGGAGTGCGAGGCTGGCCTCATTAGTGGCTCTGAAATGCCAGGCGGGCACGGCCTGCTGGGCCTCCTCATCTATTATGCACCTGCTGGGCAGGCCCCTGGCGGGTGACTGGCAGAGCACAGGACAAGGGAGCTAGCAGCTGCTTCCTGAGCCCACACCTGCCACCACACCCCTGGGCAGGGATCCCACAAGGCAAATGCCAAGGCAGCTCCTACCACATCGCCCTGGCCCAGCTGGAGTAAGGGGACCCCAGGGGGGAACAGAGGCATGGATTCTGGTCCCCACTTCACTAGCCTGCCTGTTCCAGCAGCCACTTCTAAGAGAGTCTGGGATCTTGATTCAGCTGGGAGTCATTTGGGACTAGGGTGGCAGAGGTGGGCTGAAATCGAATCTTAAGTGCAGAGGCTCCTGCCAGCACAGTGCCCCAGGGTGACTGAGTCACGGTCATTCATTCACCATCCATTCATTCAGCCACAAGTCATCACTGAGCACCTGCTGTACGCCAGGCACAGTTCTAGGGACCGTTGATCCTGTGGAAAACGAAGCAGGCCCAGCGCCTGTCCTCAGAGAGCTTGGCTTAGCTTGGCTGGTCCTTCGCCTCTTCGAGCCTTAGTTTCCTCACCTACAAAACCGGGCGTGGGGAGGACAGTCTGTAAATAGTCGAAGAAAACAAACTATGATGGTTGTGTGTAATTTTAAAAGATTTTACTTATTTTATTTTTAGAGAGAGGGGGAAGGAGGGAAAGAAACATTAATGTGTGATTGATACATCATTCATTTGCCTCTCGCACACCCCCAACTGGGGACCTGGCCCGCAACCCAGCCATGTGCCCTGACTGGGAATCAAACTGGCAACCTTTGGGTTCGCAAGCCTGCACTCAATCCACTGAGCCACACCAGCCAGGGCAGTTTGTGCTGAATTTTAGAGCGAGGGTACACACTAAGAAGAGCTGATCCTTACCTGGAGCTTACTGTGTGCTGGGCTGTATTCCAAAGCCCTTTCCTGTATTGATGAATTTAATTTTCACAACCGATTCGTGAGGCAGGGACTGTTACTGTCCCTGGTTTGGGGCTGAGGAAACTAAGGCAGAGAGGAGCGAAGTAACCCTTTCAAGGTCTCTTGGCAAGGCTGAGATTTGAACCTAAGCAACCAGGCTCCTGTCTGCACATGACCCTAAGCTGAGGAATGGAGGGTGACGGAGGGTGTCTTAAGGGCCTGTTTAAGGAGGTAACATTTGAACCAAAACCAGAGGAATGAGACGAGCTGGCTGTAGGAAGAGTCAGCAGGGGCAGAGGGGCAGCCTGACAGAGGGAGCAGCCGGTGCAAAGGCTGTGAGGCAGGAACAAGCTTAGTTTGTTCCGTAGCAGGGACGTGGTGGGGCGGAGGGGGTTTGCAGAGAGGGGAGGGGCCAGATTGATCAGAGTCTTGTAGGCAGAGTAGAAGGTTAGATATAATGTCAGTGATTGACATGCAGAACCACTGAATCTTAGACTCCTGGCTTTGTAAAACCTTAAAATCAGAGAATTCAGGCCTCCTAGAATCTTTGGAAATGGAAGAGACCTCTGAAGTACCTTCCTATGGCCTCCCACTCAGCAAGGAATCCCTCTTTTGGTTCATGACACCTTTGAGTATTGGAAGAAGCCTTTGGGGTCTCCTGAGAAATATGCACCTTTATTTTCAGCCACTTCATAGACCTCTTGAAACCCACTCTTCATGGCTGAGACCGTCATGACCTCTCAGCCGCTCCTCCACGAACCCTTCCTTGCTTACAAGAAGCCCGTTTCATCACTGGGCAGCTCAGATGGGTATCAGAAGTTCTTCCTTGGAACCAGCTGCCTGAGCCGAGATGCACCCCCTGGGTCTCCCGCCCCCCACAGTGGCCCTTCAATGAGATAAGGGTGGGGATTACATAGCATCTCCCCACGTCTGCTCTTTCCGGTCTGAAGAGTCACTCATCTCAGCCTGCGCTCCTTTTCACTCTCTTTCAGCTCAGCCCTTGTAGGCCTTGAAGTCCCTTATTTGTTTCTGTCTTCCTGTGGGCCCAGAGATGCCACATCCTTGGTGTGTGTGGGGGACTCCAGGGAGAGACCCAAGACCAGAGAGGACCCCCTCTTCCAGGAAAACACCCCTCTAGCTTAAGCAGACAAGACAGGATCCCCTCCAGGTGGGCTTTGGTCCTGGGACCACCACTATTTCCTTGTGTGATCTCGGGGAGTGAGTCCCCCACTCCGGGCAGTTTCCCCATGCCCCCTTTGGCACAGTGAAGAGGCACAGATGGCCCTCCAGGTCTCTTGCAGCTCTAAGGTTCCCAGCCCGGTGGGCCCTGCTTGCCTCTCCATCCTGGTGATGCTCTGGCTCAGGTCCCTTTGTTTGGGTGGCACATGGAAATACTTGGGTTCTACTTTCTGGCAGACCTGATTTCAAATACCAGCTTCAGTTTTCCTCACTCTTTGCCAGTCCAGTGCTGTGCACAGTGTAGGTTCGCTTCTTTGGGTCTCAGGCTCTTCCCCTATAGAATGAGGGCAATAGAAGCACCAGCCGGTAGATGTTGTGGCTCATAAACGAGGTTATTTGGGCCTCATTTAATGCCAAGGTCACAGGGGTGTCCAACCTGCAACCCGCGGGCCGCATGCAGCCCAGGATGGCTATAAAGGTGGCCCAACACAAAGTCGTAAATTTACTTAAAACATGATGAGACTTTTTTTGTGACTACGTGTCACAGTGTATTTAATGTGCGGCCCAAGACAACTCTTCTTCTCCCAGTGTGGCTAGGAGATGCCACAGGGTTGGCCCCCCTGGAAAACCAGGGCCTCGCACAGAGCGACAACGGCGACCACAGCTACTCGGCCCATCTTAAGTGCCAGCCCGTAGTGGGGATGGGATTACTCGGTGTGCAGACTCAGCGCTCCGGAAGCTCACCCCCTACCTGGGAGTGAGACCTGCTTACATGTGACCCTGCTTTCTGACCTTGGGCACTGACCTTGACACTGGCCCTAAGAACACTGGCTTTGCAGCTGACCAGGCTTGTGCTGAGTCCTGGCTGGGTGACCTTGGGATGCACTTCTCCCTTTGTGCAGCGGGGGTATGAGCCATTCCGATGCAGGGGGAGCGAGGGGAGCGAGGAGGTGCTGCTGAAGGGCTGGCCTCGCCCGGCAGCGTGGCTGTTGCAGACCCTGTGCTGCCGGAGGGGAGCAGCATTTTAGGCCCAGGGGACCTGGAGAAACGTTGCTCTCTGAGGCCCGTTTTCCTGCCTGTGAAATGGGAAGATTGGCTACAAAACACTCTGATGTGTTAGGATTCTAGCTGAGTCAGATAGTTTCTGATCTTGACCGGGTTTTGCTGTTCGCTGCATGACTTTGGACCAGAGGCTTTGCCTCCGTGAACCTCAGTTTCCATGCCTGTAAACAGGACAACATTCACCTCATGGGGTTCTTTCAAGGCTCCATCGGCCATGTGTTCATTCCACAAGTATTTGTCTAGTCCCTTCCGTGTGCCAGGTAGTGTCCAAGAACTGGGGACACAGCAGTGAGTCCGATGGATGTGGGCCCTGGTCTCGTCATGCACGTTCCCTTCCAATGCAGGGACAGACACAAAACTGCAAAGGGCTGTTTCATACGGGTCACGGGCAGTGAGCGACAGGGTGGGTGGGAGGGGCCCCGCCTTGGTGGAGGGTATCAGGAGGGCCTCTCTGAGGTTGTGGGAAGGGTGGTCCAGGCAGAGGGCAGAGTAAGTGTAAAGCCTTGAGGTGGGAACAAGATTCCTTTCTCCCACCCCAGTTCTGGAACATTCCAGGTCATCTCTGGGCAGCTGGTGGAAGGTGGCTGAGCAGGCAGGGAGGTGGAGGCCCACCCTCTCACAGATCAGGGACTGCTGCCCCTGAGGCAGTCCTGGGGGCAGGGGTGGGCATGGTGGTCTGGCCCAGGACCAGGCTTGGGTGGGGCCTAGGGTGAGATTGGCTGTGCTGGGCCTCTGAGCTGGTGAGGGGAGGGGACCCCACTGCAGAGCAGAGGAAAGGGGCCAGTCTGCACCCACCTGGCTGGCCCCCTTGCCCAGAGGCGTGCTGGAGTCTGGCACAGAGACCCTGGACCTGAGTATTTTCTGAGGGGCCTAAGGGGAGGGGGAGGCAACATCTGCCTGCCCTCCCTCTCACCCCAGCCAGCCGGGCAGCGTCCACAGAGCATATCACCTTTTCCCAGACCCAGCCCTCCCACAGTGCCAGAGGTTCTTGAGAACAGCCTGTGACTGCTCTCTCTGTCTCTCTTTCACACACGCACATACACACTTCCCCACTCACACTCGTAGGCTGGACTCCTGAGTGGACAGCTTTGTTGTGAGTGTGGAGTTATGTACACACACAGTTGCTCAGGCAGCAGACCATGGCTGGGCATTGGCTGTGTGTCAGGCCTGTAACAGGTCCAGTCCTCACCGCAGGACGCTCCATTTCTGGGGCGAGAGCCTTTCAGTGATCTGATAATCACACCAGCACATGTGCAGAACAAACTGATGAATTGAGGTTGGCCCAACACAGGCTTTTGGGAAAGCCAGTCAGGATGGGGCAGCCTGGCCCAGTCTGGGGCGGGGCAGCCCCTCGGGTGTGATGGGGGAGGCCAAGGGAGAGTGTAACAGGTAGAGGGCACGGTGTGCACAGAGGCCCGAGTGTGGGACAGACAACCTGGGGCCTCACGAGCCACGTGAGGCTCCATCCTTCTTGCCGTGGGAAGCCACGGGGGGTGGGGGTTAGGCAGGTGGCTGACGTGGTAGGTAACACATGCTCACATACACACCCACACATGCCTCAGACACGAGCGCTTTCTCTCCCACCCACATTTCACGTTCCTGCCAGGCCCCCCATCTACATCTTCACCCACAGAGTCATACACCCTCTGTCGCCGCCGGGCAGAGTGCAGAAAACCTGGGGCTGGCTGTCAGCAAAGTGTCGGGCATTTGCTCCACCTGCTTGCTGTTTCTGTGGGTCAGGGCCCCTGCTCCAGCCAGGAGCGACTCTGTTGACATGTGCACAGACGTGCACGTCACGTAACTCTCCCCTGGGAGTGGAAGGGGGCTTCTGGCTCAGAGAGTACTTCCACTCACATGTTCTCATTGAACTCTCCTGGCAAGCCTGCAGGGAAGACTTAGCAACTCCGTTGCACAGCTGAGGACACAGAGGCTCAGAGAGGTGAAGTGACTTGTCTCAGGCCACACAGCTCTAGAGGTGGGCTTTGAACTCAGGTCCGTCTGACTTCTAGATCTGGTTACTGGCTTATTCAGACTCAACCCATTCAGCTGTGCCCATCCTCTTTCCAGGCTCTCCCCGAGAAGGTGGCAGGTGACCTTCAGTGCCAAATTCTTCCAGAAACAGGTTGATCAACATGGAAAGTTGTTTAGAGCCCCAGTGCGTGCCCACCTGGCCTTCGACGGGGGGGGGGGGGGGGGGGGGGGGGGGGGGGGGGGGGGGGGGCTAAGGGTGGGGCCGGTCACCTGCCAGCCTGCTAGCCTGGGGCAGCTCAGGCTTGTGGAGCAGAATCCCAGAGCAGAGCCTGCATTTGCATTTGCAAATGAGGCAGACAGCCCTGTCCTTGCAGGGGGAATAACCTCAGCTGGCCTAGCTCCCAGGATGTGACAGATGTGACAGCTGTGCCCTGCGCCCAGCTGCCTGGGCTGCTTCTCTCCCCCCTTCTCTCTTTCTTGACCCTCAGAACAGGTTGTCTAATGTAGGGGAAGGAGCATGGGCTTCAGGGTCAGCCAGACGGGGTTACAGCCCCGCTCTGTCGCTCCTGGCTGAGGGACTGTGGCCAAGTTGTTCAGCCTCCCCGGTGTCAGCATGTCTTCCTTGGAATAAGGAGTGAAGAACAATAACTCCTTCTCAAGACGATTGAGAGGTAAAGGAGTCACGTACTCTGAGAGCTGAGTCATAGTAAATGTTCCCTTTTAAAAAATCTTTAATTTTTTTTCCTGAGGACAAAACAACAAGTGCTCATTGTAAAAATTTGAACAATGCAGAAAAATCTATCCTGTAGAAGGTAGACATTCCTCAGGGCCCTGCTTCCCAGGGGTAAGCCACGTGGACTTTTACGTGCAATTTTAAGTTTTTACAAGTGAGAGTTTTGTTGCGCAACTTGCTTTTTTCACCTCACCACGATGCCTCAAAACCCTTTTCCCATCAGGACTGAGACCTCCTTTGTCATCGCTGTGTGGTGTTTCGTGGTTTGCGTGCGCCGTGATGTATGTAACCAGACTCCTTTGCGTGAGCGTTGGGGGTGGCGTCCAGGTTTACCTGTCGCGTCCCCTGCGGCGCTAATGTTCCTTGTTCGCATATTTCCGTGCATCTCTTCGAGGACTCCTGGGGGTAACCGTCTGGGGCTGGAGCTGCTGGGCCAGGGCGCGTCTTCCTCTCCAACGGGGCTGCCAAACAAACGACCCTGCAGCCACGGCGATCTGTGCCCCCCCAGCCAATCCTGGGAAGTCCCTTTCCTTACAACAGTGGGAACTGTCCAAGCCTCTGTCCTCAACCACAGGGACCCTAGAGTCAACAAGAGTCATAGGTTCCAGGGGTGAAAGGCTCCTGGGAGGTCATCTGGTCAAGCCCATGCGCCCTGGACCCCTCCTATCCGTGTACCTTAGTGTCTCTTTGGCTACATCCCTGAGTGTGCTGCCCACCTCTGCATGCCAGGGAGCCGAGTGCCTCACAGGGCAGGTGGCTTTACTCTTGGCAGCTCTATCCCTTTGATTCTCATGTTGTCCTCCCTTCTACCTTCTCACAGTTTTCACCGGAATCCTGCCTCACTCCCTAGCTGCCTGCAGAGAAGGGAAGATAGAAAGGAAGAGAGCAGGGAAGGCCAGGAAGAGCTCTCGGTTAATGTTCATACTGTATCAGCTCATTTAGTCCTCAGGACAACCCTTGGAGGCAGGCACTGCTATCGCATTGTATCGATGAGGAAACTGCGGCTCAGAGAGGTTAAGTAACTTGCCCAAGGTCACACAGCTGTTAGGTGGCAGAGCCAGGATACAGACTTCGGCAGCCTGGCTCCAGAGCTCACACCTCTGATGTTGTACCTTCCCAGGCAGGAGCCTATAATTTACTGAACACCTCCTGTGTACAGCCACGTGCCACTTACCAGCAGGGATATTTTCTGAGAAATGCTTCATTAGGTGCTTTTGCCATTGTGCAAACATCATAGAGGCCACTTTCACAAACGTAGACGGTAGAGCCTCGTACACACCCGGGCTCTACGGCCCAGCCCACTGCTCCCAGGCTGCAGACCTGTACGGCATGTCACTGCAGTGAGTACTGTAGGCAACTGTGACACAGCGGTGGGCATTTGTGTTATCTAGAGATACCTAAACACAGTAAAGGTCCAGGGAAAATGCAGTCTAAAAGAGAAACAATGGAGCAGCTGTGCAGGGCACTGGCCGTGAATGGGGCCTGCAGGCCTGGAAGCTGCTCCGGGGAGTCGGCGGGTGAGTGGTACGTGCGTGTGAAGCCCCAGGACGTCGCAGGACACCATTGGAGACTTTATAAACACTGCACACTGGGATGGCACGAAATGTTTAGGACAATGTGAGTTTAAATCAAGCACAAGAGAAAATGATGCAGTTGAGAGACGGGCTCAGCACGAGGTGCGGGAGGCTGTTGTTGCCGACGTGACATGGCACACTGCTCAAGCCGACTGACTTGTGGGTCAGTAGGAAGAGTGACTCGACAGGAATGTCTCAAAGTATAGTGTAGCAGGTGCATAAAGCAAGGACAGCCATTTATCGTCAGCACCTGGTGCAGTGTGTCATCCCGCGTAACTATGAGCTGGACTTGCATGCCGCTGGCAGGGGTGCAGGCTTGTTTGCATCGACACAGCCACAAATATGTGGGCAGTGTGTCGTGCTGCTAAGCAAAGCTGCTGCGACATCACTAGGTGATGGGAATTTCTCAGCTCCATCATAGTGGTGTGGGGCCACCATCGTATACACCATCGTATACATCACTGACCGAGACGTCATATTGCAGCGCGGGACCGCACCCGGCTCTGGTTAGCCAGGGGGCGTGTGCGCAGTCTAATGTATTCTGCACAGCAGCCCTATGGAAAGTAGGCGTTACTGTCCCATTTGCAGAAGAGGAAGCCGAGGCTCAGAGAAGGGCAGCAGCTTGGAGTCTGAGGCTCCCCCCACGGCCCCTGCCAGGCACAGTGGGCCCTCAGGGGTTCCTGTTTCCACCAGTCTGTGGCTGATGCGGCTCCCAGTTTCTCATCCTCCCGTTCGCCCTCCTGCAGAGTGTCCGAACCAGACCTCAGCGCCAGCCAGTCAGAGTCCCAGGGCTTTTCCTTGTCACCTTTGGTTAGGAGATGGTGACCCTGTACCTCTGCAAGGGAGTTCCACCTTGGCCTGGCAGGAACTTCTACTTGCCAGCCTGGCCTGGGGCCCGTGAGACAGCAAAACCATGGGCTAGGGAGGGAGAGGGGTAGAGCAAACAAGGCCTCGGCCTCAGAGGGGTCAGGGTCTGAGCAGTGCAGCCCACGGCGTGCCAGGAGCATCAGGAAAACAGTCTGTGCTTCTGTCATTGGGGCTTTTGCCTTGAGGTGGGGGAGGCCTGACTCTCCCGGAACTGATGCCAACACCCAGCCCCATTGCCCAGCCCAGAACAGACATTAGGACGTGTGTCCTGCATGCACGACTGAACGCAGGAATGAAGGGTGCATGGGGGAGTGGGTGGATGATGGAGTGAGTGAAGGAATGCATGGAGTCAGAGGGGGAGACCCCTGGCTGCAGAGGTGGGAGAAGGACAATAGGTTAATGAGGGAGGTGGGGCATAGGTGGTGGTAAGACCTGCGTGTGTGTGTGTGTGTGTGTGTGTGTGTGTGTGTCCTAGGAAGGTCCTCGCACAGGAGCTGTAAGGCGGGCAGCACGTTCCAGGCCCATCGCTGGGGGTTGCCCTGTGCCGATGTGGCCAGGGGTAGAACAGCTGGGTTTGAGCTTCAGGTGTGGTGCCTTGGGCAAATCACTGGCTTCAGTTTTCTTCCGAGTAGAATGGGGATAATGTTACCTGACTTAGGTTCCTCGGAAGGCTGCTGAGAGGGCCTAGAGGGAACGCAGTGTGTAAACTGTCAAGCACCAGGCTGGGTAAACAGATGTTATTACCCGAGCAGAGGTAATAGCCAGGTCATCTAATGGCTAGGTCATCTCTGTGTCCCCGCTCCCCCACCCCCTATCCCCAGGGCAGGGAGGAGTCTGTCCCCTGGGAAGCAGAGAGGGTCAGACTTAGGCCATAGCAGGGCTCAGGCCACCTGGGCAGGGAGCAGGTGGACGGGAGGCCCGGTCCCCAGGTGCTGTGCCTCTGGGTGGGGGCCAGTCCCATGACCTCCTTTCAGGGCTGCCAACCTGTTGTTTGCTCAGGAGGCCGCTGCCTGGCCCAGCTCCGGGATCCGGGTGTCTCGGCATACAGCCAGCTCAGTGTCGGGGCGGGGAGGGGTACACGGCACGTGCCACCTTCCACCTCACCCCTCTGCCCAGCCTGGAGCCAGAGGCCCTCTCCTTCACCCAGGGGGACCCTGCCAGCCCTACCCCTTAATGTCTGTGAGACCAGGCCCATCCTGCAAGCTCACTGCGCCCCCACTTCCTTATCTCTGAAATGGGGTGGAGAGAAGAGCAGCCCTCCGTCGGTTATTGAACAGCTTACATGACACAATGGTGCTTGGCTCCCCTGCCCCCTCACCCCCTCCTCAGTCCCGGGAGAGGTCAAAGGTGTCCAGAAAAGAGGGCCGGGGTGGCCATGCCTGTGTCCCACCCCTCCCCCTCCCCGTGGGCCTGAGAGGAGGGCCCAGACTTCCTGGGCCTAGCTTCAAAAATTCACTCACCGGGCTGCCCCTGGCCACCCGCCCTGGCACCTTGGCAAGGCCAGGGGCAAGCAGGGAGGCAGTGCCAGAGGCTTACGCTCTGGAGACAATGGGCCTCTGTGGCCCCTAGGAAGGGGCAGTTCCAGAGAGGTTCCAGTCTCTGGTTTCAGGAGATCAGTGTTCGCTCAGAGCTGACACCATGCCTGGGAGACACAGGGAGCTCCCCAGCCCCACCCAGAGGGGCCTCTCTCAGGGTTTTAGTGTCCCTAGGAGCAGCCCTCTGCACCCTCTACTCACTTTGAGGTCCCTGCTCCTCCCCTCCCTGCTCCATGAATCATCAGGTTGGTAGAACCAACCTCCAGTGCCCAGCGCTGGTCTGGTCTGGACCCCTCTGGACCCCTCCTGTCCTGGGCTAGTGCACCCGTGTCCTTCTCAGCTCTGCCTTCCCTGGCTGGTGAGCCCATCCTCTGCCCTCCTGACCCCCCTGAGCCTGGATCCCCAGCTTGCGTGGGTGCTGTCCAGCACCCCGTCCAGCTCCCCTGCTCACCATCACAGGCTTCCTGCCTAGGTGGCCCAGTGTCACCTGCACTGGTCACCAGCGTTTCACCTGTTTGCATGGAATTTTCGAACATGAGTAGTTCATGAGGCAGAAAAGAAAGCAAGGGAGCCCCGGCAGAGAGACCCCCCGGGGCAGAGGCTCGGCAGTGTGGAACAGTGTGCCTTGTTGGGAAAACTGCCTGCAGCCCGGGCCAGGACAAGGCGGCTGGGGCAGGGCGGGAGGGGGCTGTGTGTGTGTGGAGGTGAGCCTGGGAAAGTCAGCGGCAGCCAGCCCCCCGGACATCTCCATCCAGTGCAGTGATTTCTAGATTTCTTGGCAAAGGGCCAAGTCCTATCCCCAGGACAGTCCAGTCCAGTCCCTGCTCTGGTGTCCAGAGAGGGCGAGGCGCTCCAGGAGAGTGGCTCGTCATAGTCGTCATAACCACAGTCACTTCCGGAGCGCTCACTCTACTCCATGGCTCACAGCAACCTCGTGGGGTGGCTGCGTCCTCTCTCATTTTGCAGATGAGAGAAAGAGACAGGATCTTCCCCCAACTCTCTGGCTGGTCAACAGGTGGGGAGCAACCCAGGGTGGCCTCTGGCCACCTGTCCTCGGTCTCACCTATCTCCCCCACCGTGTCTGGATCTGACCTGTGATTTGCTGAGTGTGGGAACTCCCTGAGATGCCCCCATCGCAGGGTGGCATCTAGAGCCCTGGACTGATGGAAGGCCTGGGTGCTAATCCCCAGTCTGCCCTGACCTTGCTGGGTATCCTTGAGGTGGTGGTTTAGCCTCTCTGAACCTCAGTTTACCCCTATGGGAATGGGGGATTCTAGCGACTGCCTTATCTCCGGCTCCAGTTCCGATGAGTCTCCCAGGGGTGAACAGATAAATAGGGCTTTTGAAAAGTACAAAGAGCTGTACTCACGATGGTGAGATTATTATTGTTACCTTGATGGGGAGATAAGAGAGGGGGAGGAGGTGCAGTGACAGTTGCCAAGAAACCTGGGAGCTGTCGGCAGCAGCTTCCTGCCTGGCCCATCCCACTCAGGAGCTGAGCCGCTGGCCCTGCCCCCACACCCCTCCTGTACCCTTGCCCTGGGATAGGTGGGTGCTGGGGCGGTGGGGAGGGGTGCGGAGCTAGGGCCAGCTGGCTGCTGGCCACGCATCCACAGGCCTGAAGGTGACCCAGGAATGAGTCTGGCCCAAACTCCACGCTGGCTCCAGCTTTCTCTGTGACCTTGAACAAGTCACCTCCTCTCTGGCCACCACCTTTTTCTGTGTCCAGGTGTCCTCTGTACCTGTAGGCACATGTCCAGGCCAAACAAGGCAGGATTAATCTGGACCTAGGGAAGATGCTTGGCAGGGTCTGCGGGAGCCAGGAGCTGTGATGGGGAGGCCACTGGGGGCCAAGGCTACACAGCAGGACTGAGGGCCTGGGTTGAGGGCAGCTGTGACGTGTGTAGTAGAAGAACCTTGGGCTGGAGTCAGACCTTGGCACTGCCCTTTCTCTGGTATGACCTTGGGCTTGTCAGTTAACCTCCTGGAACCTCAGTTATCCTGTTGGGGAAAAGGTTGATAACAGTCCAACCTCCCGAAGCGGCTGTGGCGGCTGTCGAGGGCTGTGCGGCTGTGGTCCTGGTGGGGAGGCATGCTCCAGGCACCTTCCGTGGCTGCCAGTGCAGGAAGAATGCAAAGCATTTTAAGCTGGGCCGGGCCAGAGCACCGGGGAGGCTGTCGGAGAAGTGGGGAGGGGTAGAGGCTTGGAAACCTCATGTGAATGGAATGGTGGAGACCAGGAGGAGTCAAGGACAGGATGGGAGAGAGAGGGGAGAGACAGAGAGGTTCATGAAGAGGAAGGAGAATGACCAAGTTGGGGGAGGTCTGTAGAGAGGCCAGAGGCAGAAGGGGAAGGAGGGGTGGGCTAGAAAGGTGGAGAAAAGACTGTGAGGTGAGGAAGGTAAGAAGAGGAGGAGGAGGAGAAGGCATCTGAGGAGGCTAGAGGGCTCGGAGGGAGGCGAGGGGCTGTGTCTGTTCATTCCTTCAGAAGTACTTACTGAGAAGTTACTATTGACTAAGAGGCAGCATATCGTCCAGGCACAGCATCCAGACCTGGAGGGTCAGGGTGCAAACCCTCCGTATTTGGCTTGCATGTACTGTCAGTGTGACCTTGGACAAATCACTTAACCTCTCTGTGTCTTCGTTCCTGCCTCCGAAAGATGAGGATTAGCTGAGTTCATACAAGGGAAACAGTTGGAGCCGAGCCCGCACGTGGCGCGTTCTGCCTCCGTGCTGGCTGCCGTTGCTGCCATGACCGGGGTGGCTGCCTGTCCAGTGTGACGGGCTGCGTCCACCACGGGGCTGGCCACCCACGCTGTGCAGTTCTTGGGCCCCAGAGTGACACATCTGAGTTCAAAGCCCCGCTCTCCTTCCTGCACTATATGACCTTGGGCAAGCTGATGTACCTCTATGAGCCTCAGTCTCCTCATGTGTCAAGTCTGCTCCTTCCGAGCACCTGTCTCATGGGGGAGCTCTGAGGGTTAAAGAAGGTCATGCAAGGCACAGGTCGGTGGTGGTTCTCGTTACTACAGCCTTCCATCCCTCAGGGCCAGGATGATGACGTACGCAGGGCCCAGAGCCTGTGATTTCCTGCTCTGCCCTCATCCTGAATTCCTTTCTTTCCCTGGGCCTTTAGGGCCTCAAAGCATGACCTTTTAGGTGGACTTGCCTGGGTGGGGTGGGGGATGGCATTTCCTGTAAGGGACAGGACTGGCCAGCTGAGAACTGGAGAGCCGAGGGCCTGGAGAGGCTGGGTCCTGGGTGGAAGCCAGGGCCCCCTTGTCTTCAGATGCCTGCGTGGTCCTGGGCCAGTGTGGAAAGTCCTGAGAGAGATGGGCACCTGGGCACGGGGAGGCAGATGCTGAGAGCGTTCTGGAACAGGGGGAGTATGTTAGGGAGCTGCTGCCAGGCTGACCTGTGGTGGCTACGCTTTCAGCCTGGGGGCCTGACAGGGGGACAGACAGAAGGACACTACCCCAATAGCTCCATCATGGGCAACAACCTCCACTCCACAGCCAGGGCCACGCCCAGACAGTGGCCCCTACCGCCAAGGGGGCCCAGCCTCCCCTGGGCCCCAAGCCCAGGACTTCCTGGCCCCTGGGCAACCTCTGCTCTCCATCCCACTGGCCCTGGGCTTGCTCAGTCAACGGCCTGAGCTTTAAATTCTGGCTTTGTCACTCACTTGCTAGGGGAAGGGGCTTCACCTGGCTGAGTCTCATCTTCTCCCACCTGTAAAAATGGGAGTAAATAGTGCCAGCCTTCTGGCCCCATAGCGAGGGTATAATATACTTGGCACAGTTACTGCACACAGTAGGTCTCATCGAGGAGTCCCCGTGGTGGCCCCAGTGGAATTTGCCTGGACTGTTGCTACAGGCCTCTCTCTGGTCTCTTGTCTCCGTTCTCTCCCCACGTCAGCACACTTTGCAGTCTGCGGGAAACCATGTTTAGGCTGTTCCCTTGGTCACAAACCTTCAATACCTCCCTACTGCCAGCCTCCATTGAGTCATTCACCTATTCAACAAATACCTAATGAGATCCTAACCTGGGGGAGCCGGAGTTTACCATGAATGAGTGACTATCAGAGAATTTATTGAGTGAATAACTAGTAGCTGCCCAGGCTCTATGATGGATTTTTTTGGAAACTGAGGCTGAGAGGAGTGTGTCACTTAAGGTCCCACAGTAGATAAGTACCTGGGGATATCTCCTCCACACTGATGCCACAGCCTGGAGGTGCCATTGTCACCATAGCCATCCTTTCAGGCCAAGACCTTCCTTTTAAGGTGCACGCCTGGGAGGTGCAGAGGTGTGTGCAGCAGGGCTGAGGGCCGCTTCTCCCACTGGGGTGGCTGGGCTGAGGCGAGTCCACAGGGGGGCTCAGAGCATCCTCAGGGCCTCCTTCCTGGGCCCGGTTCCTACAGCTCGTGCCCTCTGGAGGTGTGGCAGTCCCAACTTCACCTGACTCAAGCAGCTGTGGGCCGCTGAGGATCCTCTGGCAGCCTGCGTGACTCATCCTCTCGGTTGCTGGGACCTGGGCGGGGGTACAGCCACGTCAGGGTGGCCCTCGGCAGCCGGCGGAAGCCAGGCCTGCTCCCCAGCCCTGGGCTCCCTGGGTCCCAGGAACCACTGGGCACCTCCTCTCCCTGACCCTGGAGGTGGCCTCCTCAGCAGGCTTTCTAGGGTGGCAGGAGCTGACTTCACCCTGGCTAGACCTGTTCCCTTTCCTCCGGGAGGGGCGTGGGTGCGGGCAGAGAGTCCGGGCCCAGAGTCAGTTAGGCCTGGCTCTGACGCTGGCTCCGCTGCCAGCCAGCTCTCTGACCTCTGCATGCCTCTGGGTCCTTCTCTGTCAAGTGGGGATACCAGTGGGGTGAGGGGTCTGTGCCCACAGGCCTGGCACATAGTAGGCCCAATGAGTATCAGGTATTGTTACCGTCAACGGGAGCAGTAGCCCAGTGGCCTCTCATCCCAAAGCCTGCTGTCTCCCTGAAGGCTTGGGGAGGGTCCACACCACTTGGGGCACTCAGCTGAATCCAGAGGCCAGGGCTCAGCCATCAAGAGCAGCCCTCGCTGCCCCTCCCTCAGTCTATCCATTTCAGAATGGGCGGTGGACACCCTCTTGGCCGAAGTCCGTGTGAGGGAGGCCTGATGGGGAGCTTGGGAGAGACCTGCTCACATCTCTGACCCCTGGGGAAGGAGAGCCTGCTTAGCTGCCCTGCTCAGGAAGCCCCTCCCCTGGGGACCCCAGCACCCTCTCCTGTGTGAGACCTGCCTCCCCTCACGTCCCCCAGCTCTGAGCCTGACCCTTCCAAAGTTCACAAGTCTCCCAACTCGGGGCTCTCCCTGACCTCGGACTCTTCTCTTCCAGGAGGAGTGATGGGCAGAACCTGCGCTTCCCTCAGGCACTAGACCTGTCACGAGTGGACTCAGCCTCCCTGCCCGCTGCTTCCCTCCACCCAAAGGTAAGTGCCGCCCCCCACTGCCCCAGGTGTGGGGACCCCCAGAGCCAAGACGTACCTGAGAATGACTCCTGGGCAGGAGGTAAAACGTTCAGGCCACCGCTGCTCAGCCCTGGGTGGGCTTGGTCTAGTCTCAGAGGGTGGACGGGGGTCTGTAGTGCTGCTTGGGGTGGGGGCAGGACAGCTGGGAATAAACTGGCCCCAACTGTTCTCCACAACCTTTGTCATCAACACTGCCGTCTGTTCCCTCAACTGCAGGCCGGGTACGGTGGCAGTGCCCCCGTCGTGCAGCCCTGGTGAGGATTCAGTGGAAAAGTGCCCATAAGGCGTTCCACACTCACTATCTGGCACAGGGGAAAATCCCTATAAATGAGGCCATTGTTGTCGTTATCATCAAAATCAAATGTTCACCCAGTGCCTGATTTGTGTCAGACTATGCTGGGTACCAAGCAGCCAAAAACCAACTAGACCCAGACCCTGCCTTCAGGGGGTCATTGTCCGGTTTAGAGAGAAATGATTAAACGTATGCAGAGAGTCGTATACCGGTAATACCTGCTAGCATTGGTTGAAGCATGTGGGTACTTAATGCTTTAAATACAGTATCTCATTTCATCCTCGAACTGTAAGTACTGTGTGCTAGCTACTATTATTAGTCTCATTTTACAGATTAGAAAATCGAGGCTCAGAGAGGTTAAGTTACTTGTTCAAAGATGCACGGGTAGGATATTATGGGGTCAGGGCTGGAACCAAGGCTGTCTGACCAGAGTGCTGGTCTCGTGGCCTCTCTAACGCAGAGGGTCGCGAATCCCCACTTCTGTAGTGCACTTTACAGTTTCTAAAGCATGTCCACAGACATTGTGCCTCTTGGCCTTCCATTAAACCCCAGGTGGTAGGCATTCTCCAGATGAGGATCCAGGTGAGATGCTCAGAGAGGCGATGTAGTTTTCCCAGGGTCACACAGCCAGGAAATAGCAGAGGCAGGATCTGCCAAACTCCTCTCCTAGCGTTCTGGCCTAGAACAAGGGCCATGTTCCTCTCCTAGGCAGGGAGGACAGATGGCCAAGGAATGGTGTCCTTATGAGGGACCACCACCTCCAAGGGGGTCCCAAGTGGGGATCCTATGGACAATATCAGATCCTGGGGCTTGGCAGGAAGGGAGTGACTTGACGGCAGCTGGGCTCATGAGTGAGCATCTGGCAGGAGGCCTGGGTTCTCACCCAGGGCTGAGTGCCCTTGGACCATAGCTTCTCCACCCTGGGCCTCAGTCTGCCCATCAGGAGAAGGAGGGTCGGAACAGCCCCTCGCCCTGAGTCCTACTGGCTCATACAGCCTGGGGCTGGCCTTCTCGGATTAGCTCTGAGATGCCTCCCCTTAGGCTTCCTGGCCTCCGGCCAGTCTGTCTAGAAGCCTCCGACTGTGCCAACACAGCACAGACTGTAGGCTCCTGACCGCCTACCCTGCCCCCAAATCGGGACACAGTCTATGGATCCTCCTCCTTTGACCAGGGTCCAGAGAGACTGAGGATTTGTCTGGATCCCGGCAACCAATGGTGGAGCTGAGGGAACCAGGCCTGTGACACGTTTGCCCTGCCCCTCCCCTCGCACCCCTGACTCTGCACACGTTCACAGCGTTGATGGTCCCTGTGCCAGTGGGCACATCCCTGCCCCTCTCTGGGCCTCCGTTTCCTCATCCATAAAGTAGAGGGGACAGTTCCTTCTCTACCTACCTTGCCAGCCTGCCATTGAGTGACGACCTTGAAAGTAACTTTGGAAAGCAGAAATCAGGAAGCTGAACTATTATCAGCATAATACGTTCCCAGGGTAGGACAGAACACCCAGGAGGGACTCTCCTCATCGGGGAGCCACACTTGAGATAGCCAGCACCCTCCTACCCTGCCCCCTCATGGGGGTTTCTTCACTTGGGGACTCAGAAATCTGACACACACACACAGCTGCGTGCACATGGGCGCACCCCCTCCACTCCACCTGGCACACAGGCCCCTCCTGTGATATGGGCAGGTCTTGCCTCCTCCCAGTGTGGGAATGGATGTTTCTCTGGCTGCTTTTCGATGGGTGCCCGGAAGCGCTCAGGCCTGGAAGTGCCTGCATAAATCAATATTTGCTGCTGTTAATTATTAAAAACAAAGCTACACCGTGTCTGGAACACACATCTCTGGAGTTCCCGCCGGCTCCCTGGGCTCCAACCTGACCCAGGTCCAGATCTTGGGGAGAGGAAGGCGCAGTGCCTTCCTTCCAGGAGTCCTGGGCCCTGGAGACGGACGGTGGTGGGCAGCTGCCAGCAGCTCCTTCAGGATGAAGAGAGGCTGGGCACTGAGCTGGTGGGCAGCCCTGCCCCTGCAGGCTCCAAAGCAGCTGGTGTTGGCTCGGCCACAGCTCAGAAAGCGTTGCCATTTTCCCAGCATCTGTCTGGGAAAGGGTTGCTGAGACCCCAGTTTTGCCCATACTGTACAATGGTGGACATGATGCAGGGGCAGCTAGAAGGACCTGCAGAGGCCTTATATTTTACAGATGGGGAAATTGACATCTACAGAGATGGCAGGGACTCACTCAAGTTTACTCAGCAAGTTGTAGCAAGACCAGAGCTAGAACCCATATGTGCAGAAGTCTGCTCCATATAGTGGGGCCTTGGCAGGCCCTCCCCAGGCACTGTGGTTTTCTCCTCTGGGGTCAGAGGCAATTAAGACAGAGGTGGGGGTAGTTAGAACCAGGTGTAGCATGAGCCCTGAGGAAGGGAGAGGACAGGCCAGCCACTGTCAGGCATTAGGGAACAGGAGGGGAGGGAGGAGCGAGAAGCCCCGGGACTTTCCCTGGATTCCTAGGTCTGCCTTTCCTGGCTGTGTGATCTTTAGCGTGACACTTCACACCTTGGAATCAGTTTTCTCTTCTGTAAAGTGGGGATGACACTAGTACCTCCTGGGTTGTGGGGAGAAGATGAGATTTGCTAAGGGTCCAGCATTACGTAGGTACTCAAGAAAAGTCTTCTGTCTCCAGTGTAACCCTCTCCTTATCCTGCCTGGCTTCACAGCGGGTCCAAAGAACCCCACCCCAGAGGCCCTTAGGCGAGGTACCCAAAGTTTGGGAAGATAGAGGTGGGGTGGGGTCGCGCTGGGGAGAACCTGGGGGGCGTGCCAGGGAGTTTGATGCACTGAAGTCTAAGCGCGCCACCAAGTGCGCGCAGGCGCAGTGTCCAGAGACCGCGAGCCTGGCTGCTCCGGGGGCGGGGCCTCCTGTGACCCCGCCCCGGATCTCCGTAGCCCCGCCCCGGCCCCGCGCGGCCCGTACCTGGCGCCCCGCCCCCTCCGGGCCCGGCCACCCGGCGAGCCCAGCGCAGACAGCGCGCTGCCGGGAGCCGGAGCCCAAACGCGGAGCTCTGCGCCGCGGGGCCCGGGCCGGGGCGCGCGCGGGCCAAAGCCAGCCGGACCAGCTGAAGCGCCGCCGGGACGGGTGCTGGGGCCGGGCCGGACTCAGGATGGCGCAGATGAGGTCCCTGGCGCCCCCCGGCCGTCCGCGGAGGGGTTCGCTGCCCACTGGGGCCGCCTGGCAGGTGAGGACCGGGGCAAGGTGGCCTGGTGGAGGGGCTCTACAGGAGCCTCTGGGTCAGCCCGACTTCCTCGGAGCCCGGCAGACTCTGCCCTAGCGAGGGCGCGTGTGCGAGGCTCCGTCATGGAGGGTGTGTTAGCTTCTGGGCTGACACCCTGCCACAGCGGCCACAGGGCACACCCCTGCCTTAGGGTCCCGGGTCTTGGGCTCTTTCTGCCGCTGTCCGCAAAACAGAGTGCCCTGGTGGTACTGTGGCTCTGGGTTACAGTGACTGTGTGTGTGTGAACTAGCCTCAGGACCATTTCGTCCATTGCCTGTTCCCTTTAGGGTGGTCCGAATGTCATAGTGTAACTTTGGGTGATGCTCTGGGCCACTTGGTTCACAGCCTCCCATGTGTCAGCGTGTCTGCTGCCCATAAGACTATAACTGTGGGTGTCACTTGTTGCCGTGTGTACACTCTGGATGACAGTACCATGTGTCAGTATTTGTGTGGCTGTGTTTATGTGACTCCTAGTGCATTGTTTCTGGCCATGATAGGTCATCCTGAGCAGGGTCCTCTGGGGGACATCAGTGCACCCCATCACTGTCATGCTGGCACTGCGCTGGGCTGAGGTGGTGTGAGCGTAGGTGCTAATGCTGCTGTTGTGCAGGGTGTCGGGTTGATAGGCATGTTTGTCTACCTGGTCTGCAGGTGTGTGTCTGGTTTCTGCTGGAACTGCCTGTGGAATTGTATTGTCCAAGCTCAGAAATGCTGGGTGTGGCCATAGGTGACCACAGGTCAGCGTCTCCCATGGCTTCCTCTGGTGCATTTCATGGGGTAGGTAGGTTTTACCCCTGTGGTCAAGCCTCAGAGTGTACACATGGGATGTTTGTGTCTCATGATTTTTAACAGAGCTCTGTGTGTGTGTGGTATGTGTTTGTGTGGAAGAGAGAGAGAGAGATGGGTGGTATGTGCTCACGTGGGTGTGAGGTTCAGACCTGTGCCCCTCACCCTTGGTGATTAACTGCTCCGCAGTTGCTGTGTGCTTTTCCTTTTCCTCAGAACTCACGTAGTGTTGTGGGAGCAAGTCTGTCGTGTCTGATACTACGCAGGGTGTGTGGCTCCAGTGGGGAAGGCACGTAGGAGTGGGACACTGTAGCTAAGTTTCCACGAACATGCCTGCCTGCAGCTGCAAGTACCTGTCACCGTGTCCCCACACACAGGCGTGTGAGTGGTTTCATGGTGTTCGTGTGGCTTCGTGTGCAGTTGCAGGTGTGTAGGTCTGCCCAGGGAAGGGTTGGCATTTGTGTGTGTGGGTCTTGTACACGGACCTGTGTAAGTGTGAGTGGGTGTGCTGTTGTGTAACTTGGGACACCAACATGGGTTTGCGGGGTAGCGTATAGCTTTAAGTCTAAGAACTGGTGTGCACAGACCCTGTGGGTTTGTGTGTGTTTGCTTTCTTTGGTACAGTGAGACTGTTTAAATATCGGTGTGTAGGCCCGTGCGTGTGTGTTTGAGCAAGAGAGAGAAAAGCGTATGTGCTTCCTGGTGCACAACCCCCTAGCACATCTGTGAGCTCAGGTGATGCCCCCGCTGGGCCACAGGAGCCCGGAGGGGCTAGGGGAGGGGCATCATCCTGGAGACTCTAGGGGCTTCCCAGGCCCAGCCCCCCGCCCAGCGCGCCCCCCCCCCAGCCAGCCATCAAGGATGCCGTCTTCCAGGAAGGCTCACAGGGAGTTGGCGCTGGAGAGGCTGAAGCTGCCAAGGCAGCTGGCAGATGCCTGATTAACCCTGCATGTGCCCTGGCTAGCCTCAGAGAGGCTGTCTGTGAGGGGTGGGGGTGTGTGTGTGGACTTCCTCATGTGTGTAGGCCAATGGGATATCCCAGCCTCCTCTTCTCCAACAGCCCATACTGCTTGGGGTGGGGGGTGGGGGTGCGTGGAACCACAGATCCTCCTGAGGGTCCCAGCTGGATCTGGGGCTCTTTTGAGGGGTGCATGAGCTGAACCTGGCACTGCCAACCCTATAGTGACATGGGGGAGATATGTCTCTCCCTAAGGGTCACATCCCCCTGTCTGAGGCACCAGCCTCATCCTTTGGGGGAAGGGACTGAGTTGGGTAGGCTATCCTGCAGGGGCCCAGGCTCTGGGCTGACAGGCCCAAGATGGTTGGTCAGAGCCAGGGGGACCAGGACTGATGGGTGGGTGCAGACTCCTTGGGGGCTCAGCAGGATCAGCTGGACCACCTACAGACTGACTCATGCTCTCCTGATCTCTGTTGCAGAACACAGATCTGTTTGAGATGATTGAAAAGATGCAGGTGAGGCTGGATCCATTGCCCATTCCTGGCAGCCCACAGATGGGGCTGGGCTGGGGGGGGCCCTTGCTGTATCTCCAGCCATATACCTCTGTCTCTGAAGATGGTCCAGGAGCCCTTGGCAGACCATGCAGGGAGGGGATGGTGGCAGTCTGGTGTCCAGAGCCCTCTGTCCAGAGTAGGATGGGGGCTGGTAGTGCCCAACTCCCTATCTGACTGGGACCCTGGGGCCCAGGCCCCACCATGTCTCCCTACCTCTCATCCCTATGTAGGTCCCCAGCAGGGCTGGGGTCCCCACTTTAGCCCCCCCCATACACACATCATTCTCCATTCCCCAAGAGGCATCCCAGACTCTGCAGGACCCCCATGTAAAATGGGAAGGGGGACAGATGCAGGGCACGGGGCAGCCAGAGGCTGTGCTGCAGGTAGGGGGAGGTGTTGATGAACCAGGCAGCCCCTGCCCCCTCTGCCTGGCCCCTGCTTCCAGGCCCTCGGTCTGTTGGTCTGTTTTCCGTATGGGTCTGTACCGGGAGGTCAGTAGGGGGCTGGGGTGACTTGAAAAAACCACAGGAGCTTTCCCTGATGTCAGCCCACCCTCTAAACCCTCTCTCCTGCCCCTTGCTGTTTCTCAGCCTCTCCCACTTAGTCGTTCTGTCTCCATCTCTCCCCACCTCCTCTCTCTTTCCCTCTCTCTCCCCTCTCTCCCTCTCCGGGTCTCTCTCTCTCTCTCTCTCCCTGTCTCCCTCCCTCTCTCTCTCTCCCAACAACACATATCTGTGTAGATGCAATAGCCTCCCTCCCCACCTCCCCACACACACAGGCACGTGCATGCCACCCCTGCCCCCACTCCCTGCAGCAGGCATTCCCGCACAGAGCCCCCAGCCGCCCCCGCCCCCCCCCGCCGGCCTCCCACAGCCCAGGTTGCCATTAGTCCAGCCAGCCCTGCAGAGAGGCCTTAGTAACTGAGCACCCTGCCCTGGGAGTCACCCACATCGGTGGGCTTTCCCTTACTACACAGGATGGGCTATGAGCCCAGGGGAGGAGGCCCTGTAACAAGTGTGGGAGGGATATAATGGGAGGGTGGGGTGTAACCGGAAGTGCTGCCCTCTCTTCTCAGGGAAGCAGGATGGATGAACAGCGATGCTCCTTCCCACCACCCCTCAAAGTAGGTCTGAACCACAACCTCTCCAAAGAGCTTGGGGGACCTGGAAGGGGGCTAGAAGAGGGGCCAGGCTCCCTCCCTCAGGTGGGGCTGGGGCCTGGGGAGTCCTGCCACAGATGCCCACCCAAGCCACCAGCCACTTTCATGAAGTAGTCCTACTGTGGGCCAGGGGCTGGGTCACGCAGCTCTGCCCTCTAGTTCCGAGATGCGGAGGACCCCTCCTCACTATAGGCCTGGGGCCTTCCTTCCAGCTCCTCCCCACCCGTCTCCACCACACAAACTCACCCTGCTTTTCCAGGCTTCCCCCTCTTGGAGTCAAAACCCCGTCCCTCACAAGACAGCCTGCGTAAACTGCTTTCTTGGAAGCCAGTTTCGACGAGCAATTGTAGGCAGACTCAGACCCAGGAGGCTTGTTCTCTGCTCCCTGTAGCCTCTGCCTGATTCTCTGGTTGGTGACTGGGGACCCCAACCATCCAAGAAGACTGGCAGCTGGGCTTAGGGGAGTGGGCTCGGGCTGTAGGGGTGAGGGTTAAAGGGGGTTCAGGGGCCCAAGCCTGACACTTTGTCCAGGGAACAGGTTTTCAAAGCGTGGTCCTCAGAGTGGCTCTATCAGCCAGCACCACCTGGGCACTGGTGAGATGTCAGTCCTTGGGCCCACCCCAACCTAGGGCGTCAGAAGTGCGCAATGTGGACGTCTGTGTTCAGTGAGCGTTCCCAGGCTGCACTAATGCCCTGAGAATTGCTGGTCTGCAGGTTCCTTCCTTCTGGGGAGGCAGTGAGCCTCCCCCTCCCCAGGCAGGACGAGGCCCAGAAGAGGCTGCCCGCACTCAGTGAGAGAAACCTGCTTCGCCCCAGCCTCCGTGGGGTCACCCCAAAGCAAGCCCTGCCCCTGCCGTGAGATGGGGAGATGAGGATAGGGCCCCGTGCACACAGCCAGCCTGGTGGCTGGCCGAACAAAGGAGCCCTCGGAGAGGCTGGGAGCGAAAGGCGTGGATCCCACCCCAGCTGGGCCCACCCCGCTTGTGTTTTGCAGACAGAGGAGGACTACATTCCCTACCCAAGCGTCCACGAGGTAACCGCCGGGCTCCCCGGAGCCCATCCCCACCCTGAGCCCAGAAGGTATCGCAGAGGGGGTCGGGAGGCCCCAGTCTTCCTTCCCGTCAGGAGTCTAACCACAGTGGGGGCTGGAGACTCAGTTTACGGACCAAGGACTTCAGAGCCCATTTGAACCCAAGGCCTCTGAGCTGAACGGTTCAGCTTGTCTGCCAAGGTCATGCTGTCAGCTCTACCTGGCCCAGCCCCATCCTTTGAGAATGGGACTTGGGGCTCCATGTGGTCTGGGACCCACGTAGGCTCCAGGTTTTTCCTGGTACCCCTTCGGTCTGAGTTGAGGAATTGTCCTGGGGCCCCCAGTGGGGTGTAGTGTGGGTGGCTCTCAGCTGAGTCCCCCTTCAGGTCCTGGGGCGAGAAGGGCCCTTCCCCCTCATCCTGCTGCCCCAGTTTGGGGGCTACTGGATCGAAGGCACCAACCACGAAATCACCAGCATCCCGGAGACAGAGCCCCTGCAGTCACCCACAACCAAGGTGAAGCTGGAGTGCAACCCCACAGCCCGCATCTACCGGAAGCACTTTCTCGGCAAGGTGGGTGACCCACTGGTATGGGGGGCTGGGCCTGGGGGAAGAGAGCCCTTGGGCTGCAGCTGGGTGACAGTCGCAGAGCCCCGAGTCTTGGGGAGCATGCAGGATGGATTCACTCGTTCGTTCAGCGAACAGTTACTGTGGAAGGCAGGCGTATGGCCTGGTGGTCAATAGCAGAGACGCCCCCGGGGTCTGCGTCCTGGCTCTGCGCTTGCTGCAGGGGACATTGGGCAAGTGACTTTGCCTCCCTGTGCCTTTTCCTCAACTTAAAATGGAGATGAGGATGATACCCACCTCAGGTCGCTCCAAAGCTTTAATGACAGGATGTTTATAAAGTGTTTTGAATGGCGCCCAGTGCAGAGTAAATCTCAATCAGGGTTAGCAAATAATGAGCACCGGCTGTGTGCCCAGCCCTGCTCAAGGCAGCACTTATACAGCAGCCAACACGACAGACCCAGGCCCTGTCCTCCGGCAGCTGGAGGTGGGGTGGGAAGGCACCTAACGCCACGGTGTGGCCTGGATTGAAGCAGCCCCCGCCCCGTCACCAGCCCCAGAGCGGGAACCCTGCCGAGTCTCAACTTGTCAGAGGTTCGTCACCCGGTGGTATTCGGGGCAAGGCTGTGGAGCTGGAGGGGAGGTCTCCACTCTGGAACCCTGCATGTGCCAGGTTCCACGCCGGGTGCTGTCTCTGCGTCAGTTTACTCTGAGGTGACCGATCATAGTGTGGGCTCCAGGGTCTCCAGGCCTGGGTGGGCATCTCGGCTCTTCCCTTTATTAATGGTGTGATCTTAGGCCAGTTATTTAACCTCCCTGAGCCTGTTTCCTCTTCTGTAAAAATGAAATAACAATTATTAAGTGCAGTAAAGCACCATGACAGGTAGCTTAGTTGGTTAGAGCAATATCCTAATACACCAAGGTTGCAGGTTCAATCCCTGGTCAGGGCACATACGAGAGTCAACCACTGAATGTGTCAATAAGTGGAACAACAAACTGGTGTTTCTCTCTCTCTCCCTTCCTCTTTCTCTCTAAAATAAAAATTTAAAATCAAAGTACATTAAAGCATAGAAAAACATTCCTGGCACATAGTAAGTACTTAATAGGTGTTAGCTGTTATCATTATATCTTAATTAACGTGTGAGGTTAGAAGTGTGTAGTTTTTCAGAAGAGGAAACTGAGACTCAGGTGAAGTGACTCGGTCAAGGTCACACAGTTGCTGAGCTAAGAATTGGACCTAGCTCCGGCTGACCTCCCACTGAGACACACCGTAGGGACAGATAACAGCATCGTACTATAATTATGTAGTTTGATAAATATCACTGTGATATGTAAAATGGGACATGATAAAAATCTTCACAACGGCAATCCTATTACGATATATGAATGTATCAAAGTAAAATGTTGTACACCCTCAATTTGTACAGTTATAACATGTCAAATTTTTTTTTAAAAGACATGCTGTGGGAGGGGGCGTGTTGCTAGGTGTGCACATGTACACACGTGCATGTGTGTTGGGAGGAGGGGTGGTTCCTTGGGGAGTTGGGAGCTGTCTGGCCTCACTCTGAGCCCGAGGCGCTGGCTGACCCCGGGGGTACTGGAGCTCAGGTTGGGGCGGAAGAAGTGGGGTCCGCTGTGACTGAGACTGCACCCACAAGCCATGGCCTGGGGACAAGCCCAGTGCGGAGAAGGCCATCGCACCTCCGGGCCGAGCCCTGCAGGTGGAGAGAGACCTACACCCTGGTACCCACTGTCCGGAGTCTCTCAGCTGGGTCTAACAGGGGTGGTGCTCTGGGGGACTGTGTGGGCCTAGCATATAGCTGACACTCGGGAAAGTTTGCTAAGCAGTGACAAGTCACAGAACAAGTGCCTGGGGCCCGGAAGAGTCTGAGGAGGGGCAGGTTGAGGGGTTGGAAGAGGCATGATGATCAGAGTGAGGTTAGCAACACAGAGAGGAGGGGACCTCAGGGGCTGGTAGACAGCCAGGGCCATCTCCCGACTCCAGGTGGGGCCACTGGGGCCTGTCCTGGCGCAGGAAGGAGGTTGGGGTGACTCTGGGCATTGACTCCTTGGGACCCTGAGCACACACTCCCACTGCGTCCCTTGGGCTCCTCTGGGCCTAGGCGTGGGGGTCTAGGGAAACTCCCCACCCTGAGGACTTGGCGCAGCTCTCCTTGCCAAGCGCCTGCCACTCCCTCTCCATGGACTGTGCCAAGCATTTGGGGTTTCCCGTCAGTCACTCTGTGCCCAGGCAGGGCTGAGGGGGACCCTCTGCCTCAAGGGCACTCAGACTGTCCCTGAGCTGTGGACTTGGGGGGCACGACCCCAGCCCCTGCCCCTTTCTCCTCCAGCTCTTGGAGCACAGGTGTTCGTGTTTAAACAGGACTGACTTCCAGGATGACTCCTGGGGTGGGTGTGGCTAGGCAGCCAGCCCTACTCCCAGGGCTGGGGCTGGGGCTGGGGCTGGCGGGGGAGCCCAGAGCCAGGCTGGGGTGTCATCTCCCAGCACTCCTGGCCCTTGGCTTCGGGACTTCCCCACCTGGAGGTACCAGCTTTGGACTCCTCTCTGAGGGTACTGGCTCTGCAGCAGCTTCCCCTTGTGCCCTCTGGGTATTTTTCCCCATTTTTTCCCCATCCTGCAGCTTCTTCCGGTGAGGCAGGAGGGTGAGAACCTGCCTGGTCAGCCACCCAATGTGTTCATGAGGTGTTTCACTTCCTGTTTCTCATGGGCCCTGGCTTCAGGGACCAAAGGTTGAGCAATCAGTCAGTCAACATATTTTTGTTGAGCCCCCACTGTGTGCTCAGCCCTGAGAAGGACAGGGCTGGGACACATATAGGGGGATCCAAACGTGGTCCTGACTTTGGTGAGAACCCAGAGAGCCAGGGTTTCTACAAACATTCATTGAACGCCTACTCCATGCCAGGCAGTCGGTCTCTTTCCGTCCCTGCCACCATCCCGCAGGGAAGTGGCCTGCCTCCTATTAGGAAACTAGACTAGGAAACCAAGGAACAGAGAGGGGAGGTGACCTTCTTGGGCTACCCAGCTGGCAAGTAGCAGAGGTATCGGAACGCGGGTCTAGCTGGTGCAGAATCTGCTCTTCGCTGAGACACCTGCTGCTTGGCGAAGGACCCCGTCTTGGAGTGCGTTGGCTTCTGGTCTGGCTTCCGGAAACCCCAGGCTCAGCCTCACCCACTGCCCCTGCCCCCACCTCCCACCACAGGAGCATTTCAATTACTACTCACTGGACACCGCCCTGGGCCACCTCGTGTTCTCACTCAAGTATGATGTCATCGGGGACCAGGAGCACCTGCGGCTGCTGCTCAGGTGAGGGTGGGGTGAGGGACCTCGAGGTCCTAGAATCTGAGAACCCATCTCATTTTACCTGCTCTTCTAACTGAGGCCCAGAGAGAGCCAAGGATTTGCCTGCATACCCTTGGTTGCACAGCGTGTTAGAGCCCAAGTGGGCCTGGCCCCCACCCTCCCTGAGGTCTTCCTTTGTGGGGAGGGGCTCCAGGCTCCTTTCCCAAGGCCTAGCCCCTCATCGTGGGCATTCTCTTCCCAGGACCAAGTGCCGGACATACCATGACGTCATCCCCATCTCCTGCCTCACCGAATTCCCCAACGTGGTCCAGATGGCGAAGGTGAGGCCCCTGCTTCTGCATGTTGGGCTCCCTTTGGCTGCCCCAGGTGGGCCCACAGCATGGGGGCTGCGACTTGGCCTTGGCACACCCTCATGCAGCCCCACGTTTGAGGTCCTGCCTCTCACGTGTTCCCATGATGCCCACGTGCTGGGCCCCTGTCTCCTGCCTGTGTGCTTGGACACTGTTTTAGAGCACTTTCGGAAACAGGGGACCTCAGTTCTCTGAACACCATTCTGAGCAGCCGAGAGCCCACAGTGCTGCTTCAGCTGTGCTTGTTCCCACTCCTGTCTGCACTGGGCCCACCCGACCTCGGCCTGGGAGGCCCAGAGGCCCCACCCCCTCCTGCCTGGCTGGCCTTTAGGTGTCCCCTTATCTCATCCTGCAGCTGGTGTGTGAAGACGTGAATGTGGACCGATTCTACCCTGTGCTCTACCCTAAGGTAAGGCTGGGTCTGGGCCCTCTCACTGCAGGCGGGTGGGTAGCCAGGGGACTGAGCGTTTATGGGCACCTGCCACGTGCAGTGTGTTTGTCATTAGTTTCTCCCTGAATCCTCACCATAACCCTGCCAAGTCCGCAGTTTGCAGGAGAGGCACCAGAGGCTTCTGTGTCTCACCCAGGGATGCACAGCAGATGATAAAGGTCTGCATGCGAGCCCAGGGTTGCCAGCCTTGGATGCATGCCTTACCTCTGGAAACTCTCACTATAATCTGGGGACCCTCCCAAGGGCAGCCTGTGCTTCACAGGCCTTGCCCTGTGACCCAGAGGAGACCTGGTGAGAGAGAATAACACAAGCACCTTCATAAATCCCGCCTGCGGAGAGCAGCCGCACTTCCAGGCGCTGACACTGTGGGGAAAAGTAGGGACTTCCATCCTCAGCAAGCCAGGGGGGCTTCCTGAAAGAGGTGGGCCTTGAAAGGCACATAAACCCTTGTAGCTACAGCTGAATTCTAGAACAAGATGCGGCCCCTGAGGGAGGGGTGGTGTGGTCCAGGAAAGGTCCCTGAAGGAAGGGGCCTTAGAAACTAGATCCCGGCCCTGGCTGGCATAACTCAGTGGATTGAGCACGGGCTGCGAACCAAAGCATCTCAGGTTCGATTCCCAGTCAGGGCACATGCCTGGGTTGCAGGCCACGGCCCCCAGCAACCGTGCACTGATGTTTCTCTCTCTCTCTCTTTCTCCCTCCCTTCCCTCTCTAAAGATAAATAAATAAAATCTTTAAAAAAAAAAAGTTATGGGAGAGGAAACTGAGGCCCAGGAACTAGCTGGAGGTCCCACAGCATGTTGGTGGGACTCGGCCTGTTCTAGAGGGGTGAGGGTGGTTTACATGAGGGAGCTGGGTATTATAGAATGGAGTAGGGATGGGGGCTCATAGGCAAAACTCAGGAGCAATGAGCTTGAGCTTTGGAATCCAACAACAGACCCAAGTTCAAGTCCCAACTCTGCTTTGCAAGCTGTGGACCTTAGACAAGTTACTTAAGCTCTGAACCTTGGTTTTTTCATCTATAAAATGGGAACAGCAGGAAAGTCTCCCCTTTGGGCTTGTTCTGAGGGTTAAAGGAGGTGATCCGTGTGGCTTGCCAGGCACAGGGCTTGGCACGTAGTAAGAGCAATTAACAACGACTTGAGAAAGCCTTCTGTTTCAGCCGTTGTCCCTCCCCGCAGGCTTCCCGGCTCATCGTCACCTTTGATGAACACGTCATCAGCAATAACTTCAAGTTTGGAGTCATTTATCAGAAGCTTGGGCAGGTGTGCATGCCTCCTCCTCCTTCCTGCTCCCTCCCCCCCCCCACTGGCTGTGCACCTGGAACCTCAGACCTTTGCCAGGGAGAGTGCCTCCCCAGGGTGTCAGCTTCCCAGGGCTGCGGGGGGAGGAGGGGGTCACCCTTCCAGCCTTCTCTGGGGTGTGGGGAAGGGGCAGCTCCAGCTCCCTGCCCTCTGCCCTCTGTACGTCCCTAGACCTCGGAGGAGGAACTCTTCAGCACCAACGAGGAGAGCCCTGCCTTTGTGGAGTTCCTTGAATTTCTTGGCCAGAAGGTCAAACTACAGGACTTTAAGGGGTGAGCGTAAGGTTGGGATTAGCAGAGTGCAGTCTGACCCATGCCCTTGGGTGGGCAGGGAGCCCCCGTCCTGGCCCTGTGGAGTCCTGGCCGGGGCTGGAGACTGAGTCGTGCCCCGGGGCCTGGGGCAGGTTCCGAGGAGGCCTGGATGTGACCCACGGGCAGACGGGGACCGAGTCTGTGTACTGCAACTTCCGCAACAAGGAGATCATGTTTCACGTGTCCACCAAGCTGCCCTACACAGAAGGGGATGCACAGCAGGTAGTTGGGGCACCCACCTGCCCGTTTCCCACCTGTCCTCCTGTCCCCCACAGCCGGTCTGTTCTGTGTCCACAAGATCAGGCTGAGTGGGCCCTGGGATGTAGCAGATGGAACTGATCCAGTCCCCGCTGCTTGTGGACTCTAGCTGGGGCAGGGGAGACAAGCTATTACAAAGTTGTGAAAGCCTCAGTTTCCCCATCTGTAAAAGGGGGATAGTAACGGCACCTCCCTCACAGGTGAGTGTAAACGAGGGATGCACATATAGTGGCTGGAAGACAGTATTGAGATAACTCAGCAAATATAAGTTAGTCTTTCTAAAGGGAGTAAAGAGCATTATGGGGTCACGTGGGGGGTGGCTTAGACTTGGCAGAGGTGGGAGTCAGGAAAAGCTTTCAAGATAAAGTGCCTTTTAGGCTGCAGAGGAGCCAGGAGAAGTGGGGGGAGTGTTCCAGGTGGAAAGAATGGTTTCTGCAAAGGCCTGGAGGTGAGGAAGTTTAGGGCACATTCTGGGGGCCAACCCTGGAAATGTGCCGCCTTGCCCTAACTTCCTGCAGGACTGTCTTCCTTACCCCACCCCCACCCCCACCTCCACCACAGGGGGATAAACTGATAAGGTGAGAAAAATGGAAACATTCATTTCTTTACTGTCATTTTATGTTTTTTAATGAGATTTTCTGTTCATTTTAGCAACATGAATTTAAACTGGGTGGAACTTGTTTGTTCAAGAGGGATCACATTTGGGTATTTAAACGGGAGAAGGGCTGAGAGGTAGGGCCTGGGGACCGGGAGCCATGGCTTCGAGTCCCCTGATCACTGTAGGGCCTTGTAAGCCACTCCTCTCTCAGCCCTCGTTTTCTCATCTGTCACAGAATTCCAAGAAAATGAAAAAAATGTTTTTAAAGATTTTATTTATTTATTTTTAGAGAGGGGGAAGGGAGAAGGAGAGGGAGAGAATCATGGATGTGTGAGAGAAACATCGATCAGTTGCCTCTCAAGCACCCCCAACTAGGACCTGGCCTGCAACCCAAGCATGTGCCCTGACTGGGAATCGAACCAGCGACCTTTTGGTTTCCAGGCCAGCACTCAATCCACTGAGCCACACCAGCCAGGGTGAAAATGAAAATAATTTTAAGACAGGTTTCTCACCACATTTGGTGGGGAGTGAACCATTAAACGTGCCCTCTGCCTACCTCAGAGCCCCCCACCCCACCTCCTGCAGGCACGGGTACCTTCCCCCGTGCCCAGTGGCCCCTCTCTGGCCAGTTGTGGAGGCCTGTATGTGACCCTATGCTCAGTTGCAGCGAAAGCGGCACATTGGAAACGACATCGTCGCCGTGGTCTTCCAGGATGAGAACACGCCCTTTGTACCTGACATGATTGCGTCCAACTTCCTGCATGCCTATGTGGTGGTGCAGGCCGAGGGTGGGGGGCCTGATGGCCCCCTCTACAAGGTGAGTGATCTCAGAGCCTCCCAGGGCATCGGTCACTGTCCCAGACACAGCACCACCTCACTCACTGTGAGGCCTCTACGAGCCTCTGCTCTCTCAGCTGCTGATAGGGGGTGGTCCTGAGGACTCTGAGCCCTGTTCTTGCTCCTATGGTGGAAGATTATCATCCTGCCCTCTCTGTTCCCCAAACTTTCCCCCTCCAAGCAGAAGGTTAGCCTCCTCCCCTTGACCATCCCCAGTGACTCCTGAGATTCTGTACTCCTTCCCACTACTCAAGTTCACGGCCAAGGATGGAGGAGCTGAAATCATGGAGTTTAGTCACTCAGCTGTCACTGACCCTCCCCCACCAAGGAGCAGGCCCTGCGTCCAGCACGGGGCAGGGTGGAGATGTGAATTAGGGGTGTCTGGCTGGTGTGGGGACTCCACAGGGACTGTGCCCTCCCTTCCAGGTGTCCGTCACAGCCAGAGATGATGTGCCCTTCTTTGGGCCCCCACTCCCCGACCCTGCCGTGTTCAGGAAGGTGAGAGGCTGCCCCTAGCCCCTGGCATGGGCAGGACCACATGGGTAGGGGCTGGGAGAGGGACACACACTCTACCATTCTAGGTCCTGAAGCCCCACTGTGTGTCAGGGCAGCTGGGCTCCCCTGACTGTGCACCTGAGGCCTGCTTTTCTGTTCATCTTGCTAAAAACTGGCCTTTATTTACAAAGTCACAGAACAAACTATATCATTGGTTTACATTTTTCCTAGCAGACTCTGTGGCCTTTCCCCATTTGTATTATCTTTTTGACAATGAATCTTCTTTCTTCTAAAATGTTTGGGGAGGGTGGGGCACACATCTCTGTCACCTCTCAGGAAGCCGCACTTAGAGCCTGGGCTTTAGTCCACAGACAGAAGCAGTCGGAGCCCCCCCCCCCGCCCCCCACCCCCCGCCCAGCCCCTGACATCCATGGGCTTGCTCTCCTGAGGCCGAGCAGGCAGGCAGTCACGGAGGGCACTGGCCCTCTCAGGTGCCCAGGCTGGGGTGTGGGGCCCAAGGACATGCCCTGGGAGTGAAGAGGGTGACCTCTGGGCTTTGGCAGAGTGTGGCTCAGGGACTCCAGCCCTTGACCCCCGGGGTCTCAGCCCCTTGTCTCTGTGTTTGCCTGATGCTCCCTTCCCTCTCTCCTCCACACCTGGGGCTTCCAGGGGCCCGAGTTCCAGGAATTTTTGCTGACAAAACTGATCAATGCTGAATATGCCTGCTACAAGGCAGAGAAGTTTGCCAAGCTGGAGGTGAGGCTGGGCTGTTGGGGCTGAGCCCCCCCCCCCCCCAATTTAGAATTTTAGCCCTGCCCCTTGGGGAGGGAAAAACCAAGTTCAGACCTTGGTCTTAGGGAGGGCTGCTAGGGGAATGCGGATTTACAGATGAGTAGGCTAGGGTCAAGGGAGAGGACGCAAGGCATTTCTAGGGATGTGTGAGCAACGCCTGGGAGGGGCTGGTGGGCAGGCCGGCACCGACGACTCCGTGGGGAGGGGAAAAGTGGAGGTGGGGGCAGGAGGTCAGATCTGGAGGGGCCTGAGGGAAGCCGGAGGTAGGCTTGCGGGGACCGGCGGGGGGGCCCAGGCCCACTCCCCAGTCACTCAGAGAAAGTGGCCAGGATCTGAACTGTGGGACGAAGGGCAGACCACTGGGGTCTCTCCTGATGGCCCGGCCCTGGCCCGCAGGAGCGGACACGGACTGCCCTCCTGGAGACGCTCTATGAGGAACTGCACATCCACAGCCAGTCCATGATGGGCCTGGGCGGCGACGAGGACAAGATGGAGAACGGCGGCGGTGGCGGCGGCTTCTTCGAGTCTTTCAAGGTGAAGGGCCAAGTGTACCTGGGCTAGGAGGGCCAGGGTCCTGGCTGCAGTGGATTCCGGGGTGGGGTTATGGACAAGCATGGGGGTGTGGCTAGAGGCGGGCTCACGTTGGGGGTGGAGTTGGTGGGGGTGTGGCTAGAGGCGGGCTCTCGTTGGGTGTGGAGCTGGGTGGGGCGTGGTTTAGGTGGGGTTATAGACAAGTGGGGGTGTGGCTAGAGGCGGGCTCGTGTTGGGGGTGGAGTTGAATGGGGGTGTGGCTCGCGGTGGATTTAAGCTTTAATAGGGTGGGCTTAGCCTTGGTGGGTTCTGTGAGGGTAGAGCTTGCAGTTGGGAGTTTGAGGTGGAGCTCTGGGGAGGAGCTAAGGGTTGGAGGAGGGGCCTAGGAGTGGGCGCGGAGGCTGCCTGGGAGTTCCGCTGAGAGTTGGAGCCCTCTGGGCGGCAACAAGGTGTGTCTGGTGCCAAGGGTGGTGGCTACTAGGTCAGCACATGAGAAGAGAGAAGGAGGCCTCTGTCCTCATTGATGTAAAGAAACAGGCCCCGGGGGTGTGTGTGGACCGAGTGGCCATAGGAGATGGACCTGGCTTGTGAGAACTTCAGCTTGTATGACCCACTTGGGCCGTCTCTGGTTTAGCTTAGCGTTAACCAGCACAGGCGCCCTGGGCTCACATTCCAGCTGTCACTCACCAGCTTGCTCCTTCTCAGAGCCTTAACTTCGTTACCGTCAGGTGGGGCAATGGCAGCTTACCTCCTGAAATTGTCGAGAACCACTTGTAAAGCAGTGTGATCAGTGCAATGGAAATTGAAAGAGCAAAATGCAAATCCCTGACGGTCGGTCTACCTCAGCAACCGTTGTCCACAGCGACAGGCAGAGGAAGTTCTCCTCTCCTCAGACAGCGCCCGGGCTCCCCCGGACTGCAGGTCCCCAGGGGATGCCACTTTGCCACCACCTCCCCACTCACAGGAGGGGGACTGCCCATCCTGCAGGTGCCCAGGCAGGCCCACACTCATCCCCGCAGGCCCCACAGCTGGGGACGTGGGTTCACCTGGGTGGATTAGCTCAGCTGCCCCGGTCTGCCACGGACTAAAGCAAGCGGACCATTTTTGAGAAAGAGGCCTGAGGACAGCCTGCCTCTGCCCGCCGGAGACAGGGATGGGTGGGGTGGGACTGGGGCAGGGGTGCCTTCTTTGAGGGAGGGCTCCAGGGATCCCACATCGTGTGAGTGCTGGACAGTGGACCTGGATTAGGTCAGAGAGTTTCCCAGAGACAGCAGAGCTCACAGTGCAGGATTTGGGTCTGACACCGGGATCCCAGACTTGCGTCTGCTCCAGCTCAGCCTGTGTAACGTGGGCGTGGCAGCCGTGCCTTCCTCCCGGGGCCGTTTGAGTGAGAGGGCGAATGCACGGTGCCTGGGCCTAGAGTGAGCATTCGGTATGGACTGACGGAAAACGCAAGGGAGGGAGGAACAAAAGCTTGAGGAAGCCTTCCTGAAAGAAAGAAACTAAGATTTCTGGAGGGCGCTATGTGCCCACCTTTGGCCAGGGCCCAGTGTTTTCTGCAGTCCTCACCACAGCCACACGAGAGGCTCACAGCCCCAGGGGGGTGAGCGGCTTGCCCAAGGTCACCCAGCGAGTTGGTGGCAGAGCCAAGGCCCAAACTAGGCTTGGCACCATGTGGACCTGACTCTTGTGTGGCCTCATGCGAAAGGACTTCCTGGGGTCACTCAGTGGCATTGGCAGGGAGGAGCTGGAAGCCTGGATTCCCGGGTGTCCCTGAGGGGCAGGTGTTTATGAAACCCGCGCTGCCCCCACCCCCACTGCCACCTTCACAGCGTGTCATCCGGAGCCGCAGCCAGTCCATGGACGCTATGGGGCTAAGCAACAAGAAGCCCAGCACTGTGTCCACCAGCCACAGCGGGAGCTTTGCACCGAACAACCCAGACCTGGCCAAGGCCGCTGGAATAGTGAGTGCGCTGCCCAGGGCCTTCCGCTCTCCCCTGCCCCCATTGTCCTGCCATCCAGAGGTCATCCATCCTGGGCTCTAGAGTCAGTGCAGCCACTGCCCTCCATGGGGTCAAGTGCCCCAGTTGTGACTGTGGTGCTGAGAGTCTCCTCCCCAGCTCCTCGGCCCTCCCTCCGTCCCTCCTGGCCCCTTATTCAGGCGTGACTTTGGGTCAGCTCTGCTGCAGCCTCTATGTCACATTTTTTATTGAGCACCTACTGTCTTTCATGTGCTGGGAATTGGGCTGCTGTGTGGGCACCTACTATGTGAGCATCTACTTGAGTTTCTGGGAGCACCTACTCTGTGTGTCAGGCTGTGGGCATGCACTGTGTGTCAGGACCTGGATTTCTTCGTGAGCATCTGCTGTGTGCCTGGCTCTGAGATGCTGATGGGGACCTGGGTGGTCATGTGGGCCTGTGCTCTTTGAGCACCTACTGTGGGCCAGGCCCTGAGTGTCTGTGAGCCCCTACTGTGTGTCGGGTCCTGTGTGCCCAGCCCTGGGCTGTTGTATGAGAACCTTCTGTGTGTCAGAAAATGGACTGCTGAATGAGCACATAATGTGTGCTGAGCCTGGATAGCAGTGGACACGCACTGTTCCAGGAGGTGAGCTGTCGTGCGAGCATTCATTCTGCGAGCACCTACTTCCGTGTGCCTGACCCGCGGCTGCTGTGTGGCACCTCTTATGTGCCAGGGCCTGTGTGGCCATGGCTACCTACTGTGTGTCAGGAATTGGGCTTCTGTGTGAGCATCTCCTGAGTGAGCACCTACTGCGTGATTACTTACTGTCTGCCAGGCCCTGGGATTCTGCTACTACTAATACTCAGTCATACTCAGGGGGTGTGCCGGGCACACAGGATTGGTAAGGCCTTCAGCTGTGGGCCTAGCTGCTTTCTGCTACCCAGTGGCCACCCCCAGCACTGCACCCACTGCTCTGCCCCCCACCTCCTTCCATCCTTCTTATTCATCCACCCATCCGTGCATCCCTCCCTCCCTCCGACAATCATTTACTGACTGCTGCATGCCAAGCTCTGTGCTCAGTGCTGTGAGGCTGTGTCACTTGTGGTGAGAAGGACCTCCCACCCCAATGCCCGCCCCATGCCAGGGAGCAAGGTGGGTCCTCCGCAGTCCAGCAGTCACCAAGCCCAGTGTCATTGGAGAAGCAAGCCCACCCTCCTCCCAGCTCAGACTTACAAGCCACTCCCTTCCTCGCTGGAGTGGCCCAGCCTCCTGTGGGTGGCTGCAGAGGGGCCCTGGAGACAGGGCCCGGCCAGCAGCGCCCGCCGTGGCAGTAACCAGACCCATTTCTGTTTTTGTTTTTGCGCAACTCTCCCCTCTCTTCATTGTGCTTTCCTTTCCTTCCACTCCCCTCTTTCCTTGTGTTCCTCCCCTTCCCTCTCCTCCTCCTCCTCACGTGTCTATGTTTCTTCTGTCCTCCGGCACCTGTCTTTTCACTCCTGCTCCTCCTCCCTCCCACTGTCCTCTCCCTTCCTTCCCTTTCTGCCCGTGTTTTCTCCCTGGGACCCTCTGTCTGTCTGTCTGTCTGCCTGTATTTCAATCTGTGCCCCTCTTGTGGGCTCCTCCCATGTGTCCCTGCGTCTGTATAACCATCTGTTGGTCAATCTCTCCTTCCTGTATCCTCTCTCTCCTCCCACCTCTTCTTGGCTTCCCTTCCCCGGCCTCCTCTTCCTCTCTCCCAACCCCTTGCCCTACTCTCTTCTTTGTTCTCACCTCTCTGTGTCTCCCCTCCCACCATCTCTCTCTCTGACTTCCTCTGTGTCTGCCTGTCTCTCTCTGCCCCGCCCTCTGCTGCTTGCCAGTCATTGCTTATTCCTGGGAAAAGTGCGAGTAGATTCGGACGCCGGGGCAGTGCCATAGGCATAGGAACCGTGGAAGAGGTTGTCGCCCGCGGGGCCGCCGGCTCTGGAGGCTGCCTGCACGCGCTGCTCTCTGCTCGCTCTCAGGATGGAGGCCATATTGGGGACGTTGCCCCCCTCCCCCCGGCACAGGCCCAAGGGCATGCAGGCTGGAGTGCTGGCAGCTCTGATGGCACTCAGGACCTGCTTTGGGGCCTGGTACCTATGCCAGAGCCAGTGCCCCCTGCCAGGGGCTTCTGGCCCTGCCCTGCTCCTGGGACCCCGGACACAGTCTGGTACCCAATGACCCTATGCCCAGCCACACGTCCCCCAGTATCGCCAGTTCTGCATGGAGCTCCATCCCTCTCCTCTGCCCTGACTCTTGCCCACCCCCGTGAACTGGCCTGGGGGTTCCTGCCCTCCATGTCTTTCTGGGGTCCACCTCCTGTTTGGGTTGGGGTGGGGATATCCACCAGCCACTGGCCCAGAACCTCCCCCAGCCAATTTGGAGACTCTGGGGCGGGGTGGGGCTGCCCTGGGGTAGGGGCTTGGGTCACTACCCACTCTCTCCCTACTGATCTGGGGCTGCAGGTCCTATGATGCCCTGGGGGAGGGAGAGGGGACAGCCATTGTGAGGACTTGGCCCCTCCCATCCCAGCCAGAGTGGCTGCCAGCCCCCACAGGCCAAACCGTGCTGGGTGGTCTCGGGGGGCCCTTGCCCTTACTGGGCCTGTTTCCCGATCTGTAAACTGGGAGGGCTTTCTCTGGAGGTGGACGTTTTCTCTTGTTCTTTCTTGCTCTCTGCCTCTGCTTCAGGGCCTGGAGCAGCAGGGTGCAGGGTGGCATGTGAGGGGCACCAGGGCTTCCAGGGCAGGTGGGCACTGAGTTGGGGGCCTCTCCCCACAGTCACTGATTGTCCCTGGGAAGAGCCCCACCAGGAAGAAGTCAGGCCCATTTGGCTCACGCCGCAGCAGCGCCATCGGCATCGAGAACATACAGGAGGTGCAGGAGAAGAGGTGGGTGGAGCGGGGCGGCCGTGATGGGTCTGCGTCTCCTCGGACCCCTCCCCTGACCCCCATTCAGTGGCAAAGCAAAGCAGGCAGGAGGGAGTGCCTGCCCTCTGCCTCTCAGTTCCCCACTGGTGGTGACAGCTGTACGGTCCAGTTCCTGCTGGGCACCAGGCACAGGCCAGCTCACCGCCCAGTGTGACACGCTTTTGTCCACTCAGCGGTTCTGCTGGCTCCCTAGGGGTCCCACCTTGCGCATCAGGATGCTATAGGTCAGCGGGCTCAGGGTTTGCCCAGGTCACACAGCCAGTGGGGGGCAGAGCTGGGATTTTTGGCGGGCCTGTGGGGGTCTGTGGGCCCATCTGTGTGGGCAGGGGTGGGCGGCATGCGGTATCAGCAGCAGGGCAGCTCCTGGGAAGCCGAGGATAGTTCCAGGTGTGAATCCCTTCTTTACCACCAGGGGGCTGTGTGACCTTGGGAAAGTCACTGTGCCTCTCTGAGCCTCACTATCCTACTCTGAAAAATGAGGATAAGAACAGAACCAGCATCATGGGGCATGTGCAGGGGTGCTGTGCAATGCATGTGAAGCGGGGTGGCAGGCACACTTCAGCTCAGGAACGGTGCTGGCATCATCCTCAAATCCTGGGTTCAGGCCTTGGCCTTGGCATGTCCTAGCCGTGTATCCTTGGGCAGGTTCCCTCCCATCTCTGGACTCCAGTTTCCTGATCCATAACAGGGGACAATTTACCCACTTCCACAGAGAGGAAGACTTGGTGTAGGTGCTCTGTGGTACCTGCCCGGGCCTGGCCGGTTGGCTGCGGTGACTGCTCTGGGGCTGGCCTTTGAGGATACAGGCTATGGGTGTAAGCCAGGAGGTGCCCTTGACCTCCTCTCACCACCTGGGCCTCATTCTACCCTGACACCAAGCCGGGTGCTGAATCCCCCCCCCTCACTGCTGCCCCCTTGTGCCCTGCAGGGAGAGCCCCCCAGCTGGCCAGAAGACCCCAGACAGTGGGCACGTCTCACAGGAGCCCAAGTCTGAGAACTCCTCCACCCAGAGCTCCCCAGAGATGCCAACGACCAAGAACAGGTTGGGGCCCGGGGCTTGCCAGGCTGGGGACTTGGGAGTGGGGGCCTCATTTCTTTCATCCCCGCCTGGGACTGCCCGGGAGGCCTGGGTGCTCTCTCAGGTCCTCCTTTGACACGCACCCGCCACCGGGCTCTGGAATACAGTGGTGACCGGGGCACACATGGGGTGACAACCCAGGGTAACATAACCACAAGCTATTTCCAGATAGTTGCTGTCAGAGGGAAACAAAGCAGGGATGCGATGAAGAACGGCTGGGTGGGGGGTGGGGTTAGGTGGGTGCTCAGTGAAGGCATCAGCCAAGGGGTGAGGTTTGAATTGAGAGCTGAGTGAGGAGTCAGCCCTTCAGAGGGAAGAGGGTTCCAGGTAAGAAGCACAGCCAGTGCAAAGGCCCTGAGGCATGCTTGAAGGGTGGGAGAAGGGCAGTGCTCTGGAGCCTAGTGAGTGAGGGGCCAGGCCCACTTGAAGGGGCTGGGGCAGGAACGGAAGCAGGGAGGCGGATGAGCAGGCTGCCCCTCCCCAACCCCCGGCCCCATTCAGCGCTCGCTGGCTGAGGGCCTCTGTGCTGGCTCTGTGGGGGTTCAGCCCGGCATGAAGAGTCAGACAGGCGGACAGAGAAGCAGGAGAGGGTGACAGGGACAGTGAGAGACAAGGTGTGCAGGACCCAGAGAGGGGCGGTCACCCTACCATGGAAGGAGGAATCAGGGAGGGCCTCCCTGAGTAGGGGTCCTTGGCTGATTTTCGAAAGACGAATTTGCTTTTTGGGGTTTGAGGGAAAGAGTAAGACTCCCAACAGGAGATACAAGCGCCCGAGGATGGAACAGAAAAATAGCGAGAGGGCTAAGAGAGCAGATGGTGGCATCGGAAGGCCTGGGTCCTGTCTGTTCTCCACTGCTGCTGGCTGACTGGGGGCCATGTGCCTGCCCCTTGGCGCCCTGGTGTCTCCTGTCCCGCAGGACAGGTCTAATGATGGTAGTAATGCGACGATTCAGGCAAAGGCGCTTAGAACAGTGCCTGGCACAGGGCGAATGTGCACCAGATGGTTAATATTATTAATAGTTATTGAGACAAAGCCAAAGAAATTGGACTTCGTCTGGGGAGCCCCAAGATGGTCTTGCGCAGGGCGGGGACGTGCCCAGATCCACATATTAGGAAGGACACTGGCGGGGCAGGTGTCCCTGTGCTGGGAGGGTGCAGGACAGGGGCCTGGGCCCAGGGGCCCCGAGTGGGGTCCAGCTGATGGGTGCCGTCTGTGGCAGAGCGGAGGCGGCAGCACAGAGAGCAGAAGCGCTGAAGGACTTCTCCCGCTCCTCGTCCAGCGCCAGCAGCTTCGCCAGCGTGGTGGAGGAGACGGAGGGCGTGGACGGGGACGACACAGGCCTGGTGAGAGGCCCCAGGGCGGGGGTGCTCCGCAACAGGCCAGGATGGGGGCTCTTTGGTCCCTGGAGCCGCTTTGGGTGGAAGCCTGAGCGTGGGCATGGCTCACACGTGATCAGAGGACCCGGCCCAGAGGAATAATGCGGACTAACCCTCCCCTATGCTCTATCTAGCCTTCCACACTCCCCGGAGCCCCCCACAGAGAGCCCAAGCTCTGAGACCTTGGCAGAAATGGCCCCTCCCTCGTTCCCTCCCCCCTCAGCCTCACCTCTTGCCACTTCGGGGATTCGGCACGCCTTTGCAGTTAGTCCCCCAAACCTCCCAGGCTCACTCCACCCTGGCCCTCTGTGCGTGCTCTTTTCTCTGTCTGACCAAGTCCTACTCACCCTTCTTGGCTCAGCCTCACACCACCTCCTGTTGTAAGCCTTTCCTGAGTTTCTAGTCCCAGGGCACAGAGGGGTCCCTCCCTGTGCTCACAGAGCCCTGGGCTCTGCCCTTTGCACCCCTTTGTCGTTCTCTCTTCAACACACTTTCAAGTGGGCACCTAGTCCTTGCCAGGGCCTCTCCCAGGCGCTGCAGGTGCAGCGGGAACAGTGCAGACCGGCCCTGCCTGATGGGAATCTGGGATCACGATAGTCTCTTCTCAGCCTGTCTCGCCTCCTAGCCCTCAGGGTCTCTGAGGGCAGGGCCTGCACCCGACGTCTCTCCGTGGCTTGGCCCAGGAGAATGAATGGGAGTGTGTGGTGTGCCCGTTCCCACTTTGTCCCCCACCCCTCCACCTGTCTCTCTGGAGCAGACATTGCTGGCCCCCATCCTCTCTGCAAGGAGGCAAGGGTTGGGGGTCGGGATGGAAGCAGGGCAGAGGTGGCTGGCAGGGGAGGGAGCCAAACCGGTGCCAAGAGTGAGGCTGACCTCCGTCTTCCTCCCCTCCCTCCCCAGGAGAGCATCTCGTCCTCAGGGACCCCCCACAAGCGGGACTCCTTCATCTATAGCACGTGGCTGGAGGACAGCGTCAGCACCACGAGTGGGGGCAGCTCCCCAGGTACCAGGCCTGGAGCAGCTGCCCCCCACGCAGGGCTCCCTGATGGCAGGATGGGGATAGGGTTGGGCACAGAGGGGTGAGGCCACTTCTCGTGTCCCAGGTGGTGGGTATGTGACTGGGGACAGTGGGCGGGTCATCATTCAGCCTAAGATGATTGGGTGGCTTGGAGGGCTGGTGGCTTCTGGAAGGGTCTTGAGGAATAAGGGGAGGCAAAGAGGGAGTCGGGGTGGGGTGCCCTGGGGGAGGGTTGGGGAGTACCACTCAGTGCTGACCGCCCATCCATGCCCGCCTCCCTGGTGCCTTCCTGTGGCCAGTGAGGTGGCTCCCTCCTGTCCCCCTCCCCAGGCCCCTCACGGTCACCCCATCCAGATGCTGGCAAGCTGGGGGACCCTGCGTGTCCAGAGATCAAGATCCAGCTGGAAGGGGCTGAGCATCACACACCTCAGCTGGTAGGTGCAGCCGCAGGGGTCCAGGGATGGGGACTGGACCGATAGGTCACCTAGGCCAGGAAGGGCTGGCTCTTCTGTCCAGGGCACAGCCAGTGACTTCTGCTTCCCTGTGTCTTCTGTTCCACGTCGTTATCCGTCCTGTCCGCTGCCTCATCGCCCCTCTCTGTCTGTGCAGGGCTGTTAGCCAGGCTCCCCTTGGAAGGTGACTGACAGGTCAGACCCCACCCTTGGCTCTTGTTTGGTGTGGAGAGGGTGGGCATGGGCCACTCCTCCCTGTTCCTCTGTCTCCTCTCTGGGCTGAGAGCTTTGTATCTGGGTTCAAATCTTCCACTACTCAGATACTGGGTGATGTGGGCGGGTTATTGGCCCCTCTCTGGGCCTCAGTTTCCTTATCTGTGCAATGGGGCTAGTAAATGCTGCCTCACCTCTGCCCACGGATTGCTGGGAGGATTTGATGGGAGCCTGAAAGAGACTTGGGAATCGCTGGGATGGAGGGGTCTGGGGGACTCCCGGTGGGAGGGAACTCCAAGGGCGGTCCCCGTCTCCTGCTTCACGGTGTCGCCATGTCCCCTCGTCCTGCAGATGAGGCTGAAGAAGCACAAAGTGAAGATGCTGTGTTGAATCCAGGCAGATGGGACCTCTGCCCCCAAGGCCACCACCAGCCTGTGGGCTGCCCCCTGTCTCCCCAACCCTCCCCCCAGTCCACCATCTGGGCTGTCTCTGCAGGGCAGAGCCATCCAGACCTGGGAGCGGAGAAGCTGCTGGCATCACCCTTACCCCCCCAGGCTGCGGGGCCGGGCTGGCGCAGCGGGTGGTCAGTTGCAGTGAGACTGCAGGCCTGGCTTGCTCCCACCTGGGCCCTCCATCACACCTTAATGCCCCTCTAGACTCGGGGTGGGGGGCAAGATGGGAAGGGGAACTGAGTTGGCTCAGTGCGTACCGAGCCAACAGGCAGCAGGATGGAGATGTGAATGATCACTGGCGTGGGAGTCCCGAGTCCTGGCTTCCAGTTTGGCTTCTGCTGTGCGACTCTGGGCAAGTCACTGCCCCTCTCTGGGTGCCTCAGCTACACAAGATTATTTCAGAGGTCACTGAAGACTGTGATTCCATGCACCTGTCCCAGAATGGGGGACTGTCCTTCTGGGGCTTCCCATCACCTCACCCTGCTTTTTAGGGTCCCTGGGGCCCCAGGTCGGCTGAGGGGCAAGGGACTGGCTATGCCTACTGCCCCTCCTGGGCCCTCGAGCTCTACCGCAGATCCACCAATGCCCTGTTCACTGCCCCCACGTGACAGACAAGTGAGCCCCTTGCGGGAGGGAGGAGGACCTACCCGGCTCCTTGGCTTCGCCCTGCAACCCCATATTCTGGGCACTCCAGGCCAGTGGGTCTCTGCTGGCCTAGAGTTACAGGTCTGGCCTTTGCGCCCCCCGCTCCCATGGCGGGGGTAGCCAGGCACAGCTGCTGTGAGTCCACATCCTTGTGTGTGTCTGTCCACACTTTTTAGGCTCCACGCCAAAGGCCAGCCTTCCCACCCCAGTACCCATTTGGGAAGCCCCCGTGGCCATGTGTATGTTGGTAACAGTTGTACAGAATAAATTCTATTTATCGCTATTGTACCCCGAGTTGGATCTGGCTCTGCATGAACCCTGCCCAGATCCACCCATATAGGTCCTGTTGGTATAGGTCCTCCACCCAGAGGGGGTCCTGTCTCCCCCGTCCCCACAGCCAGAGCTGCTGGTCCAGGGCACCTCCAAGGCCAAACCACAGGCTCTAAGCACCAGCCATGGCTTGCTCCACCCCTTCCCCTTCCCCTTCCCCTTCCCCTTCCCCACAGGGGAAGAACGTGGCTTTGAATCTGGCCAACCCAGGTTTGAGTCTCGGCACCATCTGCTATGTGGCAGTGGGAAACTTACTAGCTTCTCTGAGCTGCAGTTTTCACTTTTGTAAAATGGGAGCAACAGTATATCTCCCAGGGGTTTGTTATGTGTCTGGCACTCAGTGTGCGCCCCCACTTCTCATACTCAGTGAAGCCCAAGATTTCCCCTCTGTGGCCACCAGGGGGCAGTGAGGGATCGCTTACTGGAACACTTGGGGCTGAGTCTCACCTCGTGGGAGGAGCTCACGGTGCAGGGCAGTTACAATAAAGAGCGACAGGTGGTGTGCAGGAGGAGGGCCAGCCTTGGTGAGGTGAGGGAGGCAGGGGGAAGACTGGAACAGTGATGCCCAGGCATTTCAGAAACTGTCCCTGGGGGAGGGAACTGCAGATGCGAAGATACAAAAGGGAATTGGGAAGGTGGCCAACAGTTGTGAGTGATGGGATGGTGATGACTTCGGGGACAGGGAAACAGATAGGCCCGAGGCCACACAGCCTTGAATGCCAGACCAAGGGGCTAGGGCTTTATGCTGAGAGCAACAGGGAGGGATGGAGGGTTTAAAGTGGAGTGCCGTGGGAGCTGGCGGGGCAGTGTGGGGGCAGGCAGGGGAGGACCACAGAGGCTGTTGTTGGGCACAGAGGGTGGCCAGGAGGCCCCTGGAAGGTGTTAGGAGGCCTGAGCCTCTGGGTGAAGGGCCTGATGGGACATGGGGCTGAGGGAGGAGTCCAAGAGGCTCTCGAGGGTCCAGCCTGGGCCCTGGGCGAGGGGGGCTGTTCTCTGAGGCAGGAGCCTGGGCAGAGGGGCAGGTTGAGGAGAGCTGGAGCATATCGGGCTTGGCTTGGGCTTGGCGGTAGGCACAGAACCGGGTGCCAGTGGGAACAACCGTGCCCTCCTGGCCTTACTGACAGCTTCGCAGCCACCCTACTCCCTCCCCGCCACCAGCCCCCACACCATCTCGGGGACAATGCTCAGTGCAACCCAGGGGCTGCCATGAATTTCCTGACAGGGACCTTCTCTGACCCTCAGATGTCTGGGACCACCCAGGGACGATGACTCACACCTAAACCCCAGCCCCACCCAGCCACGCTTGGCACTAGGCAGCCCTGGGCTCAGCGAGTCCCCTCCTAACCCCGGTGCCCTCCCCTGCTCGACCTCACCCCTGTTCTCTAACCCGCATGCCCCTTCCTGGGTCCTGGCTCCTCAGAACTCTCTACCTTCACTTCCTGGCTCTATTACTTTGGTTCTGGGCCTCAGTTTCCTCATCTGTGCAGTGGGAATGCTAGCAGCCCTGACCTTGGTACCAGGTGTGAGGACTCAGTAAGGTGGCACTCCCTAAAGTTCCTGCTGCAGTCCTAGCCCACAGTGGGCTCCGAAAGTGGTGTGAGTGGGGTCGGTGGTGGCAACGAGTGTGAGAACCACGTCCACAACCCACATCACAGGGTGTAGGGTCAGTGCTCAGCGTGGGAGACGGTGCCTGGTGCCGCCAGGCACGGACCACTGACTTGAGGCTTTGGGGATGGACACCTGTCAGCTACTTCCCTGAGCCTCAGCTTCCCAATTTTATGGGGGGTCATGTGTGAATGATCCTGTTATAAAAGAGGTCATGCACCCCCACTCGGATCCCTTTGCTTGACTCTGTGCCACACCCCATGGCTCTGACCGACAGCTGAACCAGAGCTCAGGGGTCTGTGGTGGCGGACGAGGGGCAGGTTGGTGAGCAGAACCTGCCTTTGGCCACGGTCATGCCAGTCCCTGTCTGCAGGACTCTGGGCTGGGTTTCATGCGGGCCCCCACCCTTCTCTGGGCTCCGAGGTGGGGCTGGGGGGTGCTGAGGACGAGCCTGGCCTCTGGGATCAAAGTGTCCAGGGCTGTTTCTCTTGTGCCCAGGCCAGCTCCGTGCTCACCCTGGTTCTGAGGTGGGGAGGGCGAGTCAGGACACCGCTCTGAGGCTGGAATTAGGGCCTGGGCGGGGGGCACCGGGTTCCGGGAAGTGCTGGATTCTGCTTAGAAATAACTCTGGTGGTGGAAACGGCAGCCAGAGGTTTCTCCGGACGCAGGAGGCGAGAGGCCTCCCATGGAGGGACTTGGGTGCTTGGGTGACCTGGCATCCCTGGCCCCTTGCCTTAGAGCCAAAACCTGTGCCTCCAGGTCTCAGTTTCCTCAGCTGTGAAATGGGGACAGAGCCCTACCTGTTACTGTCATAGCCTCCAAAGTACCTGGCATGGAACCCATGCCCAGTAGGGGGGGTCCTCCCCTGTCCCCCAGCAGCTAGGTTGTCCCTGGACACCCATGGCTAACCCTGGGGCCACATTGCCAAAGAGACAGCCACAGGCGCAGGCCCGCCCAGTGCTAGAGGACTGGGACCTGGACATTCTCTGCTGCTCAGGCCACAGGGGTGCTTAACCAGGGACCCTGGAATGTGGAGGTCCCTCCCTGCACCCGCCCTGCCAAGGGGACAGTCAGGGACGGAGCCTCCTGAAATAACCAGATCTGGTCAGCACAGCTAATTTTAAAAGCCACTCTGGCTTCCCATGGGTCTTTCTGGGAAGCCGTGAATGTCCTTGTGTTTGTCACTGGGAGGCAAGGCAAGGGGAGGGTGCCCACCTCTGACCGCCAGTGCAGGAGACCCCAAGCTGCCTTCCAAGGTCCAGAGCCCTGGGGAGGCCCAGCCTCTGCCCCAGTCCACTCAGGGCAAACCCTGGTGGGCTCCTTAAGCTCTCTGTCTCCCACTGTGCCCATTTGCTCACTCCCTATGGCCCTTTACCTCTGCATCTCTGCCTCTCAGTCCCTGATGCACCCTGTCCCTCTCTGTAGCTGTGGCTCTGTCCCCCTCTCTCTGGGTCCATTATTCAGGAGGCCCGAAGCATTCCTGACGGTCCACAGGCTAGACTGTGCAAGCCAGGTAGGGGTGGGGGTCCCCCTGGGAGCTAGGGTTGCAGGTAGGGCAGGGGTGGCAGGACAGCAGTTCTGGGGGCCAATAGGAACTGCAGCTGAGCAGGCACGGGCCATGTCCAGGCACGACCTGGGCCATCTGGTCAGGCCAGGTGACAGAAGAAGGAATGAGGTCCTGGGTAGGGTTGCCAGATTTAGCAAGTAGAAACACATGGAGCCCAGTTAGGCTTGAATTTCAGTTAAACAAGGAATAATTTTTAGTTTAAGTATACCTCATGTAATATTTGGGACATACTTAAACTAAAAATTATTCCTTGTTTATCTGAAATTCCAGTTCCACCGGGCATCCTATATTTTATCTGGCAGCCCGGCCCAGGGAGGCTCTGGAGTAAGCGGAGAGGTTGGTCAGGAAACGTCAGGTTTTCTAGACGCCGGAGCCTCAGCCTGGTGGCGCTGTCACCACCACACCCTGGGGACATCGGTCAGAAGGGGGAGGCACAAGGAGCTTTCAGTGTTCTGGGGATGGGGACAGTCCCTGGGAGCAGCAGGAAGGGGCACAGACACCTAGTCCCCTGTCACCTCCTCAGTGGAACCACAGACATCCGGAGGGAGGGTCCCTGTGTGTCCTGTGCTGAGACCCAGGGCCTTGCTCAGGGTCTGGCACACAGTAGGGACTTTATAAATATTTCTTGAATGATGAAGAACCTTCCTACCTTTCCCTACAGCGGTGGGGGGGAACGTGGCCAGCAGGGGGCTCCAGCACCCTGCCTCCCAAGCTCCTCAGAACCTGGGAGTGTGCCCCACCTCCACTCCAGGGGCTCCCCAAAGTGACCTGCGGGGGGAGGAGGTTGGGGGGACGGGGGGGGGGGGGGGTGAGGGGATGGAGAAAGGAAGCCAGCTTCTTCCCTATCCCACCCCTTCCCTGGGCTGCAGTTCCAACCAGGAGTTCTGCCTGGACAAGGGTGCAGGTGTGGGTGGGGACTAGGGCAGGGGGCCCTCTGGCTTCCTGCACTGGGCGACTGGTGAGGACTGGGGGGCGGGGGGCACAGGCCAAGTTGTGTTCTCAGGGCTCCTTGGGGAGGTGTTCAGACAGCCAAAGGGATTCCTGGGGCCCAGAAAGTTGGAGACACTTGTTTTTTGGGGAGGTAAGCTGGGCCTTTTCCTGAGGGTGGTTATTCTGAAGGGTCTCCCTGGAGGGGGGGACGAGGGAGAGGCCAAGGGCAGAGTCCCTTAAACAGACTCTTCGTTCATTCGCTCATTCACTCACTCGCCACCTTCCTCCCTCTCTGCCACCCTCCCTGAGGTGACCCCCACTGGACCTCAGCAGCATGTCTGGTCCCCACAGGAACACACCTGTCCCAGCGCCACACTGCCCCTGGCTCCCTGCTTGTCCTTGGGCACTGACCGCTGAGAACCTCAGTTTCCCTGTCTCCACAGGGGTAGACACAGGCAGGGTTCCGTGAGAAGGCGAGCTGGCACCCTCCTGCAGCGAGCGCTCCCGAGGCAGGAGCCATTGGAATTATTATTAATATTATTGTCAGAGTCCTCTCAAGGCCCCTGTGGGTTAGGCAGGGGACACCCAACTGGCCTCAAGGCCCTGGCTCCATGGCCAGGGCCACACTGAAGCCATGCTGGCCAGCATTCCTCTCTAGCTTCGGCCAGCTCAGTCCCCATCCTTCCTTTGCAAGGAACATCAGCTCCTTCACGATGCCTTTAGCTTCTAGATCCAGTAATAAACTCTGCAGAGAAAAGCAAGCGGTGGGGATAGAGTTCGGAGCAGCCGGGCCGCCGCCTAACCTGCAGTGTGAGCTGGAGCTCGTCCCCTCCTGCTCAGGGCCTCAGTTTCCCCAGTTTTGCAGTGAGGGAGCTGGGCAGGACGTGCCGCCCCGCCCTGGAAGGGGCCCCTCTGTGTCATCCTGTTAGTAACAGTGCAGCTCTGAGCCTATAATCACTTCTGCCCTGGGAAGAACTAACACAGCGTTTCTTGAAATTGGGCTCTAATTGTGGCTTTTAGTGGAGTCAGATGCTCCCCATCCCCCAGCTGGTCTGAATCAGCGAGGCTGTCCTGGCCTGGCCCTGCCAGGCCCTGGGGTCCCCTGGGGTGGTTCTGGCTCCCACTGAGCCAGTGACAGTTCAGGGACTGATGTCCCTTGAGGACCTACTGTGAGCCCTGCCCTAAGCAGCACACTTTCCATCCAGGGGACGCCAGGTCATCCCACCCTAGCTCTGGGAGGCAGGGGCTGCTGGGGACATTTTTCAGAAGGGGAAACTGAGGCACAGAGAAGTGAAGTCACTTGCCCAAGGCCACTCAGCTCAGAGGTGGCGGAGCCCAGATTTGAACCCAGATCTTTTTGATTCCAGGGCTTTGTTCTCTGTCTGAGGCTGAGGAGATGTGCCCCTCCAGCTTAGTAAAAGCTCCCTCCTGAGGGGCTCTGAGGGGGCGCCTAGGGTCACTGAGCCCCCAGTCACAGCCCCCTTTGTACACATGCCCCCCATCCTGCTCCCATCCTGCCCCTGATTCTGCTCCTTCCCCACTGGTGGCGACAGGACAGTGGGTGGGGGGGTGTCAGTGGAGGAGGCTAGAGGCGGCTCCCCTCCTCGGGTGGGGCAAGAGGTGGGCTGGGGGCTTAGGGGGGAGGCTGCGGTTTGTTCTGTTTGTTCTGGAGATCCCAGCCGCTTCCCTGAGGAGACAGCTAGTGGTTCCCAGGCCACAGCCCCTCGGGCGGAGCCAGACCGCGGCTGGCCAGCCTGGGAGCACTGCCCGTCAGCCCTGCCGGGCTCCGCCAGGCCGGGCGCTGGGTGGTCTGGGCAGGGGACGGGGGGTGGGGGGCTCGGTCCTGGCCACGGGGCTGGAGCCACGACTGCAGCCACACTCAGGGCTGCCCTGCCAGGGACCTAGAGGGGTACTGAAGGCAGGGGATGGGCTGTGCAGGGGTGGCAGCAGGCATGGGGCAAACGCTGCCTGGCGGGGTGGCGGGCGGGGAGACTACAGGCCCCAGCTCCATCTGGGGGTCTGAGGAGAGACCCTTGCCCCGTTAGGACTGTCACCGGCAGGCTACTCCCAGTCGCCACTGAGCTGGTTCAGACAGGAGCCCACCTTGGAGACCAGTGGAGAGGTCAGGAAGAAGACCTGGGTCCCAGCCCTGCCCTCCTCAGGGCCTCTCAGCCTCTCCATCTGACAACGGGCTGGGGACAAGACTCCATGCTCGGCGAGGGCTTCTGCAGGCGGACAGCTACAGCCGTCCAGGGGTGGGCGGCCCACGCTGGAAGGATCTCAGTCGTTCCTAAATTCATTCTCAGGGGGCTTCTCCTTGCCCTCCGGTCTTGTAGCCCCCCAACCCCCAACTTTGGACGAAGCCCTCTGTGTCCCCACCTCCTGGAGACGAATGGACACCTGCTGCAGTGGAAAGAGCTCCTGTGGCTTTTGGAGTCTGACAGGCTCCAGCCCAAACCCTGACCACTGGCTGGCTGTGAACTTGGATACGCCGTATCCTCTCTTTGCCCCACACCTTCAAATACTAGCAGGACCCTCGTCTTTCTGTCTCTAGCCTGGCCTGCTGCCCTGAACTCCAGCCGTTTTCTCTCCCCGACTGCCCCCCGGCACGTCCACCTCGCAGCTAACATGATCCAGACCAACTGCTTTCTCCCCAGACCTGTTCCCCCTGCCTCCTGCCATTAATGGTGCTTTCATACACTCAGGCGCTCAGGGCAAAACCTCGGGGGCATCCCTGATTCTGCTCTTTCCTGCACACCCCACGTGCAGCCCGTCAGCGAGCCCTGCTGACTCCAGCCTCCGAGCATGTGTGAAATGCAGCCCTTCCTGCCACCGGTGCACACAGCTGGTCCAAGCCGCCACCACCTCCACCCCAGGCAACAGAAAGGCCTCCAGACGACTCCCTGGCATCTGCCCCTGGTGCACGGGGCCTCCTCTGCACGGCAGCTGAGTGATCTTTCCAAAGCATGAACCTGATCCCGTCTCCCCCTGCGGCTAAGCCTCCAGTAGATTCCCTGGCCACAGGAGCTGCAGGCTCCTGTTGTGCCCCAGGTGACAGTTCCTGCCCACCCCTCCCACCTCATGCCACCCACTGTCCTCCCCGCCCCCCTTTCTACTCTCCACACACATCACCTGATTTCTGTCCCTTACACATAGGAAGCTCATTCCCACTGGATGCACGTGCTTTACTGCTGCTGCTCGGAACAGTCTTCCCTCCAGCTCCCTGCAAGGCCACCATCTCACCAACTGGCCGCGGTCCGGATGTCACCTCCTCAGACAGGTCTTGTCCGACCACCAGCTCCAGCAGACCCTAACCCCAGTCACTCTCTCGGTTTTCGTACCTGTGAAATGGGGCCAGCGCCAGTGCCTACCTCCTGTGTCGTTAGAGGGTGGAAAGACAGTTGGGTTGGGGACTGGAGCGCCGGCGTGAGGTGGACACCAGGTCCCTGTGAGTCCTGCCTCTCACTGGCACCCCCGGTCCAGGGTGTGCCTGCCCGGAGTTGGCTGGACCCAGGAGGCTGTGAGCATCCTTTGCCGCAGGTGGAAGCCGGGTTCCTCTTCCCGTAGCACTGTGTGACTTCAATTTGGTGTCTGACTCTCTCTGGGCTGCCTTGCTCCTCTGGCCTGCCGAAGCCCACTGTAGCCTGAGCTTTGCCTGGGGGCCTGCGGAAGGTGGCCTGTGGCTCAGGAGGGCTCAAGACAGGCAAGGGGCAGCACTGAGTCAGGCCACCAGGGTTCGGTCTGGACTGCAGCCGCTCTTGCCCCGAGGATGGGCTGCGGCTGCTGCTCAGGTCTCTGCCCGGGGATCTGGGAGGGGAGGGGTGAAGGGTTACCTCTCAGACCCCTCCAGACCTGCCCAGGGCACTCCTTTCACCCCGCCCCAGCCACATGGCCTCAGGGTGCACCACCTGCCCACTGCCATGTTCCCAAACCGGGTGTCCTGGGTGAGCAGGAGGCTGGTTGCAGGGCCTTCAGCCGGCGTTCAAACCCAGGCTGACCCCCGAGACCCTGGAGCCAGCCTGCTCTGGCATGAGCAGGTGGAAGCCACTGGGTGTTCCCACCAGGGCAAGGGCACAGGCCCAAGATAACAGGCTGTCTGCCACTGACGCCCAGCAACATTCCTGAGTCCTCCCGCTGTTACACTGCCACGCCAAAGGACACAAAGACAGGATCAAATCCCACTCCCTGGAGCTGTACCGGCTTGGCTTGGAGTCCTGCCTCCCTCTCCCGTTAGTGACGTGACCTCACGTAAATTACCGAATTTCTCTCTGCTCCTACTTCTGCTTCTGCATCTGTGAAGTGGGGACAGTGACAGCCCCTGCCCTACAGTCAGGAAGGGGTGGGGGGGGCTTGGGTGGGCAGCAGGCCATCTGGCCTCGGCTTTGTTCGTATGCAGGGCATCCTCCCGCTCCCGTGCTCCCCAGACTTCACGGAGCATCCTCACAGTGTTTTAAAACATCGGGAATTTGCACACATAATTTGGATTTCTGGCTTTTTGTTTTTAATTGGGAGATGTGGCTGACATGGCCCTGAATTTCTGCAGGGCAGCGGTCAGCGGAGTGCCCTGAGAGATGGCTGTGCATCAGGGGTGCAGCTCTCCCATTTGCCACAGTGCCCCTCACTGCAGAGGGCTAGGAGGACAGTGAGCTGAGTGCGCTGAGGGGCATAGGAACAGTGCCCTGCACTCGGGAACCCCATAGAAATGCTCGTTGCCAGTGTGCCCATTGCCTCAGTGATTCTAAGCCTCCATTCCAGGGGGCAGGAGGGCGATGTGACACTGTCCGGTGATGGACCCCAGCCCATCCTACCCCCTGTTTGGCTGGTGGGGGGTGGGTGGCACGTGTGTGTACCCAGCCCGAGGTTCTGAGGTTTGGACAAAGAGGGCTGAGGGACCAGAAAAAGCACTGTGATGGAGGAGGCATCACCAGGAGGCCAGAGGAAGCCACACGGGGGCCTGGGAGCCCAAACCCCCGTGGGCTAGTGGTAGGTCTTGGTGGGAGGTCCTGGTAAGCCACTGGGACTAACTATAAACTCGGCTTGGGGCTCTCACTACCCCCTGGAAGGACGTCTGTGGCTGATGGGCTGGGGTTGTTTTTCTTGGAGAGGTTAGTACCCCAGAGTCTAAAAGGGGTGGGGTGAGGGGAGGGGTGGGGGAAACATGGGTTGGGAGTCAGGCAGACCTGGGTTCAACTTGCAGCAGTCAATATGCCCTGCCTAGCCTCAACTTTCTCATCTGTAAAATGGGGGTGTTGTTCACCTCACAGGATGGTGTGGGGGTATGTAACCTCGTGGTGGCAATGTCACAGCCACTCTGGGATGCACAGCAGGGTGCACGGTGCAGAGTAGGTGTCCGGCCCCATGCTGCCCTCGATCTCAGCCACCAGTTGGCCGATGACGCATCTATTCACGTGCTGTTCTAGCTTCCTTCTCGACAAACAGGAGCCGGGACCCACGGCACATATCTGGGACTTGTCCCCTCCCTGTCTGCACAGCCTCCTTGCTGGCCTCCCAGCCTCTAGCTCCTCTCCTTGCAGCTGCCCTCGAAACTGGACACCAAGACTATCTTTCACAAATGACGCTCATATCCCAGCTCCAGAACCCTCTATGACTCCCCAGGGTCTTCATGGTCAACTCCCAGCTTCTTGGGGTGGCATTCAAAGCCCTCCTGCCTATCTCTCCCCACAATGTGGCAAACAGGAGAGCTGTATGTCCAGTGGACAGCTACTTCTCAGCTCTGGCTGACCACTGTCCTGCAGAAATGTGGGTCAACGCCAGCCACACCATCCAATTTTTTTAAAAAGTCAGAAACTCAAGCATATGTAAAAGTTCCCAATGTTTAAACACTATGAGGATGCTCCATGAAGTCTGGGGAGCATGGAAGCAGGAGGGTGCCCTGCATTCGAGCGAAGCTGAAGCCAGATGGCCTGCTGCTCACCCAAGCCCCCCAACACCCCTTCCTTACTCTGGAGCAGAGGTTCTTAACTGGTTGGAAGGGTATGGTTTTGCTCCCTAGAAATCTAGTGGGTAGAGGCCTGGGATGCTGCTAAATATCCTACCATGCTCAGGACTGTCCTCACCACAGAGAAGTATCAGCCCCAAGTATCAATAGTGCCCAGGTTGAGAACCAGCTACAGAGTCGTCGGGGACTCCCAGCTGCTCAGCCAAAGGCTACATTTCCCAGCCTCCTTTGCATCTTCGTGGGATCACATGACTAGTGCTCACTAATGAACTATGAATGAAAGCGATCTGTGTTCCCTCCAGGAAGAAATGGTTAAAAGGACGTCTCCTCTACCACATCCCCTGCATCAATGTGTTGTTCACATAGAACTTAGTAGATCGAGGTTCTGGTTCAAAGGAACATCTGGAACTTAGAGGAGGGAAGAGCCACAAGGTGGAAAGAGCCTGCGTCCCAGTCATCTTCCCAAAGTCACGGCCAGATGTGTAAGACAACATAAGCTCTCAGTGGGTTAAGTTCTGGATTTACCTTTCACAGCGGACAGGGATACCTGGATGAGTAGAAAAGAATTTGTCTGCTCACCCTCACTCTCCCTTCCTGAGAAAGTCTCTGGGGGCCCTGGGAATCCCTGTGCTGTGGGTGCCGTGACCCTTCGTTTCTAGTTCCCTAGCTGCTGGTGGCTGGAGCCCAGACCTCCGCCTCGAGCTCTGGCTTAGACTAGGACTCAGAGCCCACCGACCGTCACAATAAAGGGTGATGAGTGACCTAAGGGTGCAGGCACCCAGACTTGGTGAGGGAGGCTGGGGAGGACTTCAGAGCAGTGGGTGCCTGCACACCACGGGCTCTTGAGGAGCCCATCAGCCCATGGCCTGGGCTTTGGGGGGAGGAGCCGCTTGTTCCAGGTGGGACCCTAAGTCCTGCACTTCCTAGGTGTAGGAATGGAACATCCGTGAAGTTAGAGAACTTGCCCAAGCTCACAGAAATGAGAAAACGATGGAGCAGAGATGTGAAGCCTCATTTCTCTGACTCACAGCCCATGGTTTTCAACCCATCCATGTATTCCAAAGTTTAAGGTGCTGTTGGTGCCATTTTTATCCTTTGAGCACTTAATGTTCCAGCACATTCTTGGGGGCTTCTTCTCAGCCTTTCTAGGGGCAGGCTGGAAGGGCTAGCATGGTAGTTTTTCTGGGAACAGCCCTTAGCCAATGAGGGAGGACAGTTGGAGAGTAAATACTCCAGGCCCCGGGCCCCACGGTGGGAGACCTCTGAGGTATATCTCTACCCTGACTCCTGGTGGTCCATGGCAGGACTGAGCCCCAGCTGGCCGTGATGGCAACTGTGAAGATGGTATGAGAGTAACACCTGAAAACACTGCACTGTACAATTCAAGATGACATCTCTGTCCTGGCAAAAGGGAGGCATGCAGTTTTTTATCCCAGCATTGGCTCGGCTGTATTACCCTTTTTGCTAAGACTGCTAGGAAGCTCAGAGGGAAATCTGCCCAGTTGCATTTTTATTCCTGAAGGACCCCACATTTCTGACATATGATTTCTCACCCTTCTGAGTTCACATTTACCTGGGGTACAAGTCACTCATATCAGCTGTCTCCAAACCTGGTTGGTAGGAGGTTGGAAACACATTATAAACAAAGGATGCCATTAAGTGTAAGAGCTTTAGAATCAAATGGACCTGGATTCAAATCCCAGCTCCACAACTCAGAGGACCTTGGGCAATCATATCACCTGCGGCACCCTTGGTTTCTCATCTGTAAACGCAGATCATGGCTGCTTCCTTCCGAGGAAGGATTAAATGAGTTGCATCCACGGAAAGCATCAAGCACAAAACTTGGCAGATGGTAAGTGATCAACACTCATTCTTATTATCTATCATTATAGGGGCTTTTATCCCGAAGTCAAGAGGATGGAACTCAGGGAACTCTGTGGGCCCTCAGTGTTCCATGCCATCCCGGCCCCAGTCAACACTCGGGTTTGACAATCAGGCATAGAGAGATGACAGTGCCCAAGCGAGGCTGACGCTCTGCGAGGCTGACGCTCTGCGAGGGCAGGTAGCCCATCAGTGTTGCTCACCACTGAATTCTTCAGACCCAGTCCAGGGCCGAGTGCATACTCAACATTTGTGAATGAGCGAACGAACGAACAAATGAACAGCCACGTGGGCCAGGGGCTGGGGTTCTGCTTATGGGCACCATGCAGCCAGGATGTCTGGGCCCTACAAGGCCCTTCTGTTGCGGGGTTCTGGGCAGAGCCGTGCTTCTTCAACCCTCGCAGCGGCCTGGGCGCGGCTGTCTCCCATTGTACAGAGAAGAAGACTTGAGGTGCAGAGACAGGAAGCAGTTGGTCCACAGTCACCCAGGTGAAGAGTGTTAAAGCCCCCAGGCCAGGAGCAGGCCCCTCCCCGCCCCACCCCCACCTCCAGGCCTGGGCCCTGTGTCCAGCTCTTCCCAGAGAAACGAGCTTATTCCAGTCTCTTCCTCCCTGACCACAAAGACTCAGCTCTGTCCTCAGAAATAGTTGGAAATTTTTATTTAAATGTTTTGTGTTCCCTTTTAACCAACACCAAAAAGAGAAAAAAAAATTGTTTTTGGCCATTCCAAACAGGAGAGTCGCTTCAAAGAGGAGCTGGCGTGTGTGTTCGAAGCTGGGAAGTGTTCGCCCGCCAGGCTGCTGCTCCATCCCAGCCCAGGCCACCTGGGGTTGGACAGCCAGTCCCAGGGCCCGACTTCCTGGGAGCCCCTGGAGGCCTTGGAACGAGTGAGTGAACCCCCATCCTGGAGAAAAGGACTTGTCTCCTCTTCAGGTACGAACACGAGCATGGTGGGCCCTGGGAGGCTCCAGACGGAAGGAGAGGAGAGTGGGAGGGGCAGATCTGGAATGTTCCATGGAAGCTCCAGAGCCTCCGGATCTGGAGAAATATGTTTGCTAGAAAAATAAGATGCTTTGAGAATGTCTGCAGTCTGTACTCTCTGTCTGCCCAAAAAAACCCTACCCTGTTAGCCAAAGGGGCAGCAGGGGGTGGGGGTGGGGCTGAGGCAGGAGGCTGGGAACTGGTCCGGCCCCAGGGGAGGATCCAGAGGGGAGTGCGGCTGGCAGCAGACTGGTTTCCTGGGTCCCCTTTCTGGCAGCTGCAGAGGCTGTGGATGCCCCCAGCCCCTGGCCCCTTGAGGTGTGGCCTGTGGGCGGTGTGCAGTGCTGGGAGGGGGAGGCTGGCCATCTGTGATGGGCTAGTGGATGCCCGGGCCCTGGGCCCTCAGAACAGGATGCGCAGGAGGAACAGGGCCAGCAGGAGCAGCAGGCGGCCTGGGGAAGGGCTGCCTGATGAGTTGGCTGAGGCACAGTGGTCACGGTTGGCCCCAATGCAGGCGGCATAGGCCATCACGTGGGGGATGTAGTTCTGCTCATGGACGCCGTGCAGCAGGTGTGCCATGGGGCCCTTGGCGAAGACCGCCACGTCCTCCCCGCCGTGGGTCTCGTGCCGCAGGGGCACAGCAGACTGTGCCTGGTAGTTGTTGTGAGCTGTGGGCCAGAGGAAACATTTACAGAGGGCCTGGCAGGGGCCTGGCACCGGGCCCCTCCCAGGCTGGCTCGAATGCCCCATTTCACAAAAGAGAAAACTGAAGCTCAGTGCAGGGAAGGCATTCTGCACGAGGCCACAGGATTCGGGCCTGAGTCCATTCTCACACAGAAGCCTGTCCTCCCAACCCCCAGGAGAGAAAATCAGCCTCCCCTGAGCTGTCTGGATTAGCAGGAACATCAGCCCAGGAGAGGTTCTTACCATTGGATGCACCATTAGACCCCCCACCCAGGGGCCTCTGGGGGCATCCAAACAAACGAATATTTAACAATACAGAATCAGATGAATACCTTGGGAAGGCTCCTACACTGGAATATTACACAGCCAGTAACAGTGACTGCAATAGAGCGAACACCTCTGTGTGCCAGGCTCTGTGCTAAACTATCAGACCCATTCAGTTCTTCAGACAGCCTCAGAAGGTAGAACCCTTTTATGGAGGAAGCCAAAGCTGAGAAAGGTGGAGTTATGTGCCCAAGGTCCCAGAGCTACCAAACTGTAGAAGGGGATTCAAAGTCAGATTGTGCTGACTTGGTCCTGACTACTCTGAGGCCCTGGATCCCAAGCACAAGCCCACACTCTGTCCCCAGGCACACCCGCGAGGGGCGTCCCATTCCCCCCCAGCCCTGGCTCTTGGCAGGCTCACCATAGTCCACCATGGAGACGTTTTCTCGCTCACCGCCCACCACCTTGTAGCCAGGCCCGTTGCCGTACAGGATAGCGGTGAAGGGCTTCTTGTCCGTGTCGCTCAACATGGGGGCCAGACCTGCACGGGATGGCGATGGTCCAGGGGTCATGTGGGCGCAACCAGGGCACAGCCCCTTCGAAGGGCCCGACTCACCTCCGGGAAGCCACCTTCCAAACCTGATTTACTTCCCACCAACCATCCCTCTGTTTTTGCTGCACCCACATCCCTCCCACCCACTCATCCATCCTCTCTCTCATTCTTTTTTTATTTTTCTTTCTTTTTTAGAGAGAGAGAAATATCAACATGAGAGAGAAACATCGATCAGCTGCCTCCAGTCCACGCCCAGACCAGGGATCAAACCCAAAACCTCTTGGTGTACGGTACGACGCTCCAACCACCTGAGCCACCTGGCTGAAGCTCTCCCATTCCTCTACCCATCCATCCATCCACCACCTAGGAAGCCAGCCACTCATCCACGCACTCACCTCCCTCCCTCCCCCCATCCCGCACTCCCCCACCTGTCAGCAAATCCTCATGGAGTCCCAGCTGTGCCAGACCCTGGGCCTGCTGACTCTCCCACCCCACTCCTGCTCCGAGAGTGCCCAGTGCCCACCCCCCTGGAGGCCCACCTACCAAAGATAGAGTTGCCACGGGGTGTGTACCCGCCGAAGGTGAAGACGTGGGAGTGGTCAGCAGTGACGACGGTCAGCGTGTCTTCCAAGGAGGTCATGGCGCCTGCCTGCCCAATGGCCATGTCCATCTCCACCGCCTCATGCAGCGCCTGCTTGGCCTTGCCCTCATGGTGCCCATGGTCAATCCTGCCTCCTTGAGACACCGAGGTAAAGGGCCCGGGGGAGGGGGAGGGGAAGAAGACCGGCACCGTGAGCCCCACCACGTGACTGCCCGGTTTGCCACACGAGGCTTTTATGCAGCCATTCGAGCCGTAGTGCAGCTCAGAGCGGGCGAGCTGCTGCACCACGGGCCCACACGCGGAGGCTACAAAGCTGGGACTCAAAGCCGATCCACCTGACTGAAAAGCGTGCGCTCTTTCCCCCACCCCAGGCCGCTCCCAGCACCAACTCTTCAGGGGCTTGACCCTGAGGCATCGGAGAGGCAGGGAGGGAACCAACGTGCCTGAGTGCCCACGAGGGGCCAGGCATGACTGGCTGATGCTTGTTTCCCCTGCACAACAATCCTGGGCAGAGAGGAGTACAATCAGCCCCATTTACAGATAGAGCAACTGAGGCCCAGGTGGGGAAGCCGTGTGCCCTAGGTGGGATTTGCCGGGATTTGAATTCAGCTGGGACTCACTCTGGATCACCTGCTTTTCCACCTCCACTTTGAAGAGTCCCCTCTGAGGGTGAAGCACAGTCCAGAAAGGTAGTGAACGGGCAGGGCCCACGGCAGACTTCCAGAGAGACCCGTGGAGGCCTGCGTGCCCTGCTGCGGCCCCCAGGTAAGCACGAGAGGCCTGGCGCAGAGCCTGGCTCACAGGCCTCGGCCAAGGGCTCTGTGACCTTAGGGAACACACTTCCTGCCTCTAACAGGAAGGTGCTGCCTGGGTGGACACTCCCTGAGCCCAGGGTCCCGAGCCCGGGAGCCTGGCCGCCCCCTGGACCGCGATCACCGCTGTGGCCTGGCAGGCTGGAAGGGCGGGTCCTTCCTTTGTTGTGGCTCTGGGAGCAGCTGGCCCAGTGGCAGGGTCCTGGCCCTGCTCGCACAGAGCACCGCTCCCGGGGGAGCCCGCGCTCACCACCGCTGGTTCCTGGCTGGTGCCTCGGCGTCAGAGGCCTGCTCGGGGCCAGGCCGAGACCAAGACCGCCGTGCTCGAATGGGAACCCCGGGGTTTGGCAAGAAAGCAGTCAAGCCGGGCTGGCGGCCACCAGCCTCTGGAGGGCGGAGGGGCCCGAGCAGGCCTGTCTGTGCAGTGAGGGTCGCGTGCGGGTTGTCCGTGTTTGTGCACGCATGGAGACAAAGGCTGTCACAGCGTCGGGAGATTCTGGGAAGGTTATCGCATCCTCAGACTTCCTGTTGTTATTGTCTTAGCTATCAGTAATACTAGAAACATGGAGGATGTATTCTCTGCCGGGCCCTGTTCCAAGTATTTCATGTCTCCGAACACAATGGACGCTAATAACCCTTCCAGGGCAGGCCGACTCTGTGGGACCTCCCGTGAAAGAAACGCGCAGGTGGAAATCGCACAGCCTGCGGACGGCAGCGTCAGGAGAGGAGCCCAAGAGTCTGACTCCAGGGCTCACCAGGGGCCTGGGAAACTCCGTGAATGCTGGTATACAGCTCTGCTGACTCCCAGAGGGTCTGGCTCTCCCAGTCTGGGGGACCCTGGGACTTTTCCTATCAGGGATAGGACTCATGAACTTGACCTTGGCCCTACATGTGCTCAGTAACAGCAGATGTCCACTGTCCAGCAGTGAGGGCTCCCGGAGATGTCCTTGAGCCCCTCCAGGCAGCTTCTCAAATGCAGATGTCTCCTGGGCCTGCTGATTAGCTTTGGAGAGGAGTGAAGCTGAGGTGGTTGCACACCCCTCCCCTGGAGAGCCAGGCCTCAGGCAGCAACTCCTGAAAGGAAGTAACCTGCCTCCTCTTTCAGGAAGCCTTCCTGGACTAATAAGCCTGGTGTATATGTATATGTGATAGCAGCTTGTTGGACTGGGAGCTTCAGCACTGTCCCCTTCTTCCCCAGTCTATAATCCATCTTCCCAAAAGGAATTTCCTGCACCATCCCCAACCTGGACAGTTCTCTTGGAGAGCTGGACCTCCCCATCCCCCGACCTTGAGCAGGCAGTCCTACAGTCAGGCCTGGGGCCCTACCTTCCACCAGCAAGAAGAAGCCTTTGGGGTTCTTGCTCAGGATCTTGATGGCCATCTCCACCATCTCGGAGAGTGACGGGTCAGTCACATTGTTCCTGTTCAACTCGTACTGCATGTCCCCTGGCTCAAAGAGACCTGAGGAGGATGTGGGAGGGGAGAGTTCACGACTCTGCTAGGAGGGTCTCCAAGGAACCTGTGGCGTCTCAGGGACCACAGGCTCCCCACACACAACCTGGGGGCACAGGGCAGGGCAGGAAGCTCCTCTGGATGGCTCTTGGGGCCCAACGTGCGCCAGATGCCATCATCAGGGCCACACCACGTAGAGGGTCTCCACATCTATTTACGGAGGAGGAGCCTGAGGCTCGGGGTCAGTAACTTGCTATTTTCTGCTGCTAAGTGGACGGTCTGAGATTCACATCCATCAGCTACCCCCAACCTGAAGGGCCCCAGACACAGCACTGTGGCCTCAGGCAGGGGCCTCTGTCCTGGACTTGACAAGGCTGCTTGTCTGTGTGTTAACACGGCGTTTACAGCTCAGGCTTGGAGTGCGCTGCGCAGTGAAACCACAGCAGGTTTGGGGTCACTGTCCCTTCTGTTCCCTGGGCTCTGTTTTCTCACTTCGGAAATAAATGACCCATTCCTTGCCCGTGTCACAAGATTCTGCGTGCATCAGGCTGGTGTTCTCGGTCCCGGACATCCTGACAGAACACCTCGCCCTCCCATGAGCACACACAGCCAAACGACGGCTCCGGCTGACCAAGCGTTCGCTCTGTGCGACGTGCCATTCTAGGAGCTTCGGAGGCATGCCGATACCAGCCTCCAAGACACACCCGATAAGCCCTGCCTCTCAGAATTCACGCCCCGGTGTGTCCCCTCCCCCAGGGACTAGGGCTGGCCTGTGGCGCCAATAGAATACCACAGCAGTGACGGTGTGCAACTCCCAGGTCTGGGCATAAGACGCTGCAACTTCTGCTTTGCATACTCTTGGGTTTCTGGCAGAGGCCAGCTGCCATACTGCGAGGACACTCAATCAGCTCTCCGGAGAGACCCATGTGGCAGGGAAGTGAGGCTGCCTGCCAACTTATTAGCCATACAAGGGAGGTGTCGTGGGAGCCTTAGCCCCAGTCTAGCCTTCGGAAGCCTGCAACCTCATGAGAGACCCGCCGAGCTGCTCCCCATTCCTGCCCCAAAGAAACTGTGCAAGTAATAAGTGTTTACTCTGATTTTGAACTAAGTTTGGGGATAATCGGTGTACAGCAACAGATAATTATATGACACATTAGCTCCTTTAATCCTCATGACAGCCCTGAGGTCGGCCCTATCATTATCCGCAATGGACAGAACAGTCGCTATTCCTACCTTACAGGAGAGGACACTGAGGCACAGAGAAGACAAAGCACTTGCCCAAGGCCGCACAGCCCCAGCTGGCAGGAGCTGGATTTGAACCCAGCACTCTGGCTCTAGGGTCCATGAGTGGGACTGTCTTGTTTCGTGGGTGCATGCACCGCTCCATGCAGCCCGTGTGTGGTACAGAGTCCATGCCACTCGACGGTCCTCCGGGTGCCCAGCTCTGAACCCATAATCTCCAATGACACACCCAAGACCTGGGGGCTGGGCTCCTGGGGAAAGGTTTGCAGGAGATTTTGCCACCATTCACTGGGCACACTAGCCAGGTGGGAAAGAGGGCCCAGGTGTGGGCATGGTGGTGCTCTGGCCTCAGCCTACCTGGCCTAGATCCGCCCCTGGCCCCCACGCTGCTCCCTGTTCCCAGGGGAGAAGGGGGCACCGCCCCATCAGGACCAGCAGACAGCCAGGCTGGCTCTGCCCCGGCCACACATCAGGGCTGGCTCAGATGCCCTGCTCCGCAGCCTGGGATTCGCTTAAGCCTCAGCCCTAATCGGCGTTCAGACCCGCCGGGCTGTACTCCGACCGGCGTGGGGCATGCGGTAGGTAGCTTCCCTTCCCTGACCTCTAGCTTCCCTCCAGGTTTAGTGGGGCTATTCACCCTGCACAGCCAGCAGTTTTGGGGCCGAAATTCTATGAACCAGAACCCCTTCCTCAGGCCTCCCAGGTCCTGGAACCTGAGCACAAAGGTCCCTACGAAGGGGGAGCAGGCTGGGGCCTGGCCCCCAGGTGCGAGGCCACACAGCCCTTGCCCCAGGGCACCCAGCCAGGCAACCAGCACTCCAGCCCCCGACCCCCTTACCTAAGAGGTAGTCCACGGTGCTGGGGTGGAGGGCCAGGAGCTCGGTGCGGTTCCAGACGTAGTGAGAGTGCTAGGAGGAAGGGCCTGGGTCAGTCACGTGGGGCTGGGGGAGTTGGAAGGACAGGTCCCCAGCTGGTCCCAGAGTTGGGTGCACGTCTTCGTTTCTGTTTCCTTCAGTCCTTTAACAACCCCTCCCTGAGGACCTACCGTTCCTGCCTTCAAGAACTGACAAATAAATAAGCAATTCTAATGCAGGGGAAGGAAAATTCTGAGAGACCGGGGGTCCCTGTGAGCCCAAAGCAGGATCAGGGAAGGCTTCCTGGTGGAGGTGACATCCTAAGGAGGCCCTAGAGGACAAGTGGAAATTGATTGGCTTGGGGTCAGGAAGTAGAGTTCCAAGTAGTGGAGCATGGGGCAGAGAAGAGGCAGGAGCAGGTCACAAGGGGCCCACTGAGAGGTGTGAGCTGTGTTCTGGGGGTCATGGAGAGCCAGGGAGGAAGCAAGGCCCCATGTGAGGGGACAACGAAGGAGGTGCTGCTCCTTCAGGGCACAGAGGCCACAGGCCCTAGCACTGCCAGGAATCAGCTGTGCATCCTCAGGAGAGTCCCTTGCCTTCTCTGGGCAATTGCATTAGGATAGGTGGTTTGTAAAATGCAAGGGTTATATGGGAAGGAAGGTGAAGAGGCTAACAGAATGGGCTCTTGTCCATCCATCCCACTCCCACCCCCTCCTCTGCTTCCCCGAGTTGTGTTTATCTCATCCTTCAGGCCTTGTAAGGTAGACATTATCATTCCCATTTTACAGATGAGGAAACTGAGACACACGGATGACACAGCCACTCAGTGGTAAAGGTGAGACACCCTAGAACCTCGTCTTAAGGCCTGGTTTTCAAGGAACACAGTGAACCCCTGTCTGGCCCAGTGCCATGGGCCCCCTCCCTCCCTCTTGGGGTCTAGACTAAGCTCCAAGGGAAGTTCTCTGCAGGCAAGAAGAATTGAGCTCTGGTCCAATGTCCCAGCTAGAGAAATTGAGGCTGCGGGGGGGTGTCTTTCTGGCTTGGGCCGGGCGTGGCTGTGGTCCAGCTGGAGCTGACTCAGAAGGAATGGATGGCAAAGCTTCAAAGAGGCTCCGTCCCACCCCGTCAACCCTGTGGGGGCCATTCCCCAGCCCCTGCCCCACCTCACTCTTGACCCAGCCCTGTCCCACAAGGCCTCCCCTGGGGCCAGTCCTGGAACCCTCAGAAACCCAACCCCAGAGTGACATCAAAGTGGCTGCCAGGCTGCTCCCCACTGTCTTCAGCCCTGACCGCAGTCATTTCCAGACCCCAGCTGCCCCAAGCCCAGAGGCCAGCAGCACAGATTTAAAAGACCACTCCGGGAGCCAGAGCCCAGGCCCTTCCCACGTCCCAGCCTCCCTCCCCAGCACGTGCCCTCGCGCAGGCCACAGCCGACTCCCCGTGAAGGGCTTCAACCTCAGCCTGCCACCTCTGCCTGCAAAACCTCCTGATACTGCCTCTCTCCCCCCTTCCCTCTTGTCAGGCCTCCCCCTCCCTATGGCCTGTCTCCTCTGGGTTCCAGTAGGTCCTGGGCGTCCTGCCATCCAAGCACAGAGCGGTCCACGTTTCCTTGACCACTGATTCATCATTTGGGCCTCATGCCCAGCCCGGGGCTCTGCACACAGTAGGGGCTCAGGTGGGCTGAGTGTCCATGCCGGCTATCCATTCCTTGGTCCACCCTCCTCCTTGCTGCCTAGCTTTTTCCATTGCCCGCCCCTAGAGGAAGGAATTGACTGACTCCCTACTATGTGCCATTCACATATCTGTTAGAACACTTGTGCCCGTTGCAGTAAGAACGGTGACCACATTTGAGAGGAGAAAACTGATTCAGGGAGGGCTCACCCAGCCCCAGCCCCACCGCAGGCTGCCCTGCAGCCACCCGGGCCCTGAGCAGGCTACCTTATGCCTTGGTTTGAAGTTCTTCCAGACGTCGATGAGGTTCAGGCCGTCCAGCCTCGTGCCCCTGGCCTTCTCGTCTTGCTCATACTCCACGTCGGTTGTATTCTTGGGGAACATGTACTTCCGGCCGCCCCCCATGATCACCTAAAGGGGACAGGAGCCATCAGTACCCCGGGGGCTTCAACATGTCCAGAAGCCCCGGTGGCCCCCACCTGGCAATGGCGTGGACACCTCTCCAGCCTGGAGAGTCCTGGGTTCTGTCTGTACTGCTCTCCCAAGCCTTTGCTTCCCTGGCCCGGGGAGGGGACATCATGAGCCTACTGGGACTGTGGTCTGGGCTTCTGGGTGCGATACCAGAGCTCCCGGTGGCCTCCTTCACCTGGCTTTCCGGAGCCCTGACACCTGACTCCCACTGCTTCAGACACATTCTCTTCCTCAGCTTTACACAGAATGAGTCTCCGTTTTCCAACTAAGGAAATGGGTGCTGGAATCTGATTTCTTTTCCCCATGGCCACACAGCCAGCATGGGGCAGAGCCGGCATTCGAACCCAAGACTTCTCCCAACCCTGGCACTTGGGCCATGCTGTGTCCACAGAGCCCACGATGGAGCCTCCAGAGCTTCCTCTCCCCGGTGAGAGGCTGGGTGCCTGCAGGCCGGAGGCCTCGGCAGGGAGGTCCTGGGGCAGCCCAGCCGGGGGCCTGGCCAGAGAGTGGGCCAGGGCTCGCGTCTGTGTGGCCACCGCCAGGCTAATTTTACCCACCACGCTGCCTGCACGGGCGGAGGGATGTGCGACTGTTTGTTTTCCTTGGGAGTCCATGTTTGAAGTCCTGACTATTTTTAAAACGGGGCCAAGAGCATAACAGCTGCCGCCCACAGTTACCACCACACCGGTGTCCTCCTGTCACCACAGGCGTCAGCCCAGGCCACCGCCCTGGCTGACACCTTGGGAGAGCGGGGCCTGGCTGCGGCAGGCCTCACATCCACTGTGCCTGGGCCTGGCGTCTCGGCCCCCTACCCCCACCTTCCGCTCCGTTTTCCTCCTGGGGAGCCAGGTTCTGTGGGGAGGTGGGAAAGGCACCCCAGGGCCAGGCTGGATCATGGGGACTTGGAGGGGACACGGCTTTGAATCCTGACTCTGTCCCTTCTCGTCCAAGGGCCTGTCACTTCTCTCTGAGCCTCAGTTTCCTTTCCTATAAAATTGATGTGACACCTACCCGTAAGACTGTCACAGCCACAGGCCTGTCCCAGGGGGACATGAGGTAATGCAGGGGTCCCAGCACTGGGGGTGGAGGGACAGTGTCCTCACTGGCACGAGGAACTAGAGGTCATGGTATTTCCCGGGGGGCCATTGCCTGGCTGCCAGCTCCAGCCAGGATCTCCGGGGGTGGGGCAGGCTGTGAGAGGGAGGAGGCCAGGGGGCCTCGGGTCACTGGCCCCTGGCCCCCCCACACTGTTCCCACAGAACCTGACCCCTTGGCATTCTCAGAGTGGAAACGAAGCCCCCAATCTTCCTGCCCGGAGCCTCCTTGTTTCCAGCCCAGCGGAGACTTCACACGGGCTCATTAAACTCCCAAATAACAGACTTGCTGTTTGGCTTTGGGGTTTGGGTTTGTGTCTTTTTCTTTCTTTCTTCTTTCTTTCTCCTTTGTTTTTTTTAAAGCAAAAGATATTTATTTTCAGGGTGGACACCAGGATTTTTGTTTCATGTACAGCCCCGGGGGCTGGGGGCTGGGGGCTGGGGGCTTTGGGGCAGTGGTGATGCACGGCCGGTGGGAGAGAAAAGGATGAGGAAGGGAGACGAGGGAGCAGGGGCAGTAGTCACCTGGGCCTCCCCCTTGCTCTTGCCCTCGACCCCGAGTGGCCCCTGAGGACCCCCCACCCACCCCTCACCCCCAGCAGAGAAATCTGCCCCTAAGCTCCTGCCCCCCCCCCCTCAGGCCGTTCCTGCCAACACTCTCTGAAGAGCGGCCCATAATTACAGCCTGTGCTTGTACAACAAATGTTCTCACATCTATGACCTCATCTCGGCCTCCGGCGCTCCCAGGAGGGGCAAGGGGGGCTCTCTGTTGTTGTTGTTGTTGGACAGGTGGGGAAACTGAGGCTGGAGGAGGAGAAGTGACTTGTCCCAGGACACAAGCCCGGTGAAGGCCAGGTCAGGACGGCGGCTGTGCCCAGACACACGCTCACCACAAGGGTCAACAGGAACCTGTCCTGAAAGGGGCGTTCAGTCCGCCCCTAGGAAGACGGGAGTCAGGAGTTGGTACAGGGACCAGGGGGACCTTAGAAGCTGGGGGGATGGCATGGGGGGCAGAAGGTGGGTCTGGGAGCCAGCAAGTTCCATCTGGTAAGGTTAGAAACAGAGGTAAGTGGTAGGAGCGACCTGGGGGACTTCCTCTGAGGCTCACTGAACCCCCATTCTAGGCTCAGGGGGCCAAGCCCCCTTACCCCTTCACCCAATGCCTCCAGGAGATAAGAAGAGCCTGAAAAAGAAACAAGCCAGAGATTCTCATTTAAGGGGAGAGAGTGGGGACCCATCTGAATGCCAGGTGGGCAGTGTCCGGGCTGCACCTGCTCGCTCCCGCACACGGGCCTGCTCAGCGTTCTAAAGCTTGCGTCTTGGGTGCAGACACATGGCTCCCGCATAAGCACTGCCACTTCCTGAGCACTCCACGGGTGTCAGGCCCTGCGCTAAACCCACGGGGGTTCTTTTATTCAGATGTTGCAATGGGTCTACGGGACAACTGCATTTCACAAAGGGGTGATAACAGGGAGGGCTCAAAGAGGGCAAGTGACTGATCCAAGGCCATACAGTTAGCTGATGGGACATGGATTTGAACCCCAGAAATGTAAAGTTGAGAGCCCGTGCTAACCACTGTCCACACGTTCCCGGGGCGTGCGGGGTGAGTGCACGAGACACGTACCTGTGTGCGAACGTGGGAACGTACGGGCAGGCGCTCCCCTCAGGTGGCCCCTCTGCCACCCCGCCTCCCTGGTTTGGGAGTGGGGTGCAATGCCAGGTTCCAATTTATGAAATAATCCCTGGGCGCCTGGTTCCTGAGGCGTGGTGGCAGCCACATCAGGGTTTATCCCTCAGCCCCACCGCTGAGAAACACTGCAGAGCCTCTCTGCCCCGACCGCAAATCCCGTAATGGGCAGGGAGTCCTCCCAGGTGTCCGGGGCGCCCGGCCAAGCTGCTTCTCCCGGGCCGGCCCGTGCCCGAGGCCCTGCCTCACAGCCCGTGTGTCCCTGTGCTGGCTACGTCCCCTGAACTCGCCTCGATATCCCTGATGTTGTGCATGAGCTGGTAGGCAATGTCCTTGCAGCCCTGGCTCAGGGCCTCCGGGGGCATCTCGTTGTCTGAGTACCAGTCCCGGTCGGCAGAGTGGGCGTAGGTGGCGCTGGGGGTGGCGTGGTTCACTCGCGTGGTGGTCACGACGCCCACAGATTTCCCTGGGGTGTGGGAGAGGAGGGGTTGTCTTCTGGAGACAGCGGTGTGCAAGCAGCCCTCCTTCCAGCTAAAGGCTGGCCTCCTGCTGGTCGGATGGCTGCCTGGGCCTCAGCCCCTCATCACTACTAAGCAGGGGGGTGGGGTGGGGTGGGGGGGAATGGTGGCTTCCGTATCCCTGGCAGCTCAGTCTGCCTCCTGGAGGACCCTGGAGCTGTGAGCTCCTGGGCTGGGGCCCTCCCCTCCAGTGTGGACCCTGCTGAACCCCAATCCTGCAGAAAGCACCTCGATTCTGCCGGGTGCCCTGAAGGAACACAGGGGTCCCTCCTAAGGGCTCCTGGATGGTAGTGTTGTCACCTATCAGCCAGCCCCAAGCCCTGACTCTAAAGTTCTCAGGGACAATGGGTCAGGGCCTCCCGACTCCAGCAGGAAGGGAGGAGGAGGCATGTACTGAACCCCCCGGGGCTGGCACTGAGCTAAGGCCCTTGCCATCCTCACACCAAGCCTGCGAGGGGACTATGTTTTCATGCCCATTTTACAGTGAGATGAATAGCCTCGGGGAATCGCTCCAGGCCCAGAGCCCACACCAGAGTGGGACCCTAGACCACTAGCCTTCCTGTCCTGGACGGGATCCCCTGGGCGTTCCACACTCTCAGAACACGGGGGCTGGAAAAGTGCCCGAGAATGTGTTTGTCCTACCCTCTCCTCATACAGTTACTTGGGATGATTGAGGCCCAGGCGGGTCACAGAGCGGGCCTGCCCCCCACCGTTGCCCCCACTCACCAGCGTCCTTGGCCCAGCGCAGGATGGAGGTGACCTCATTCCCCCGGGTGGTGTTGCACTGGGAGCGCTGGGTGGCCGCGCTCACCCCCACGGTGCCCTCATTGGCCTTCACCCCGCACAGGTAGGCAGTGGCAGTGCCCGCACTGTCGGGGACCTGTGCATTGGTGTTGTATGTCTGCGGGCGGGGGAGGAGGGTCGGGAGATGGCCAGGCTCTGGCCCACCCTGCCTCCCACCCACCCCCACTCACACCATGCGGCCCAGGGCGTGAGGGAGGCAGTGAGGTCCCCCCCACCAGAGCCACAGGATCACCTGGCTGCCTGCTTCCTGCCCCCACTCCCTCTGCCCGGGCAGCCAGGGCAGCAGGAAGGGGCAGGAAGGCAACTGTCTGACACATGGAAATGTTGGGCAGAGGAGTAGGGCTGGGCCAGCTAGGGTCTCTCTCTGGGACTGGGGCTGGGGCTGTGGGAGCCAGCAAGGTGGTGGGAGAGGCAGGTGAGTCCTGGAGAAGGGAGGGGGGTTCTTGAAGAAGTGCGGGGGCAGGGGGACAGGGAGAAGGGGAAAGAAAGTGAGGGGGAGGAGGATCTAGAATGGGGATATGAGGAAGAGGCCCCCCTCCTTCAGACCTCTAGTAGAGACCCTGAAACTCTCCCTCCCCTACCAGCTGGAGAGCTCCTTGAAGGCACAGAAGACATTACAGTCAGTCCCTGCTATTCCCTGTGAGTGTACAGAGGACCTTTATTGCAGAACACCACCACCACCAACAAAGACACTGGTAACAATAGCTACCACTTGACCGCAGTAATCTGATTCACTTCCTGAACCCCCCTGGGAGGGAATGACCACAACAGAACCACAGGGGGAGGAGGGTATACTACACGACCCCCTGCATACCCAGTACAAAAGCAGAAACAGCTGATCTATGGGTGGGTGGGCAGGGCCAAGGGACGGGACCCTAGGGGGACCTCTGGTTGCCGCCATGTTCAGTTTCTCCACTTGGACGCTGGTTCTACCGACGTGTGCAGTTTGAAAATTCAAGCTGTGCACTCATGCACTTTTCTCCGTGTATGTTCTTCTTCAATGGATTTTTAAACATCAGTGAGCTAAAACCCTCAAAATGAAGCCTTGGGAAGTAGCTGCTGCTGTCCTCATTTCACAAGGGGGCTCAGAGACCCCAGGAGGGCGACCACCTTGCTAGGGCCCTTTTGTGCACTTTGTCAAGCCGCAATGTGAGAGGCTAGGCTCAGCAGGCTTGGGGCTGGAGCTCACCTTGGAGAGGGCCACGTGGGGGAACTTGTCCATCTCCAGCCTGGTCTCCTCCCCGGGGTTGTGGTGCAACTGGCCCTTGAGGATGCGGGCCGCCGTCACTGTGGAGACGCCCATCCCTGTGGTGGGGAAAGGGGGCCTCAGCCTCTCCGGCTTCTTGCCTCTCCAGTCAGCCTTCTCAGGTACCCATAGCTCTTTAGGCTGGGCACTGGGCACCGGAGTAGGGCTCTGTAAATAGAACTAACCATCCCTTCCCTCCCTTCCCTCCCCAGACCCTCAGGGGGCCACCTGACCCAGCAGACCCCATGGGTCTACAGCCTGGCCTCCCATCCTCTTAAACATACTCCCCAGGGCTCCAGCCTCTTGCATGCAACCCCCTTCTCCTCTGGCTGGCTCTGCAGGCCCCTACCTAGGTGCCCTGTCCAGCCCCGCCCTGGGGCCCCCAGGCCTCACCATCTCCCAGGAACATGATGATATTCTTAGCCACATTGGTGTTGAGGTTCTGGAGCTGCAGGGCATGTTTCAGGGTCTGCTGAGCTTGGTCTCTCCAGTACTTGGGGTCCTTCTCTTTCTCTGCAGGGACAGCAGGGCAGAGTGATTTGGCATGGGGTGCAGCTAGCTTCTAATCCCCGGACTGACATATACTCCAACTTCTCATGCTTGAGGGAAGGCGTCAGGACGTGGGGAGGGAGCAGTGGTTGCCCATCTGAGAGTCATCGTGTGGTTTGTAAACCTATTCCAGCCCAATCCTCCAAACAAGCATGCGGACCCTGGGTCTTCTCTTCAAATCTCAGAATGAAGAAACCAAGGCTCAGAGACATCAAGCAACTAGCCCAAGGCCACACAGCACTGGCAGGCACTGGCAGAACTGGGTTTCACTCCAAAGCCCGGGCTCTTTCCTTCCAGTAGAGGGACATTTTGCTAAGGCAGCAAATGAATCTGTGCGAGTGCGATTAGGAAGGTAATGTTTAAGCTGTTCAGGAGAACAAACTACTTCCAACTGCAGGAGTCCCCAGACATCTGCAGCCATCAATTATATACTCTGCTCGGCTTACTCATTAAAGTAGGTTCAGCAGAAACCTGACTTAGTGACAGCATTAACAGCGGCGCTGAAAAGCCAGGCTTGCCTTTTGTGTGAAGACCTGCCTTTTGTTTAAGGTGGCAAGTTGAAATAGCGAGGCATAATCTTGCTCCTGTTAGAATAAATCAGCATGTTCAGCACCCCTGATCTTGAGATAAAATGGAAGCAGGCATGCTCTCTTCCCTTTCTCTTTCTCTCTCCCCCTCTGTCTCCCTCACCTGTGTGTGTGTGGTACTCAACCCTGCAGGGGAAGGGACACAGCTACAGTGCTTGTTGGACCTCAACTCTACACCCCCTGCCCTGCTGTGACAAGTGTCAGCTATATAGACAAGTCACCTCCCTGGGCCTCAGTGTCCTCCCCTTCACATGCTGTTGTGTGTACCTTCCTCTCAGGGTCTTACGAGGACTGGATTAGATCAGGCAAGTGATGCACCCGACCCACAGGAGAGGACTAAAGGCCCCCCACCCCCTGGTAATTCCCTCACCAGGCCTGGACTCCCTTATTCTTCCAAACAGAGGCCCAGGCTCCCCGTCCACAAGACTCAAGGGCCTTCCCACCGTCTGCGACTCTGCTCTGTACTCAGGCCCCATTAAACCTGCACCTTGGCCTGCAGAAGCCTGGGGATGGAAGCTCTGTCGGACTCTCTTTTTTAGCAGTCTCCCATTGCACAGAAGGGAAGGCTGAGACCAGGAGGGTGGAAGGGTCTTATCCAAGGCTGTGCTGCGTGTTTGTGGGCTGAAGACATGACCCTCATGCCTGGGCCCAGCTCGAGCCTGAGCTGCCACAGTGGTGGGTGAAGGGCACAGCGCTCCTTCCTCACAAGCACGGCTCCAGGCAAGTGCGGGTGCAGCACACACAGCTTGCTGGGGTCGCTGCAGTTCCTTCCTCCACATTAAAGAGGGAAACACAGGGTGTGAGATGAAGCTGAAGAAGAAAAACAGGAGACCCACACCCCTGTGGGGCTGCGCCCCTGCCTGGGGGGCGGTGGGCGAGAGGAGGTGGAGGAAGCAGTTCTCAGCCTCCAGCCTTGGACCCATCCGTACTTCACACCTCTCCCCCTGAGGTCACCCCCACCCCAATTCCTGAGCCTACCGCCTTCACCCGGACAGCCTCCAGCATCATCTCTCTCTTCTGAAGGGGTCTGCTGAGCTCACTAATTTCAAACCCCAGTGGCAAAGGCCCCAGCTGGAGCCCTGGCCCTCCTGCCAGCTGTGCACATCCATGGGAGTCCCTGCCACTGCGGTTTCTGCCCCAGGAAAGTGGGCGGGGGGGGGGGGGACAGAGCTACCTGCAGGCAGTGTTAGGGTTAAATGAGGTAAAGCCCGGGAAAGTGCCTGGGCTGGTGGTTCAGACCACGGACCCCACTGGCTCTGGGCTGGTCCCAACCTCCTTCCTCCCTCCCTGCCCGCACACCACAGTGCCCAGGCTTTGGTCCAAGACCTCCTGTGGCCGTTTGGGTGCCATCTGGGTGGCAATGAACTTCTTCCCGCCCTGACCACCTACAACCTGCCTCCCCCCCGCCCCGCTGCCTTGCACCTGCTGCTCCTTCTCCACACAAGTTCTGTTGCCAGTCTGCCAAGTCCCCTGCTGCGTTTGCTCCCTGCAGGATGCTTGTCACTTTCACCAGCACTGTCGCAGGACTTTGTCCTCCAAGCAGTACAGTGGCTGTCAAACTGACTTCATTGTCAGAGGGCTGAATTAAGCCACGAGGGCTTTGGACAGCCGAGTGGCAGGAGGTCGTCGGTCTCAGAAACCATTAAGTGACACGCATAAACGCTCAGGCCACAATGCTCTGTGAAGAGTGCCTGCCGTCACACCATGCGCTGTGCACTTTGTTCGTGTGAGGCTCTGGAGGGGCCGGACTCATCTTTGGTGGCAGAAACACGCCTGGTGACTTCCTTCGACTTGGGGTGGGGACTGGCTGGGGAGAACACGGGAAGGGACCTTGGTGTCCCGTGACTAGACATGTTCTTCCAACTCATCAAGCTACATGTATAAGACCTGGGTGCTTGAATGTGAGTTATACCACATATTTAAAGAGGAGGAAGGAGGAGGAGGAGAAGACACAATGGACAACCGCAGCACATGCCTCAGAATGGCTAAAACAAAACAGGTCACAAAAAACTGAATTGCTGAATATTTGAAAAATCTTTCATTTTGTCACTTTTTTATTCTTTCCCTTTTCACCCACCTGCTCACTCACTCGTCACCCAGGTGGGCTGTGAGGGCTGCAAAAGCTGGGACTCAGTCCCAGAGTGGCCCGGGTACCCATGGACACACACCAAAAGGCATCATGGGATCAGAGAGGGAGCGATGGCCTGGGTACCCCACGGCCCGGGTCCTATTCCCAGCTCTGGCATAGACTCTCTGTGTGGCCTGGGGGGGCCAGTCCTCTGTACCCCGATTTCCTAATCTTCCTGAGAGCTCCGCCCCCAGCCAGACACTAGGGCCGTCCCATGTCCTTCCCACAATCACCTTAAGGAGACGTTATCTCCGCTGAGCAGATGGAGACATTAAGGCTCAAAGAGGGCAAGCGGGGAGCTTCCGGCCCCATGATGGACTGTGCCAAGGGGGGTTCCCCTTTCTGACTACTGACACTGAAATGCTGGGGGGAGGGGAAACCGGAACAATTCAGAAATTCAAAAGCAGAGCAGTAAACAGGAACTAGTGTTGTTGAGGGACCCCCGGGGGTGTCAGATGAGATCCAGCTCTAGGTCAAAGCTGTTCGGATGGGTGCACTTGGCCTTGGAGCTATGGACGGGATGGGACAGGAAGCCAGTCAGGAGAAATGTGAACTCAACTCCAAATCTGAGCCAGGATTAAGTGGGGTCTGAGTTTATAGCTTAAGAACCTGCAACTGAGAAATTAACATAAAACTGATCTAGAATTCATTGAAAAATCAAATGTAATAGGGTACTGTAGAAACACTTCCATATGAGTCCCCAGTTGAAAACAAAACACCAAACTCCTGTTGAAGGTGATTTCACAAGTGAGAATTACAAACCACAAGGAAACGTACTTGTCCGTGAGTTAAGCGGACAAAACCGACAGGAGATTTAGCAGAGACCAGGAGTTGGAAGAGTTTATAGAATAAGTTATATTTCAGGTACTCAGAGGGATGAGAAAAGAGAAACCCCAACCCTGGCAGGTGTGGCTCAGTGGACTGAGCACCAGACTACAAAGCAAAGGGTCGCTGGTTCGATTCCCAGTCAGGGCACATGCTTGAGTTGCGGGCCAGGTCCCCAGGTCACCAGTATGGGATGGGGAGTGGCATGAGAGGCAACCACACATTGGTGTTCCTCTCCTTCTCTTTCTCTCTCCCCTCCCCTCTCTCTAAAAATAAATAAATTAAAAGAAACCCAAATTAAAGAATAGGAAAATAGCTCTCTCCCTTCCTCTCTCTCTCTCAAATCAATAAAATAAATTTTTTTTTTAAAGAGCAGGAAAATATAAAGGGGGAAAGCGGGACCTACAGCACGAACACAGGCAGTGGTGGAGGTGGGGTTTCCCCTTCTGAACACGCGTTTCCAGCTCTTAATACTTTGGATGGTTCCCTGACCCTGAACACAGACAATGCCCTCATCCTTCCCTCCCTGCAGCAGCTCTTCCCCACCCTCTGCCCGCACCCCCAACTCCCACCTGGCACTAAGGAGGAGGTGAGGCAGGTGCCGATGGCCAGCACTAAGATCGGGGAGATCATGGTGCACTCCAAGACCTGCGCTCTCTCCAGAGCCCAGGGGTGCAATCGCCGTGGGTGGGCAGGAGGGGTGAGCTGGCAGTGGTCAACCCGTTAGCTGATGTTAGCTGATGTTCCAATCCTAGAAATGAACGACAACAACAACAACAAAAATTAAAAGACCCGTGGGCCACAGCTCCAGAGTTCCTATGTTCATTCACTTAATTTCTTTGTTGGTTCATTCACTAAGTAGTTGCTGAGCACCTATTACAGGCAGGACTTGGGGTTACCAACCTAGGTGTCCCTGGCTCAGGAAGCTTAACCATGCAGCTGTTTAGTGTCGAGTGAGGACTGGGCTGCAGAGTGGCTCCTCTGTTTCCCGAGGGAACCTCCACTTTCAGTCCATGCGAACCCCCGAGTCCGGTCTTTCTGCAGCATGCATCAAACTGTGGCACGTGTCAGAAACTCCTGGGGGGCTTGTTAAACCACATTCTGCCTCCCAAATCCCCACCCTTGCTCAGAGATTCTGACCGCACTGCAGACAAGCTCCCAAGTGATGCCCCTGCTGGTTCTTGGACCACACCTTGCAAAGCACTGTTCTAGAACACCAGTCTCCAGGCTTTGAATGACTTGTGTCTCGAGAGCATCTGAAACCACATTTCTCAGAATGAAAAAAAAAAAAAGTGCCCAGCCTTTCTTAGAGGGGCACCTGCATTTGCTACATTCTCTTCCAGAGCTTGTCATTTATGGTGTCAGATGCAAAAATGATGGGGTAACATGCAGGAGAGGACTGGCTGATAAGGGTGGGGATTTCTGCATATTAATGTTACAGATGACTCTGATATTTTCTGTATTTCCCAATTTTCTGCGTTGAGATGTTATCTTTATCATTTTTTTGGAAACATTATTTAAAAAAAAAAAAGACTGGAAGGAAACACCAAAATATTAACTGGCTTTCTCTGGGCAGTAGGACTGAGTGATCACTCATTCATTCAGTCAGTCAGTCATTCTTCTTTTTTATTTTTTGAATTATCCAAATTGCTTAAAAATGAGCACATGTTAATGGTACAAGAATGTTTTTAACTTGTGATTACCTTGTTAGGTTCATGAGGAATAACCCCACTGAGCTGAGAAATGTGCTAACTCTTGGGTACAAATGTTATTGGAAGATGAATAATTTTAAATGGCAAGAGTTTTACTGGGAAGTATTGTTATTATTTCCACCAAAACCAAGATAAAAATGATTATTCCATTTGTTGTGATAACCTAAAAAAATTTATTTTAAGTCTCAAGAGATCCAAAAAGAATTGCAATTCTGGGAAGCATTGATTCAGGCAGAAACCCAAATAGCATTTAGATTGGGGGTAAAGGTCAGAGGTATTTGTGAGGGAGGGGAATAATCACATCGGTGGAAGGAAGGAATTTTTAAGGATGCAGATAAACTAAGGAAGGGATTTCTCTACAGGTGCATAGTAGCCTGGTGGTGATAACCCTAAAGAAGGCCGTTAGTTTTCAGTCAGAACGTCATAGTTGTTTTCTCCCTGTTATTTCTGCAAACAGCTGTCTGACTACAATGCTGACTTAGGGCTCAGTCCAAAGGTTACTTTGCCCAGTTTTAATGTCCCAAAGGTCTGAGGGGTAACTAGTGCAGGCAGCTCCTCAGGGATGGCAGCTCCGACCCCACGGTGGGGTTGCTCCGAGGATGTCACTTCTTGCAGGAGAAACAGCAGGGACGCCCAGCACTCTACCACCACTGTCCCAGTAGACGAGAAAGCACTTCACCCCCGGAGAGGGGGCCTTGATTCAACCTTGAAATCATACATGCTGGACTTTAGAGGCCAGGGCCCCTGGCACCACATCCCACAGACAACCCCACATTCACCAGACACACCAACCATCCATTGCACAGCCCGGTGCTTTCCCACCCACTTCCTCATCCACCTGGCTCCTTAGGGACCCAGCCTGGCAGTGGGAGGGCGGGAATGGAAAAGAAATACCAGGTTTGTAACAGCAAGCCCTTAGCTCTGAGTGACAGCATTTCAGATGATTTCTAATTTTTTACTCTGCTTAGTTTCCAAATGTTTCTAGAGTAAATCCTAACATCATTAACATGTTATTAAATGATGTACAATATCAATACATTAAAATACTATTCAAAATAGCCCTGGCTGATGTGCCTCACTGGATTGAGTGCCAGCCTGTGGACTGAAAGATCAAAAGGTCGCTGGTTCAATTCCCGGTCAGGGCACATGCCTGGGTTGCAGCCAAGTCCCCAGTTGGGGGCGTGCGAGAGACAACCACACAGTGATGTTTCTTCCCCTCTCTTTCTCCCTCCCTTTTCCCGTTCTAAAAAAAATCCCTCCCAAATTTAAATGTTATTCAAAACAGTTTACAACTAAAGTCAGGAAGCCTCCAGGATGGTCGCTCACACCCATACATTACCTCTGCACGTCACACTGTTTTGAGTTTTGCACGTGCCTCCCCGTTTCGGAAGTAGTAATTCTTGCCTGGTCTGTCTCACCCACCACACCGGGAGCTTCCGAGAGCAGGGACTTTGCCTTGTTTGTACTGTAGTAGCGTTCTCACAGTAAATATTTACCTCAGTGAAAGTCAGGGCTGTAAGCAGGGTGGCGGGGTGGCAGGAGGAAGGAGAGAACCACCCCAAACCCTTCCTTTGAGTGTGCAGAGAAATCCGAGTGTCAGCAAGGATGTGCAACTCCCTGGGACAACCGCGCGGGAAAACTGGCGGCTTCTCGCAGGGCTGACACCACACACATGCCCTTCCACCTGTCACTCCCAAGTTCCCTGAAAGACATGGAGAGGAATGTTCCTCTCAGCCCTGACCCCGGCGACCTCGAAACCGTGTCCGTCTTCAGCAGGGTGACAAACACATGGGGAGGGTTCGCGAGATGGGAATCCACGCGACGAGGAGAACCAGCGCCCGATAACTCCCGGAACAAGGGAGGTTGAGTGAAGGAGGCAGACCCGAGAGCACATGTAGTGTGATCCCCACGATACAAAGTGCGAACACTAACCGAGGGTGTTAGAGGGCAAGGTGAAGACCAAACGGGTCATGGGGTACAGAGACTGGGGGGCGCCCAGGGGGCTGCGAGCTGCTGTTCTGGTGACTGACCTGGGCGCCGGGTGCATTCATGCTGAAACCCGATACGCAGTCAGCTTACGACACGGACACTGCATGCACCTGTCTGACTTCCACGATACACAAGTGCCGCCGCCACGATCTACAGAGCACACGGAAACAAATGGAAAAGGCCTGTGTGCCACACACTGCTCACTGGTTAGAGAGCCTTTTGCCACGATTTCTCATGGGTAACCTGGTCAGTGGATGGAGCGGGACTTCCCATCTCCCTATAGGTGCAGAAGCCAAGGTTCTTCAAGGAAATGTGATTTGCCCGGAATCACAATCAAGCAGGTAGCAGAGAAGGTAGCAGGTAACCCAACCGCAGATTTAGCAAGGAGGCTGGCACTGGGGAACCGTCCAGGGGTGGGGCTGTTGGTTCCCCACGTGTAGAACGGAGATTCTGAGGTTTAACGAGTGTACAGATTCGTGTGACCTCCACAACATTCAGGACACAAGATGGTGCCACCACTCCAAAAAGCTCTCTCGGGCCATCTCACTGTCGTCACAGAAGCCTCCCCCCTCCCTCACCCCTTCCTGGAACCTGGCCACCCCAGCTCAGTTCCCCATCACTGTCATCTGCTTGATCTTGCATCACCTCGGCAGACCAGTCTGGTGGGGGCGTGTGGCTTTACAGTGCTCACTCCTCCACTCATAGACAGTCTGCCTCTCATCTTTCACAGACCTGGCGTGCGTTTTGTTAAATTTATACTGACGTACTTCGATTTGGGGCTCACTATTATAATATCATTGTTTCAACTTGTCCATGACCTTACTGAAGTCATGTATTAGTTCTAGGAGTTTCGTGAGCATGTAGTAGGTTCTTTGCCAACATCTACGTAGATAATTGTGGCATTGACAAATAGGGAGAGTTTTAGTTGTCCCTTTCCAATTGGTATGCCTTTTATTTCTTTTTCTTGCCTTAGTGCACTGGCTAGGCTTACAGCACCTTGTTAAATTGGAGAGGCAAGAGCAGACATCTGCCTTGTTCCTGATCTTGCGGAAAAGCATCCAGTCTTTCAGCATTTGGGGTGGTGTTTTGAGGTGGGAGATGTGGGAGATTTGGTGGGGAAAATAGGGAACGTGGTTTTGCACATGTTGAGTCTGAGATGTCTTTTAGAAGTGCAGACATCAGTGGACTGCTAGATACATACATCCAGCACTAGGGAGAGAGGTCTTGGCTGGAGGTATACACTGGGGAACCTGGGCACATAGGCGATATTTAAGCCTTGACGAAACTTGATGAGATCGTCCAGGAAGAGGGAATGGGGACAGAGACAACTATCCTTTTCTAAAGGCTGAGAAAAGCCCTTCGAAAACCAGAAAAGAATTCCTTTAACTTAACAAAGACTTTATACCAAAAACCCACAGAAATCATCACACTTCTGGAGAAACATTTGGCATATTCCCCCTGACCGCTGGCTTATAAGGATTTGGGACATCCTCTCTGTCCCATAACTAGAGAAATGAATTAATGAAGGTGGTGGTGGCAATATCTATGGGGCAGTGGTATTAAAACCAGAAGTCACAACAATAGTTTGGATGAAGCTTAAACACAGAACTGAGTGAAGAATGCACAGAATCCAATGCAGTTATGCCAGCCACACCCACATGCAGAAAACAGCGTAGTTTGCGAGGACACACACAAGTTCAAGGACATGTCAAACACATTAACATGAGGACCTTTGGGGAGTGGTGCAATTGGTCGTGGGGAGCAGGGAGCAGGGACGAAGGGGAAGAAGAATGAATAAAACAAGAACTGATCTCATGACCATACACCGCACTGAGAGATGTGACATATTCAACTCTGCACCTAGAGTCCAAAACAAACATGCAGTGAGGAAAGATGAAAGCGAAGGGTGGCCCCAGGGGGTCTGCAGGCTCATCCAGCCCCGCACGAGGATGCCTGTAGGTGGGTCGCGCCTCTCTGCTAGACGGTCGCTTTGTGACAGTAAAGACCACCTCACCCATCTCTGAGCCTGTGCACACTGATGTGGCTCTGTAACGCTGACTGAATGAAAGGCCCTGTGGTAATGGCTGAAATGTTCTGAATTCTGGACCCAGGGATGTGGCATTGAAAGGGGCTTGTCCTGCAGACTGACACATGCCTCCTCCCATGGCCTCCGCTTGGAAAGGAGAGGGGGTGGGAAGCCAGGAAACCCTTCAGAAGCCAGCCTCCCCTGCTGGCTCCGCCTCCCATGCTCCCACCCCCACACGGAGGCTCCAAGCCTGCTCTCTGGCAGCCCTGGTGGCGGGCTCTGTGGGACCCCAGCTGCCCACCACCCTCTGCCAATGCTCTACCAGCTCAGAATGGAGCACCCGAGAGTGTGTCCACCCCATCACGCCACCTCCCAGCCGGACTGTCTCTGCCAGGCTCCCAGCTACGTGCCCTGATTACTCATGACGAGTGTGCAGGCGCCTCGGTCGGCTCTGGCTCAGGCCGGGCAGAAGGGCCGGCTACTTGGCAGGTCAAGGGAGAGAGCTGATGGGCTGGGCCTTGGCCCTGAGCCAGCATCCTGGGGCAGAAGACATGGGAGCCCTGGGAGCTGGGCCGGGTCTCAAAGGCCCAGGACAAGTGACAGAATACTAGACTTGATAAAAATCACTACCACTTCTCGGGCACTCCTACCAGTCTTGTGCTAAGTGTTTACATCTGTGATCTCACTGAATCCTCCCAAGTGCTGCTAGCCCCCTGTTTTACAGTTTAGGCAACTGAGCAAAGCTTGTGCCCCACTAAGTGCAATTCAACCCCAGGCTGACCCAGCTTCTCTGGGCCTCAGTTTCCCCACCATGGACAGGGAGAGAAGCTACGCCTACCCTGTCCTATCCCGCTAGAGCAAACAGGAGTTAAAGGAGTTCAGGCAGGAGGCTGGCAGGAGAGGAAGCTGGGCCAGGGTAGCTCCCCTACCTGAGCGGCCTGGCCAGGCGGCAGGTGAAGAAGCACAGCAGGCCCAAGGCCAGCACCAGGCAGAGGATGCTGAAGACCGTAGTGAGGACCATGTCCAGGGTGGGGGACAGGAGGGCCATCTTGAGGTGGAAAGGTTTGTTAGGAGTGGTCTCCACACTCTGTACACGTCTGGTCACACTACCCTTGGACGCTCACTCCAAAGCCCTGGGTCAGTGGCGGGCGACCTGGCTTTGTGCCCAGGTTAATCTTTGGGGATTAGCCCAGGAGGGATGAAACAGGAGGGGACTAGCCCACAAAGATCCCCTCCCCCAGCCTAATCCTTTCACACGGGATGCTTGTTCACTCACCCTGGCTTATTCACTCTTCACTCCCAAACATTTACTGAGCACCTGCTGTCTACCCAGGTCTGTTCTGGGCCTTAGGGACTCAGGGAAGAGGGCAGACACAGCCTCTGTTCCCTTGGACATTTCTGGCTGGCCAGGGTAGAAAAAGCACCCATTGTGTACCAGCATGGTGCTGGCATGTTGTGAGATAAAAACAACAGCAGGAAAGGAACCCGTGGCCAGGCCACAGTCAGTCTTTCCAGCAGCAGCAGCGGTGGCCATGCACCCCATCTATAAGGTCAGGAATCTGAGTGTGCGCTGAACCACCCAGAGGGGGAGCCCGCATCCAGAATATGGGGAACTGTCCTTCTGATTCTTTTTTTAAATCCCCACCTGAGGACAATTCCTCATTGCTTTTAGAGGAGGGGGAGGGGAGGGAGGGGTAAGAGACAGATCAATGTGAGAAACATCGATTGGTTGCCTTCTTGTATGCACCCCGACCAGGGGTCGAACCTGCAACCTGGGTGTGCACCTTGACTGGGAATCGAACCCATGACCTTTAGGTCTACAGGACAATGCTCCAACCAACCAAGCCACCTGACCAGGGCCAAGGAACTCTTACTGAGCACCAGCTGTGTGCCACGCCCCACAGGAGATAGGTCCTCCTGCCCTCATTTACAGATGAAGGAAACATAGGCTCAGAGGTGCGATAGTGGACCGGGAGTCTGAGCCCAGATCTGCTGGCCTCCATGGCTGTGACCCCAGCCGGGCCCGCGTTGCCTGGGGTCTGGGACCACACCAACCTTGCAGGGCAGCAGCGAGGCTTCAGCCAAGTCTCCACCAGGTGCTGGCCCAAAGCCAGTGGTCCCCTGGGAGACAGCACACAGGCTGGTGGTGGCTCAGTGAGCGGCCACCTACTTAGAGCAGCCCCTTCTGCTTCCGAAACACCCCTCCCACTTTTCCATCCTCTCCCAGGTTCCGACAGCACCTCAAGAAGTTGGGATGTGGATCATGGCTTCCCTCTTCCAGACTCAGAAACCGAGGCTCCGAGAGGTGGAGCTGCTGGGCACACGCACAGCCTGGAAGGAGGGCCACGGCATGCCCACGAGGCCAGGCCTTCCTGATCACCCTTCCTGCCTCCTGGGGTCCCTCAGGTCCCAAGATCGAGAGAGATGCTTTTACCCTCTCGGTGCCAAGGACGATCCTTTCTTCCTTGCCTCAGAAAGTCCACTGAAGTCATCATGAAAACAGGAAACCCAGTCACATTACTCTACCAAACCTTTTTCTTTCTCAATAATCCCTTACCTCAAATTGCATCAGATGCTCAGAACATCCTAGCGGTAAAAGGCAGGCTGGGGCTTATTTGACATATGGGGAAACTGGGGCTTGTTGGTGAAGTCATCCAGTCAAGGGTCACACAGCCAGCAAGTCTGGCCCAGGCCCCAGCTCCACCACTTCCGAGCCATGCCATGCTGGGTGTGTCCACTCCTGCACCTCTGAGCATCCGCCTCCCATGCAGGAGCGCACCTGTGGTGTGCTGAGAATGACCTAGCTGACCTTATTTGAATCCTCATTCACCACCCTGACAGCAGCATACAGATGTCCCTCTCCCCAGGTGAGGGAAGGGACTCTGGGGCACGTGGGAACGTGACCCAGGGCCACACAGATGGAAGGTGCTAAGCCAAGCCCTGCACAAGGACCCGCTCAGATGTCACGCCCACTCCGGCTCTCTCTGCCACAGGGACTCTCCCATCCAGCCCACCCAATTCCCAGGTTTGGATACTCTCTAAAGCTTCACCCCCAGCCAGGTAAAGCTTCCCAGCTGTACCTGTGGGGTCGGAAGGGCCTCCAACCCAGAAGTCACAATCCTGGAATGTGTGGGCTGGGGAGGATCCTCTGAGTGGATTTCCCAAAGGTACCAGACAGCAAACATCACTTGGAGTGATCGGGCAAAGTCTTATTCCCAAATGGTTACCCAGGTGGGGTACGGACTGGGAGGGACATGAGGGAACTTTCTGGAGGGACGGAAGCATTCTTTGCAATGACCTGAGAGGCAGTTAAAAGTACATGTACTACATGTAAAAACTCACCTACTGGCTCCCAACCCCACCCCACCCATCCTAGATGTTGTGAGCCTCCGATGAGAACTGGGTTAAGGGAGTGTTGCGGGTGGTGAGGAAGGGTTTAGTTCAAGGGAGTGGCTGTATTCAAATTTAAGAAGAGAAATTAGCCCTAATTCGTGCATTTGCCTTTGTTGCATGACTTCTAAGTCTGTGTAGCCCTCTCTCCTTTGGAGGTTTTGTTTAATGTAATTTAAAACTTTTGACTGTTGGCCCTGACCACACAGGTCAAGGCTGATGTTTTAACTCTCAGCTGATGTTTTACCATTTTTTTCATATTCACTTTTTTTTAAAGATTTTATTTATTTATTTTTAGAGAGGGAAGGGAGGGAGAAAGAAAGAGAGAGAGAGAGAGAGAAACATCAATGTGTGGTTGCTGGGGGCCGTGGCCTGCAACCCAGGCATGTGCCCTGACTGGGAATCAAACCTGCGATGCTTTGGTTCGCAGCCCGCGCTCAATCCACTGAGCTACGCCAGCCAGGGCTCATATTCATTTTTTTATAGGTGTGGCTCAGTGGCTGAGGCCTCAACCTGCAAACTGGAAGGTTGCAAGTTTGATTCCCAGTCAGGGCACACGCCTGGGTTTGCAGCCAGGTCCCTCATTTGCGGCGTGCAAGAGACAACTGATTGATGTCACTTGTACACATCAATGTTTTTCTCCCTCCTTCTGCTCTCTCTAAAAACAAATAAATAAAATATTTTTTTAACGAGAAATTAAAAAGATACAACTTCGCAAATAAATTCCTGTTCCCCTCACCTCATACCCACTCAGTCAAAATCTCCCAGGCATTTTGCTTGGGAAACTGTGCCTTAGAGCTTATCCCATTGCCTGGATAGGGAGACTGAGGCCCCAAGAAGAGGAAAGACTTACCCCAGATCTCCCAGCTCCTAGTCCCCATAGACACACACAGGGAACAGTCAGAAACAGCCTGGAGCCAGCTGAGAGCCAGTCCTCTGGGCTGTCCCAAGTAGCTGTGGCTGCAGAGGAGTGCTGAGTGCTCCCTGTGCTCTCCGTGGGCGAGGGGAATGGAATGGAGGTTGGGGGGGTGGCCCTGGAAGACCAAATTAGGCTGCAGCAGCTGCCCAGGGAGAGAACACTGCTGAAGACCAGCCCAGGAACGTCTCAGCTGCAGGGTCAGCGACCGGGAACATGGACTCTCTCTCTCAGCCAAGCCCAGTGCCTCTGGCAAGCCTGGTTGGCCGGGACTTCATCCATTCACTGTTAGAATCATTTACGGCTGCCATGAAGCAGCCTCTGAGTGAAGGGCAGCTCAGAAGGGAATGTGTGGTGGTTAGAGTGGGCTGCAGGTCAGACCCAAGGAGGGACTTTTCCCAGAGGGCGGTGGGCCAGGTGCTGGGCATGGCACATGACTCCGACCTCTAGCTGCTAAATGCCTCCCGTCCCAGAACAAACATGGGAGTGTCCAGGAGGCTTTGTGGCAGCCTGCCCGCTCCCAAGCCATTTTGTCTTTAGGGCTCTGATGAGATGCCAGCTGTCCCCCAAGCACCTCCAGACTCAATACCTCTGTACATCGCGTTCTCTGGTCTGGAATGTTCCCTGCTGTTCAACCGATAACGTCCTAACACCACCCCTTCATGCCCACCTCAGTTCCGTTGGACTGCCCTGCCTGACCCCAGCCTAGCAGGCACTTACAGCTTCTCCCCAAGCTCCCAGAACCCTGGGCAGGTGTTCAAGACCTTGTTGAATTTCTGAGTGTCTCCACATTGCCTTCCCAGCATGGGTGAGCTCCTTGGCTGCAGGGATCTCCCTCTGCTGATGGCGGCAGCCTCTGTGCCGGCAGCGCCTGGTACACTGCCGGCCCGGTAGGAAGTGTCCGTAAGTGGGTGGAAGGGTGGCGAGGTCAATGGGGATTGGCTGTAGAGGCCACTCAGCAGCGTAAGAGCGAGCTCTGGCACTAGGGCTCCAGGTTCAGATCCTGCCTGTGCCTGCCTCAAGCTGGGGAGTTCAGGGCTAGCGATCCCATGCCTCTGCCCTTGGACTTCTCACTTGACAAGTGGGGGACTCATAAAAGCCATGGGGAGTTGTAAGGATGACATGCGTTAATACGTGGAAAGGCTTAAAGCAGAGCCCAGGTCAGGGTTAGTGTTCAGCGAGTGTTGGCCGGCAGCTATGGTTATGGGGCGGGGTGAATGGACTGATGGGCAAGTGGGGTAGATGAGGTATTGGAGCTGAGATTAGACAGACCCTTCTCTGTCCACTCGGCCAGGCAGCCAGTAGCTGACCTGTTCACCTGGAAGGCCCGCAAGGTCCTTCTAGATCTAGGACACGAGAAACCAAAAGCTCGCCTTCCCACTGGGCACCTCCATTTAGTTGGGCATGTTTGATTGAAGGGGTAGAGGTCCCAGCACTTACAATGAAAGGGGCTGTTTGTGTCCTGAGAGAACCAGATCTGTGTGTCTGTCTCTCTGTATCTCTCACACACCCTCAGACTCGTGTGGGAGGAGCAACCCGCCAGGCAGTCTGATGTTTTCTTGTCCTCCTGAAGGAGAGAGAGAGAGAACATCCAGGGTGAGCCCAGAAGGCTCCATGGAGGGGGTGGGAAGACAGCCAGGCTGGAAGGGCTGAGATGAGCGGAAAGGAAGGACGTCCCGATAGGAGGCTGGATGTGTGAAGGCGAGGAGGCGGCGGGGCAGGATTGTGAGGTCAGAGAGAAAGACGAGAGCCAACAGCTGGTGACGGACAGAGAGGCGGTCTGGCCCGACCACAACGGGCTTTGCTCCCTGAGCTCGGCCTGGTCAACAACAGCCCCTTTGCATGCCCGTCTCTTTTACAAGCCTTACCACCGACCCATTTTACAGGTGAGGATGTTGAAGCTCACATGGTGTGCCACTTGCCCAAGGCCGCCCAGCAGAGCTGGGACCAGAAGCCCCAAAGGTCTGGGTTCTGGAGTCAAAGGTTTTCTGGGGCTCCCTGGGGCACCTGGACAGCCTCGATGCCACACATTGGCTCTGAGGGCAGAGGACTGGAGCCTGTCAGTATTCAGTGGTGGGAGGAGAGCTGGCTGCAGGGACACAGGGGAGGGAGCTGGCAGGGCCCAGGGACACTGTGCCCGAGTGCCCATGCAGAGGAGTGGCAGGGTGGCTGCTCTACGGGCACACAGGCTTCCACCGTCCCACGGAGAGGGATGCTCTGTCCCAGCCCACCTCACCGGGAGCCGAGCCTGGAAGCTGAGTAGGGTGGGGGTGGGGGGGCATGTACTGTATTTCTCTGAGATGCTGGCCACCCCGTGTCCCCATACTCTGGCACTACACTCGACAGCCCGCAGCAGGACCCCTTCTGGCACCAGATGTGGCTCTCCCATCCTCGCTCTCACACTCCACAATAGGAAAGGCACAGAGAGGGCACATGACCTCCCCAGGGTCACACAGCACATCAGCGACAGGGCTAGGTCTCCCAATAACTGGCTAAGGATCTGAGGAGCTTTGACTGGAAGCACAGGGTGGTCTGTGAGGCGCAGCATAGGCGCCAGTGTCCTGAGATTCTAGACAGTAACGATGATTTGGGTCAACTGAAGAGAACACTTTGAACTGAGACTATTCTAGAAAAATCCTTATTTCACTTGCGATTGTACTTCTTTTTTTTTTGGATGTCAAATGACCTTTAATTGAAATATTTCCTCTGCAGCTGTTCACCAGCCGGGCTCCCATGGCGCCACTGAGGACGTCAGCTGTGACGTCATCTGTGACGTCACGAGGGTGGTGGCCAGCAGGGTTGCAGCCCGCAGATTGGGCCATCCCCAGGGTCCCTTTGGTGCTCCAGAGGGCTCTCTAGCTAAAGATGGGTGACACAACTGTGAGGCGATGTCGACAATCTCACCGAAAGTGATATTTCCATTGTGCTTAATGGCGTTTTGTTTTGTTTTGTTTTGTTTTATTGCTGTTTTGCTTCTTTCTGTCCCGTGGCAGTCCTGTGAGGGCACTGAGACCAGGGCAGAGGCAGAAGGCACGGCCGCAGTTCGGGCCTCCCTGCTCCGAATGGCCAGTTTCACTGCAACCCTCAGACCCTTCCAGTCACCAGGGGCTTTGGTGATGAAATCACTGACATTTTTTTGAGACAGGCCCAGGGGGCTGATCTAGGGGGCCAGGAGGGATGGGGCACCAACTCCCCCATTGGTGCCCCTCAGGTGCACAACTTTGGTCCCACTGGGGTCAAACTGCAGTGCATGGTGGAGGCAGCTGGTGTGGAGGAATCTGAATTCAGGGCAACCGAAAAGTGCACCTTTGCCTCCTCCGAGATGAAAGCTGAAAGCTGTACTCTGCAAACTAGGGAACCTTTTCATAGCCCTAACTATGTGCCAAGCATTGTTCTAAACACCTTACCAATATGAACTCACTGAACCTCACAACGACTTAGGAAGCAGGCAATATTGTCCCCATTTTACAAAAACAGAGGCACAGAGAGGTTAAGTAGCTTGCCCAAGGTGGCACAGCCAGTACGTTACTAAGCCAGATGTGAACGTTGCTGGCAGGTGTTTCTTTCCCAGAGCAAAAGTGTAAGCCCCTAAAGTAGCAGGCGAGACTGGAGCCAACCACGCCTGTCCCCTCTGCAGCGCGCACATTATGTGACTGTAGACGGATTATCTGCTGCTGCCAGTTGACCCAAACTCACTGCACACTCCTCCCAAGTGCTGTTTCATCGTGTGTGCATCGCAGCCCCCAGAGTGGGGCTTCTCCCAATCCCCTGCTTTATGGAAGCGAGGTGAGGTGACTTGCCCAAGGCCACACAGTGAGAGAGTGGCCTTGAGTCACCTCTACAAGTGACTCAGTCCAAGTGCCCGAGCTGCACGCCGCACCTGTGGCCTGCCCCGGACCAGCGGCCACTAGGATTGGCAGCAGGAGCAGGGGAGGACCTTTGGCTCAAGACTGGGCTCCACTTGTGGCCAGACCAGTGACCCTAGACACAGCCCTCCTCCCCCACACCCCATACCTCAGCTGGCCCTGGCCCAGGACACCGGACCACCACGGCTGTCCCTGCTTCTGGCCCCCAATGCCCCCCACTCCCTGGCAGCCCTCCCCTGGGAGAGGGAGCCTCCATTCCTCAGATGGACCCCACACAGGCCCTGGAAGAGGAGGTGGAGGCAGCTCTGGATTGTGGGGAAATGGGCCATGAACTTGCAACTTGCTGGGTGGTGGCCAATACAAGCAGCAGCCCTGGGTGGCGTGTGCAGGGGGCTTGCAAATGCCCAGCTTGCGTCAGAGCAGGGAGTACACTGATGTTCCCCAAGATAGTGCGAGCCTCGGCCGGGCCAATGGACACCTTGCTCCTCACATTCCCAGGGAACCTTCCAGCTGGCGGAGGCTCCTGGCCGCTACTGCGTTTGACCTTCTCAGTGACCCTGGAAGGCAGCAGGGCAAGCGCTGTGTCCCGACCCCCAGATGAGAAGCCAAGGGCATGCACAACTGAGCAGAGACCCTTTTGCTTACTGGCTTCTTCACCTTGGGCACGTCACTTCACCTTTCTGGGCCTGAGCTTTCTCGTGTGCCCATGGGGATGGTCACAGTGGGTGCCTCTGCCCCTGGGCTATGGTAAGAATGAGAATTTGGTGACAAACAATGAGATATAGGCCCTGGGTTGGGTGTGGCGTGCATTACACACTCAGCAGACCTTAGCCAGCAGTAACAGTGGTGAGGAGTGCGCCAGGCACTGTCCTGCGTGCTTTCCGTGCGTGAGTTAGTTTGACCCTCCCCCACGGCACTACGGGGAGTGGGGGCAGTACCAGCACTGCTCCCACAATTCAGAGAAGTGGCTTGCCCAAGGACACACAGCTACAAACAGGACCCTCTGAGGAGGGACAGGGAGGAACTCTTAAGGGAGCACCTACTACGTTGCCTGGAGCTTTGTTCAGTTTTCTAAGAACCCAGGGAGTGGGCGTCATCAGCTCAGGGTCAGAAGAGAAAGCGAAAGCTCCGAAAGGGGGAGGGAGGCAGATGGTCGCACAGTAGGTCGCACAGTAACAGCGTGGGAAGGCTGGGGTCCAGGCCAGGCTCCCTGGCTCCGGGCCCAGTCGCATGCCAACTCCCACCCAGAGGGAGGACCTGAAGCCCCACCTCCCTCGGGTACAGGAGGCCCGCCTCAGAGTGGCAGCGACCTCACTCCACCAGTGAGCGCGAGTGTGTGTGCACGCGCTTGTGCGCCGGGGCTCTATGCCCGGCATGGCCACGTGACCTGTCCTCCTGTCAGGACGTTCCCTCCTCCCCGGACCTGTTCTTTCTGGGCTTTCACGTGACTGCAGCCTCCCTGGGACCTTTCACATCTGGAGAAAGCGCTGCTTCCATAAAGGGGGAGAGAGGCTTCAGTCCCACTGGGCCCGACCTCTCAGGCCAGCCCAGACCCTCTGCGGTCCTAATTCCGCACAGAGAGGCTGCATACTCAAGGGTCGTGTCCTCATCTGTAAATCAGGGATGATGAACGCCATTCTGCCACCAACGTCGGCCTCTCGGGTGTTGGGAGAGGGAACTTTGTGAACAGTAACGTGCTAGGCAAGTATTTCGATGGCTCTCCACCACTCCCCCGGACGAGTGTAGTAGGGATTTGCTGTAATGTTTGGCCACTCAAAATCCCTTCCTCCTTCCTCGGAATATGACAAAATTTCCTTTGGGAAGCAGCTCTGTCCCTTTCGGCCAGTGGTTAGGGTGCGACCCATCCCAGCCCCAGTGCCTCTGGGCTGGAAGACTTTCTCTACACGGATGGTATGTTGTGAGGGTGTGAGGTGGTGGGGAGGGCACTGTGCGGAGCCTGAAGGTGAAGCAACCCCTCGGGAGGTTAATAGAGAGAAGCAGAGAATCGGAGTCTCTGGTGACATCACTTGAGCCCCTTGGTGCAGCCATACCTGAAGCCTAGCTCTGAACAGTAGAGCTACACGACCTAATTAATTCTTATGGTTTGCCTTGGACTTTCGGTTACTGGAAACACAGAGTCTGACCTCGGGCCTCCAGTTCAATTTTCCTCAGCCCTTGTAAGCAAACGCATCATGTCACACTCAGCCAGTTGTTCCTACCAAAGAACGAATCTTATAAATAAGCTCAGGATGGGTCAGTGAGTTTCAAGTGCATTCAGACCCAACTGGATACAAGTTAGGCTTTCTCCTTGGAGTCCATAAACTTGTAGAAGTGTAGGAGGTCCTTGGATGGGATTCGCCTAACATCCCTACTTGGTGGAGGACTTGGTCCCTCCTCTCACAACAGGCTGCTGTCGGCTGAGTTTGACAACTCTGACCACCAGTTTCCACGTGCCAACTGTGTGCCTGGCCTGTGCTTGGGGCTGCAGGTGCAGGCTCTGCTTTCTAGGCGCTTCGGTCTAGTGACAATTGGTCATGATACATACTTCTCTTGGGTTTTACACAAAAGCCCTAGGACGTCAGCACATGGGGACATACTTCTGCACCCATTTCACAGAGAAGGAAACAGAGCTCAGAGAGGCAAAGGGACTTGCCCAGAGTCCCTCCACTAAAGAGAGGCAGGGCCAGGCCGTGTCCCGGCATCTACCTGGCTCCAGACCCAGTGCTTTTTCTCTTAGCCTCTAGGGTGGCAGGGATGGCACTGGCCACTTCTCTGAGGTAGTCTGTTCCACTTAGGGGTGGTCAGAGTGGTTTAAAAAGCCGGAGAAAGGAGGAAAGCCAAGGATCACGGACCTCCTGCTTGCCCGAGGGTCTTGGCTCCTTGAGAAGTCCCACCTGGGCACTGGCCCAGGCCCATCCAGCCTCACTCTCCCACAGGGCTCACCTTCTTCAGGCTATGGCCAGAGAGAGGCCAGGCACTGCACTGAAATGCAGGCCCCTGCTGCTTTCACGGGCAGCTCTTGGAGCCCCCAGCCAGCTGTCCTGGCCTCTCTCATGCCTCTGCCCTCCGTCTCTGAGATCCTGCTGACACTGGCTCGACATCCTCTATGCACGAGGGCCTTCCCTGTATGTTATTCAACTGACGTTCGTTTGACGACTGCTTATTAAGCACCTACTGTATGCCAGGGGCTGTTCTAGGTACTGAACAAAACAGTCTCGTTCCTGGTGGTAGGGAGAGCAGACAACAAGGGAAAAAAAGGAAAATCAATAGAATGCCAGGTGGGGGTAAGTTCAATGGACAAAAATAAGGCAGGGAGGAGGATAGGGAGGAGAGGGGCTGTTTTCAGCTTTAAATAGACAGGTCAGAGACAGTCTCACCCAAAAATCACCCCACTGTAGCCTTGCAATAATCCCCTGAAGCTAAAAATGTGACTCCCAAATTGAAGATGGGGAAATTAAAGTTTCAGGATTAAATCTCAAGCCCATGCCTGCCAGCCTAAGCAGTGGTGGGACCTAGGCGGTGGTGCAGGCCGCCGCCTCCCACGGGCCCTCTCTCCCAACTGCACCAAGGGCACTGGGAGTCCTTTGACACATGAGGAAACTGAGGCTCTCAGAGGTGAAGCCCTGTGCCCAGTCCCACAGGAGCAATGGCGGGGCTGGGGCTCAGCCCCAGTGCGCCCTCAGGAAGCCCTGGAAATGGCCTCTTGGCAAGACCAAGCTTGCTGAAACTCAATCCGCCTCTTTGCCGTCCTCCAAGAGTCCTCTTCCCTCTCCCAGAGTCCCTCTGGCCCTCTCTCCCAGGTCAGATGAGTCCCTAAATGTCCAACCACCCCTGTTCTGCCTCTTCAGTTAACTTCTGGCCCATCACTAAACCCACATTTGCCTGGAACCTACACTGACATCTTACGTATGGCGCGAGCGGGCAGACAGCTGGAGTCACCAGGGAGGGGACAGGGAGCTTCTCGCTGAGCTTCCCGTCCGAATTTGCTCAGTAGTCCCCAAGCGCCAGTCCAATCTTTCTGAACACTGTAGTGTAGCAGAAAGACCTTGGCCATGGAGGGGGTGGTCATGGGTTAAGTCCTGGCCATGCAGCTTTGAAAGTGACCTTCTGCCTGGGGCGGCAGGTTCCTTATAAAAACACTACTAGTCATCCGTATCTTGCAAGGTTGTTACAAAGATAAAAGGCAAAGGACAGTGTCTGTCAAGAGATAAAATTTAATAGACAGCGTATAAAGAGAAGGCTTAGCAGAGCCCGGCAGACAAACATCAAGAATTTGCTGAATTGAATGGAGAAGTCTATATAATGGTGGACAACCACCACCAGCAGAGCAATAGCTGATTCACTGTGCTCCTACACTCTGAGGCAGGCACTGTTAGTAGCTATCCACTTTTACAGAAGGAAAAAGAGCACAGAGAGGTTAAGTCACTTGCCTATAGTCACACAGCAGGCAAGTGGCAGGGATTATGAACCTAAACTGTCCAGCTCTGAAGTTCAAGCTCTTACCCCTTATGCGAGGCTAGTAAGTTGAGGCTTCAGGAGTTGAAATAACTGCTCGTTGAAACACAGTGATTAAGTGCTGACCCAGGAGGGGGTCATGGCCAGTCCCACTCCAGAACTGTTGTTCTCAACCTCGCACCCGCTTGTCAGAGCTAACAGGGACTCCAGGAATAATCTAGCCCTAACCAACACTCTCTTTTTTTCCCCCAGCAGGAGCCCAAGGTCCAGAGAGGTAGTGTGACCTGTCCAAAGTCGCAGAGCCAGTTACTTGAAGAATCAGGGCTGGCAGGGGCCATCAGGAAAGGTGTCTTGAGGATGAAAGATAATTTTTCCAGCAGAAGGCATCCAAGCAGAGGGAACAGCCCTTGCAAAGGCTGAGAGGCATGAAAGTCTCTTTTCTGAGAATAGTGAGCTCTGAGGCATGTGCAAAGGTTGGGGCCAGAGCGGACAGAGGGTGAGGGTGGCTTTTCATATTGAATATTTCTGCCTGTCTTTCTTTTTAACACTTTCTTATTGTTTTATGTTGCCAATATCTTTCCTTAGTTCTTTCGAGTGTTTCTGATGCTTATGTAAAATGCGTGGTCCATTGGTTCTAATACCGCACTGGTATCTACTCAGTTTACAGGTTCTCTTTTGAAGCCATTGTCTCTCGGCTGACGGTGTGGTGCGGTGTCGGCCGTACGCTGCTCTAACACCAGCAGTAAGGGCAGATGGACATACATAGCTCCTGTGCCCTCTGCCCCAAACCAACCCCAGAGTAATAACAGTGCAAAGTGTCACTAAACCTCAGGAATTGTGGAGAAACCTGGCACTCCTGGGGAGACAGAAGGGGTTTGTAAGCTGGTGTGTGTAGGGTGGGGGAGGTGCCGCTGCCAGGAGAGGGGGCAGAGTGAAGTCTTGAGGGTGGCAAGGGTGGCGGAGAATATTGTAGGAAAGAACATACGGGTTGATTTCCTCTCGTGCCTCTGCATCAAGCCCTCCCGGGTTACCTCCCCCCACCCCTCGCCCTCCCCCCCAAATCTGCACCCGCTGTCACTTGCACAGAGGCCCAGGCAGAGAGCACAAGTACCCTGCTGGAGTAACTTGGGACAGTGCAGTAGGCGACGTGGAGTTGCAGGAATGCAGACAGGCCTCCGCAGTTACTCTGCTGCCCTGCCCCTTCCAGACCTCCAGTCCGGTGGACTGTGACCTGGGCAGGCGGCCCCCTCCCCTGGAGCTTCTTCCTGGGGCACTGAGCATCAGGCCCAGCCCCCTGGCATTAGTTCCCTGAGGGGCTGGGGGTGGCCATGCCAAACCCAGTGAGGGACTGTGTGTTTCTGGTGATGGGGTCGGGGGTGGTCTCCACACTGGGACTGTCATCTCCTTGGGCTTGGTGCTGACAGAGACTAGGGTCAGGCTTAAATTCTTACCAGCATCAGAGAGAATAGCTGGAGACCCCCAAGAAATGCACCCCTGGGTTAAAAACAGGAAACCCAAGGAGTGCAAGGGCTTCAGAAGAAACAAACCGGTCAGAGGTACCACTGGAATCCGCCGTGTTCGACAAACGGACTGAGAGTGACAAATAAGCATTGGGAACACTCCAAAAAAATAAGCAAAGACAGCAGTGATACGAAACAGAACAAGAAAGTATTAAAGGACTCAAATGGAAATAGTCTACATGAAAACCTAGTTGAAATAACAAACAGAAACAGTAGCATGGACACGGCAGCTGAGGGATGAAACAGAGAACCAGGCTATCAGATGGAAGAACACTTCCACCAGGGAGCCAGGAAGGGTTAAGAAACAATTAATATGGAAAAAAAATGGTAAAACATCAGTTGAAAGTTAAAACATCAGCCTTGGCCTGTGTGGCTCAGTTGGTCGGTGTCTTCTACAAAGCTAAAGGTCGCTGGTTCGATTCTGGGTCAGGGCACCTGCCTGGGTTGTGGGTTTGGTCCCTGATCAAGGTGCATACAACTGGCAGCCAATTGACGTTTCTCTCTCACACTGATGCCTCTCTCCTCCTCTTTCTCCCTCCCTTCCCCCTCTCTAAAAATAAATAAATAAATCCTTTTTAAAAAGTTAAAACATCAACCCCAATCCTATTCCATTACTTTGAAATAGATCATAAACCAAATTATAAAACCAGATTCATATGGCTTCTAGAAGAAAACTTAAGAGGATATCTTCATGAGTTTGGGGTGGGCAAGGAGTCCTAAGTATAAGAAAAATAAAGTTGACACACTGGACTTAACCAAAACTTAAAATTTCTTCTCATCAAAAAGATACCATTAAGATATTGAATAGGAGAACAGATCACTTACAAAGGAATAAGTATCAAATTGAATTGACTACCGAAGGATAACAATTTGAACTGAGAATTTTATATCCAGCTAAACTGTCATTCCAATGTTACAGGTTAATAAAAATCACAACAGTCCAAGGGCTCATGTTTGCACAAAAAGAGACCTCCCTCCCACCAAAACAAACTCGGAAGCAACAGTTCAAGTAACAGAGACGAATCCCACGAATGAAGCTAATGCCACGTGAAGGCTGAGCAATAAACTTGGCAAAGTTAACCCAGACCAATCCGTAACTTGTTTTTCCTTTTTGTTTCAGAAATAATCACGTTTCAGAAAGTCCACAAAAGCAAAGGGAAGACTGTTTAATCACCGAGCAGAAATAAAGACTGAATGATTCAGTATATCAGAAAAGAAAGAAAAGAACACGAAGGACACGCAGCCACAATAGCTCAGAACTCAAAGTTCCAGACAATCGGAACGTGGTGCCGAGGGGCTGAGGGGCAGGCCGATGCAGAAGAAAGGCGGAGGGGAAGAGGGAGGCAGACAGGCCTGAGAAAACGATAATCTTGTGTTTGTGGGGGAAAGCCCTAGCTAACAATTTTTTTAAAAAGGTAATAAACATTGAAAATAAAACAGAAAAACCAAGATAAATTGAAATCAAAATGCAGGATGACAGAAACAAAGTACAGACACGCACATTCTTTCCAGGGACACTCAGACCTTTTAAAAATTGGCCACGACAGAGGTCTCACATTTTAAATAACAGGTTTTCACAAGATGTACATTCTTCTACTATGATACGATTAAGTTGTATTTTTAAAGGACAAATACCTGGCTGGTGTGACTCAGTGGACTGAGCTCTGGCCTGTGAACCAAAAGGTCACTGGTTCAGTTCCCAGTCAGGGCACATGCCTGGGTTGCGGGCCAGGTGGCGAGAGGCAACCACATGTTTGATGTTTCTCTCCCTCCCTTCCCCTCTCTAAAAACAAAAATAAATAAAATCTTAAAAAAAATAAAGGACAAACAATTCACCATATACTTAGAGATTAAAAACATCCCTAAATAACTCATGGACCATAGAAAAGCAATAGTGGAAATTTAAAATTACTTATAGCTTCCCTGGCCAGGTGGCTCCGCTGGGTGGAGCATCATCCCATACACCACACAATGTTGGGGGTTCAATCCCAGGTCGGGCTGCGTATGGGAGGCAACCAATGACATGGATGTTTCTCTCTCTCCCTCTACTTTTCCTTTCTCTCTAAAATCAATAAAAGTATCCTCTGGTGAGGATGTTTTTTTAAATCCACACCCAAGAATATTATTTTTCATTATATAATGAACAAATTAGGTCTATTTTCAGAATTCAAGAATGGTTTAATATTAGAAAATCTATAAATCACTAACAGAATGAGAAAAACCATTATCATCTGAAAATACTTTTTGAAAACATTTAATACAATTCAACACAAATGATTATTTTTAAAAACCCTCCATGAGTTATGAATAGGAAGGAGCTTCCTTAGCCAGAAAAAAAAAAGGAGAATATTATAAAAAATTCAGCCCTGGCTGGCGTAGCTCAGTGGATTGAGCGCGGGCTGCGAACCAAAGCATCGCAGGTTCGATTCCCAGTCAGGGCAGATGCCTGGGTTGCAGGCCACGGCCCCTAGCAACCGCACATTGATGTTTCTCTCTCTCTCTCTATCTCCCTCCCTTCCCTCTCTAAAAATAAATAAATAAAATCTTAAAAAAAAAAATCCACAACACACGTGCTAAACGGGGGAGCTTTAGAATATTCTCTCTAAAGTAAAAACCAGGCAAAGATACTTAGTACTACCATTTTCTTTTAAAGATTTTAATTTTTATAGAGAAGGCAAAGGGAGAGAAAGAGAGAAACATCGATGGGCAAGAGGAATATTGATGGGTTGCCTCTCGCACGCCCCCAACTAGGGACTCGACCTACAACCCAGGCATGTGCCCTGACCGGGAATCAAACTGGTGACCTTCAGGTTTGCTGGATGCCGCCCAACCCACCAAGCCACACTGATCAGGGCTTTACTGCTACTGTTTTTATCTACGATTGTACTGGCAGCCCTAGACAGTTCAATAACATAAGGAAAAATGTTACCAGCATAAAGATTTAAAAACACAAAAGAAAACTATCATTTGTAACTGTCTACATAGAGTCTACAGACAAATAATTGGAAAAAGGATTTAGCAAGTTAGCTTCACAAGCTCAAAATGCGAAAAGGCCTAACCGCATTTCCACACATCAGCAACGCAGACAACAAGAAAGCATGGCTGTCTAGGTGGAAAAGAACTGAGTTGGATGTATTCCTTACACTATGTGGATCAAGTTCTTAAATGTGGGGGAAAAAAAAACAAACCCTCCTTTAAAGCATTTAGTAGAAATTGTAGGGAATAGCTTTTTGACCTCAGAGTAAGGCACGCTTTCTTAAACAAGACCCAATTGCACTAACTATTAAATAAAAGATTGTTAAATTAGACTATATTAAATTTTAGGAGTTCCGTTTCCAAAACATGTTTAGTCTCAAGAATATAAAGAGCTATTACAAATTAATAAGAAGAGAACAAACAGAAAACGGGCAAAAGACATTCCCAGGAGGGCTCACACACATGCTCATACCAGTGTGCTCGGCCTCACCGGTGACCAGGGAGCTGCCAACCAGTCCGCGGTGAGAAACCGTTGCACCTGCTGGGCGGGAGAAATTAAGAAGTCTAATAGTGCTGTGAGTTGCAAAAGATGCAGAGCAGTAGGACTTATTGTTGCTGATGGAAGTGTAAACTGATACAATCATTGTGAAAAACAGTTTGCTCTTACCTTGTAATACTGAACACATTTTCACAGACCCAATGACCCCACAATCCCACTCCTATGTCAGGAGAAAATCCCTAAATTCATTCACGAGAAAACATGTACCTGAATATTCACAGATGCTTTTTTCTACATTAGCAAAAACCTGAAAATAACCCAAATGCCACTAACAGAAAATTGAATAAATAAAAATTGTAGAACAGTGACCCAGTGGAATCTTATACAGCAATAAAAAAGAATTACAGTTCCATGCAACAATAGTAATGCATCTCAGTAATACAAGATTGAGTGAAAAAAAAAGCCTCAGGAGATTGTGCATGATAACCTTTCATATAGATATAAATTTATTTTTCGCCTGTGTAATATAATTTTAAATACTAATCAAAAAAGGCAAAGGGAATAAGAAACTCCAAATATATACAAGGCACATGTATATGTGATAATAATACTAATAAAAATCAAATTTTTAAAATACTATCAAAAAAGGCAGGAGAAGGAGCAACCCCAGATTTAGGAGAAAGGGGACCCCACATGAAGGAGGGTGTGTGGGAGAGGGATGAAGGGGTCCAAAGGAAGATACCGATTACTGTCAATATTCTAGTCCTGGTACTGGATAATAGCTCATAGGTATTTAAAAAAAAATTTTATTAATAGACAAGAGGGCCATTATGGACCAATGATGAGAGTGCCTGAAACAAGGATCGTGATTAATTCATTTATAGGTCCCACGGTCCATCAAATAATTTAAATGAAAACAAAACGCTCGGTAAGTATTCACATTTTGCCAAGCACCAGAGAAAGCTGCTGACGTGCATTAGAGCTCAGTGAATCCTCAACAGCCCTTTAAGCTAGAAAGCATTACAGTAGCCTGTCTCCTCTTACCCGTGGTTCTGCCTTCCAAGGTTTCAGTTACCTGTGGTCATCCGCAGTCTGAAAACATTACATGGAAAATTCCAGAAATAAGCAGCTCCTAAGTTTCAAACTGTGCACCGTCCCGAGCAGCATGATGAAATCTCGTGCTGCCCCGCTCCATCCTGCCCAGGACATGCACCCTTTCGTCCAGCGTGTCCATGCTGCAGACGCCGCCCGCCCAGTAGCCGTCTCGGTTATCAGATGGCCTACAGAGGTATCACAGCACTGGTGTTCAAACACCCCGTATCTTATGTATCTTACGTAGTAACGGCCCCAAAGTGCAACAGTAGCGATGCTGGCAACTCGGAGTTACCGAAGAGCAGCCCTAAAGTGCTTCCTTTAATGGAGAGGTGAGTACAGCGCAGTAAGATATTTTGAAAGAAAGACTGCATCCACATAGCTTCTATGACAGTATATTATTGTAACGGTTCCATTTTATTATTAGTTATTGTTATTAACCTCTTACTGTGCCTAATTCACAAATTCAACTTGATCACAGGTGTTCGGTACTCTCCAGAGTCTCAGGCAGGCACTGGGGGTCTTGGAACACCTGCCTTGGGTAGAGGGGGACTACTGTAGTACTGGCCCCATTTTATGAGCAAACTGAGGTGTGGTCACTTGGCCAGGGTCAATCACAGTGAATCCAGATCTGAATGACCCTTAACCAGGTCCTTGAGCCTCGCCGTCTCTGGTCAGACTAGGCAAGGAATGTAACTTTCTTAGCAAACAGTAAATGATTAATAAATGTCCACCTTCATTCCAAGGGGCTGCGAGGGCATACGGGCAGGAAAGTGGTGGGTGGAGAGGGGACCAGCCCCGCCACATCCCACTGTGACCTCAGGAAGAGGGTTGCTTTTCGTCTCTGGGCCTCAGCCACCCCATCTGTACCTGGAGAAGGCTGGAGCATCAAGCCCCGAAAGCCATTCCCATTCAAACATCCAATAATGGGAGGTCACCCAGCCCCTAACTGCTCCTGGCAGGTCCCTGATCATTCTGCCAGAGCTGACTGGATGTCGGTCAGCTTAGGGTCCTGTCTGTCTTTCCCACGTCATCTCCTGACCCCCGCCCCTCACCTCTTAGGACTTCTGCGCCCCGCTCTCTTCCCGCAGGACTTCTGCACTGGCTGAGCTCTTGCCAGGAACACTTGCTTGGCTCACTCCCTCTCATTTTTTCAGTTCAAAGGCCACATTCTCTGAGTCCTTCCCTGGCCACAGCAGGTGCAGAAGCCCCCGCCACACCACGCTCCCTCACTATTTCACAACCCTGGTTACTTTCTTCGGTGTTCATCACTGCCTGAAACTAACTCGAAGGCTTCACGGTCTATCTCTCCCAGTACAATGGAGCTCCAGGAGGTGAAACTTTGTGCTGTTCACTGCTGTATCCCAGCACCTGGAGCCACACCTGCTATAGAAGATGCTCAGTAAATATTTGTTGGAGAAAAGAAAAAAAGATTGAGTGCCACCTCCACCAGAAATTCTTTGTGGTCCTTCTGCCCAAGGCATGGAGAGGTGGCCCCCTCTGCTCCCAAGGCTTTTGCATTTTCCTTTACACTACACCCTCTGGGACCCTGCATAGGTCCATGAACACGACCATCTCCCTGCACACTGGATGCTCTTTGAAAGCAAAAACTGGACCAGATTCATCTGTGAATTCCAGTACCTAGCCCTGGGCCTAGCAGGCAGTAGAGCTAAGAAAATGTTTGTTGAATGAATGAATGAGTCCACTCCTGCACTCACCTCTCTCCCTTCCTGACTCTGCTTTCTCCTTGTCCGTCTTGACAGATGCCAAGAAACCAGCACCCAAGTGGGCTGAGAAGCAAGGCCACTGTGGCAGAAACTTCCTAGAACAAGGGCAGCCACTTTCTTCCACCAGGAGCTATGTCTGTGCCATGAGGGGACAGAGCCCAAAGCCAGTACTGCCGTTGTCACAGGACGTCATCTGGGTCCTGGCCCAGCAGAGCCGACAAGACAGGTGTTTTCCCCGTATTTCATCCTCATGGATGGAATGAGGATGTTGGCAGGCCTGCCTGCCTGCCTCAGAGCCCCAGCAAGAGGCCTCGCACAGCTAGCTCTGCCTGGCCGGGGGCCAGTCGGGAAACACTTGATTATTCAAATCATGTAGCTACCCAGCAGGAAAGGATCCACTCCTCCGAAAGGGGGAAGTGAGGCAGGCAGGCCGGCCCAGGGATTTGGGTGTTGAAGAAGGAAATTTCAGAGCGAAGTTGTCCGCCCGAGCCAGCACACTGAGATTTCCCACCCCGGGAAGACACGGGAGGCTGAGGCAGAAACCCAGTGGGGCCAGGCCTGAGGCCAGAGGCCTGGACTGAGGCCGGGGCCCATCCGCCACAGGTTTCTGAGCTCACGGTAGCTTCAGCCAGGCTAATTGCCCTGGCCTCCCCCTGACCCTGGAGACGGGAGGACTGCCCTGCTGTGCTCCCCACCTCCATCTCTCCCTTACTCCAGGAATTGCAGCGCACAGGGGACAGATAAACTCCGAACTTCTCGGCTCAGGGGGTCAGGAAGTGTTACGTAGTCATTCCTGCCCCGATTTCCCTCCCTGAGTCTGGCTCTGGAAAGCCATCAGGTTCAAGAAGAGTTTACACATCTGGCCTGCAGAGATTTTTCTGATTGAGTGACTACAGGCCCGCAGTCAGGAGCCAGGCGGCCCAGGTTCAGATTCCAGCTTCACCACTCATGAGCCGCATGACCGTGGGCAAGTCCTGTCCCTTCTCTGTGCTCCCATTCACCTGTAAAGACAGCAACTCCAGTACCTACCCTACGTGAGGTTAGGAGAGCCAGATAAAAAGGGTATGGAAAACTCTGATCGGGCCCCGAATAGCGAGGCAGTGCGTGACAGCCTTTACTGTTATTAAATGATTACAAATTGTCTGGAGCCCAGCCTTGCTCTCTGGACCAGACATCCCCAAGATAGACACACCCTCTCTCATCAGAGCCGAACCCAGTTCGCTCAGCAGACTGGGAGGCAGAAGGGAAAGACTCCAGCCTCTGGGTTCAAATCCAAGCTCCAAGCTCCACCACCCACCAGCTCTGCAACCCCAAGCTCATTACTTAACCACTCTGAGCCCTGTTTCTGCCTCTGCCCACTAGAGACCACAGCAGTATGTCCCTCAGAGCTGTCATACTCCTTCCCCACCTGGAGGGGCGCTAGTCCGTGCTTCTGGGCAGTGCCAGGGAATTAGGCAGCTGACACTGACAGGGGCTGCCCCAGACAGGGGTGAGGTGACAGGTCAGTTTCCCTTCCTGGAAACCTGCGCCTGGGCCCAGCCTCAGGGTGTGGTGACGAGTAGTCATCCAATCACCAAATACGGACTAAGTATTGTGCACCCAGAAGCATGATACGTACAGATTTGCTATTCTGTGTATAGCTGTTGCTATTATTATTATTAAGGAAATGAAGGTTTGGCACGGAGGACACATCTGTGAGCAAAGTGGACAAAAAGACTGGTCGGAGGTGTGACGCTGGGGGAACTCACACCTGACTAAGGGCCCGAGACATCAATGGGGAAACTGGCTTGTCCTGCTGCCAATCACTAACAAGCCCCATGAGCTGGTGTCATCAGTGGGGAGATCTCGGGAGGTGAGGCTGGGCCCACACTGGGGTGGCTCCAGTGTCAGAGCCAGCAGGAGAGCCTCCCCAGGCTTCCCCACAGTAACCGAGCCCCGTGGGGCTGTGGAAAACCCTGCCAGGGTGGCAGCCCTTCGCTCACTCCAGGACATTCAGCTCCTGTGACCTGGGCAGACACCAGAATTCATGAACGGTTCAGAGGGGCCTCCAGCCCTCCAGGAACTCCTCCTGAGAGCCAGGAACTATGTGGATAGTCAGATTTCAAAGGACTCCCAATTTCTGAGCGAGATCTAGAAACGCAGAAATGATGCCAGCTGGCAACACAGGCAGGGCGGGCCTGCAGGGGAGGGGACAGCGGGTGCAAAGGCAAAGGGGGCATGTTAAGAAAGATCTTAGCCTGGGGTCCTGACCTGACTTGGAGGGCTGGCTTTGACCTGAGCCTCAGTGCCCCCTCTCTCAAAAGAACGATCATGCTTCATCGGGCTGTTTGAAGGTGTCAGTGAGTTCATAAATAGGAAAGGACTTTAAAAACAGAAATGTATGATAGAGGCAAGGGAACCAAGGTTGGGAGTATTAAAGTGACTCATCCAGGGTCACAGGACTGATTAAAACATGGTCCATCTGGGATGCAGGTACAAGCGCAACCCCACAGCAGCCCCAACGCTCCTGCCCCTGGCTCCCCCAGGTCACCTGCTCAGCAAGGCCCAAGGACCGGGTAGGCCACTGAGTGCTCTGTTGCAGAGACCAGAGTTTCCTTGCTGTCTGATACCAGGTCCAGTTTTCTAATGTGCAGAACAGAGAGGCCTCTGCCATGCTCCTCCATCTGTATGAGGCAGGTCCGCAGGGAAGAGCGCCCCTTTCCACAGCGGATGCGGCGTCACAGTCATGAATGAGGAATGATGCTGGTGAGCAAGGAAATGCAAGGACAGAGCCTGGCAGTGCCCAGACTGAGTGGGGACGGGAAGTGGCTTCAGGCTGGACAGAGGTGAATTCAAACCACAGTGGCTCCACTGGTCCACCCGCGGGGGCAGCACCAGAGTCACTTCCCTCCCTTGAAAAACGGGCTGTTTCTCAAATGACAAGCTTTCTCAAAGCCTTGTTTTTCAGAAGCCCCTATTCTTGCTCAGACTGAGAGGTGCCAAAATACCTTGCGAACTGAATTGCATTGTCATGCTAGGAACACTAAGCACTAAACTGTTGGAAGACCTCAGTCTTCTGAAGACCGGGAAGGCAGACACTTCCTGACAGTCCACAGGCCAGCAGTACAGCCTCCTTTATGAAATCTTTCCATTTAATGCATTAACGACACATCTAACCCGTGTTTGCCACCTGACAGGGTACTGTAGATCACAACAGAATGGGCATAACAAGTCAACTCTTTGGATCGATCTTTTTGATTTCAAAACAAGATTTAAAAAAAATCAGTGTATTAGCTTTTGCTGAGATTTTGATGGAACTCTTACTCACTCATTCCCGCTGATAAAGTATTTGTTTTAACCACAGGCGCACTGGGGTGGAGTGTGTGGAACACTCGAAGTGAGCAAAAAATGAAACGGTATTTCGAGAAAACATGAAGCGGAGATTAATTTATACTACACTGTACATGTAATAATTAAAATGCATAACCGTGTCACCAGTAGAAGTTTAAAAAGGTTAACTTCTGTCCCACACAGCAGATGATGAAGAAAGTTGGTATTAATCAGTGAGTGTTTTCTTTAGCTTTACCTTTTTCCTAACCCTGCAATCCCTCCTGAAATCGGGCATTTAATTCATGTCTGAGCTGGTCATTCCCACAGTCACTAACTCAGTAAGTACTTTTCTTAAAGAACCCCTTTCTCAACAAATTTGCTTAATACGCAGTCTTTGTAAACGATACAGAAGTTTTTTTGTAGATTAGTAAAAGTACATTCCTGTTTTCACGTTCCTTTATTCAAAGCTAATAAGTGTTTTTCTTAGTTTTCTAGTAACTAGATGTAGAAATCATGGGCCGCATCTTTACAGTTTTTAAAGTATTTTAGATATTACGAGCCTTCTGAACATCACCGTCTTGCTCGGCCCGCACCGCTGCACCCTGAGTGATGCTGGCGCCCCTCTGCCACACCCGTGGGGACGTGCTTCCTTCTGCTCCGCCTCACCGGGTTCCTTTGGCTGTGCGGTTCTGTGAACCCCGTGCTCTTGCTACTGAAGTTCTGTACAATCCCCCACTGGCAAGGGTACAAGGTTGGACCTTTCAACCACGGAACAACGTTTTTTACATTGGCAACTGCAGAATTGCGGAGTGTTTACTTTGATCTTTTGCTTAATAAATCCTTAAATTGAAAAAAAAGAGAACTGAGCTGTTGCAGGAATTAAAAGCGTGAGTGCAAATAAAGCATTTAGCAGAGTGGCTTGGTGCCTAGTGAATATTCAGTAGATGTTAATGACTCTTATCAGTACCATTATTGCTACTATTGATGCTGTTGCGGGGGTGAGGGAAGGCCTGAATCAAGCTCTGCAGGACGATCTGGAGCCAACCTCCTCCTCTTCATTCTCACTCTCGGCCTGGGGTTCGGCCAGCGCCAGAGACCTTGAGGACTGAACGGGAGCACAGTTCGCGCCCCGTGGAAGGTCCCCGCCCCGCATCAGAGGTGAGATCTGGCACAGCGCAGCTCCGGGTTCTTCCTGCCTTCCCAGAAAGGAGAAGACCGAGAAGCACAGTGACACTGACCTGGGTGCCACCCTGGTCTGTCCCTTCTCCACCCCTGTCCACACAGTAATTAAATCTAATTTGGTTCTGGGATGTCCTTCAATCTTGTGTGCCAACTCTAAGTAGTTGATAATGGCTGCCTGGAGGACTGCATTTAGAAGGAATTTGAGGTTTAGAAGGAAAAAAAAAAAGCAGTGGTTGATTAGCGATGTCTGACATGAGTGTAGGACAAGGCAGTGGCAGCTTGCACGCCAACTACGTGCCGTGGATGAACCAGAAAAGGCCTAAGTCACTCAGTGCACGCCGCCGTGGTTCTCAGGCAGCGTGACTGAAGCCCACAGTCACACAGCTTGAAATGGCAGGCTGGGATTCAAACCCTGGATCCTCGGGGGCTCTGAGGGTGCTTCCTGCTAGGACTATTACTTCCTTTTTCTTATGAGAAGAGGTGTCCAGGCCAAGACCCAATGGGAGAGCAGATGCTACTGTCCACGAGCAGTAGCTATGCCTGGTCCCCTCCCTCAGGGGCCTCCCACGCCCATCACTTTGCAAACCCCAGAGACGGACGGTTCCACTGAAAGCAAATATACACAGCAAGGCCCCCCGAGGGCTTGTGCCCAAACAGGAATTTGAATCCAGATGCTAATCTGACTGAGCTAAAAGCATGGATTGGGGGTCACATCCACTTTCTAGCCGTGTGGCTTTGAGAAAGTTACTCATCTTCTACAAGGTTCATTTTCCTTTTCAGTAGAATGAGAAGGATAACAAGTTACATACAAAAGGGTCATTCAAAGTAGTTATTAGCTCAGTTCCTGACACACAGTAAGCCCTTAAATGTTAATTATAAGGATTAGGACAAGAGGAAAAATTAAAACACAGCATTTTCACAAAAAAAAAAGTACTCAGGTGATTTATGCAAGGGCTTGGACAAGCTGATGAGAGGAACTCTGTTTATCTTCGATCTCTTGAAAAACTGGCTAAATGAAGCGGAAATCGACATTCCTATATTTTATGACTTCCAAATAAAAGGGGAACTGGATTCTCCCAGGAAGTGGGATGGTGTCGTCCGTGTCGCAGAGGAGGGAGCAGCCTTGAGAGGGTGGACTGGCAAGGGCAAGAGTCGACGGGTGTGCTTCCCACTTCCCGGCCACGTGACTCTGGGCCTGTTTCCTCCTCTGCAACATGCGACCACAGCACTCACCATGCAGGGCGGCTGTAAGGCTGGGCCACGCCGGGGGAGGCACTGAACAGCACACCTGGCATGGCCCTGTTAGCGGTGGTGCGTGCAGGTGGGAGGGAGGCAGGAAAATGGAGCCGCTATAAAAGGGCCAAGTGGGACTGAGGGAGGGGAGGCGGTGTCGGAATCAGCTGAGACCCTTTGTACCCCAGTGGTAGCAGATGAATGAGTTATTAACACCTGTACGTTACGAGGCTGGCAAGTCAAAGTGGGGACAGGTGGAGGGAGAAAGACACAAATGATACCAAGAAAGGCCAAGCCTGATCCGGTCCAGTGACAGCCAACCAAGAGGGGCGACAGGACAGAGAGCGGAGAGTGCACCCACCCGGCAGCTTGCCGAGCCCACCGCGGTCCGTTCCACTCCCTGGGCTGGGAAGGAACAGAGGAAACAGGAAACAAAGAACAGGTGGGTCAGAGAAGCGAGGGCTTGTCACATGGTGGAGCCTTTTAAAGGCTGGATTTGCGGTCTTTCGAATAAAAGCCACCTAAACGCTCTTTTAAAGAACCTGTCGTGGTTTCTGAACTTGATCCAGCAGCTTGAAGACCTGGCCAGGTGAGGTTCACCCACCTGATTCATAAGTCTGAGGAAGAAGATGCTTCTCTGCAACAATCCAGCGTGAGGGCTTCACAGCAGGGTCACCGAGGTCTATTCCCAGAAATACCCTCCCAGCCTCCTCTCCATTCTCCTCTCTTCCGTGGGTCAGGACGGGGAGACAAAGGCACAGAGCGGGGCGGGGCAGGGGGTAGGGTCTGAACCCAGGGTGTCTGCCCTCTGTGTCTCAGTCTCCTCAACTGTAAAACTGCAGGGGTGAGGCAGGCGAGGATCAAAGATAAAGTTGAGGGTGCCTGATGCCCAGCAGGTGCTTACCAAACGCTACTTCCCACATGGGCAGGCCCATTTCTGAACTCTGCAGGCTCCAAGGTTGGGAACCTGTGGTCACTCTCAGGAATCAGAGCTCTCCTTGCCTACCCTGTACCCCCAGAGCAGCTGGTGGAGCCCTTCCAGAACCTCCTGTCTAAGCGGCTGCCTCCAGAACCATGAAGGTCCACAGCGCCCCACACTGCCCTTGAGCTTGGTCATGGCGATTCGGGGACCCGTGCTGCAGCCAGGGTGCCTGCTGTCATCGCCAGGCCTTGGCTCCCAGCAAAGGGAGTGAAACAGAGAGCTGTGGGCTCAGAGGACACGATGCTCCCTGCCTGTGAAGTGGTGGACGCTAGTGGACAGGGGCTTGGGAGTGTTAGTTGAGGCAGCAGGTGTCAAGGGAGTCCCTTCCCTGCGGGGGCTGCACAATCTCTAGACTGAAGCACCCAGGGCTGCCTGTCCCTATGGGGGTAGGTCCCAGGCCCTGCTTTCTGAGCCCCATCTGACAGGCTGATGCTCTGTCACCCCCATGCCTCTGGAACCTGTAGACCCTCCCCGGGGACCACCAAAGCAGGGAGAAATTCCTCTGCTGAGCCAACACGTTTCAGAGTCACTGCCAGGCCACAGAAGAGGGACCGTTGTCCACACACCCCACATTCCTATCCTGAGCCCACTGCGGGCTGGCCCAAGCTTCATGCAGTCATTCAGATGAGATTTGAGCCCCACTTCCACAGCCTCATGCCCCTAGTCCAGAAACTGCAGACTCAGAAGACAGGCAGGTAACGTCGATGAGCAAGTGGGCTAGGTGTGAGACAGTAGGGACTGGTGGGGACTGTGGTAGAGTGGTCAGAGCAGTTACTAATTAGTTCCAGCCTTGGGCACCAGGTAAAGATTGGCCCACTGTGGGTCAACAGTCCACCACACCTGGCCCTTGCTGCTATAGGTGGGCAGTTTGTGACTGACCTGCCATAATCTAGGCCATAAATATTTGAAGACCAATTGATTAAATTAGACCCATTCCAAGTTTTAAGGAAGTCTCAACCCCTCACCCCCACCCCACTTGTGCTCCTCAGGCATCCTGGATTACAAATGAAAAAGCTGCAGCTCAGAGAGAGGAAATGACTTGCCCAAGGTCACACAGATGGTAACTGCAGGACTTAAACTCTACTCTTCTGAGCTGAAGGTCTTTCTCTACCAACTCATACTCTCTGCATCCTCCCTTGAACAATTTTCTTCTTTAAAAAAAATAATAAAGGTAACATTAAGGATGTCCCAGGCAAAGGAAACATACCCTATTCAAGACACTGGTTACTTTGGGAAAGGTCATGGAGCTTAGAGCTGGGAGACAGAATTCATAGGCCAACTCTGTCCTAGGCAGCTGGGTGATCCTGGGCAAGCCCTGTCTGCCCCTCTGGAGGCCTCAGTCCCCTGGGGTCTGCAAAGCAGCTGGTGGACAAAGCCAGCCCCTAAATGCCTTCCACTTCTGAAATTCTAGGCATTTGTGAGGTCTCCTTTCTGGCCAGTCCTTTGTGGCCTCAGATGAACGTAAAATAGTAATAATAATAATAATGGGGAGGGTGAGTCCACACTAGCCAGAAGGAACACTACAATTTTTAGTGAAACCTGACTCCTGGTTACTGGAACTCGAAGGAACATTGGTAATACTTGGGCAGTTTAACCACCATCCTGCAGTTAAACAAAAACACATCTGGTTTAACTTCATTTCTCTCATCCCCTCCCCTCACCCCCTACCCTCATCTCAGATTCTACCCCTTCATTTGAGAAGTCAAATCAAATGCAAACAATTGATTCCATGCCACAGTGAGGTTGAGAATTTCAACATGGAAAACTCTAAGCATGTTTTGCTGGGAGCAATTACGAAATGTTGGGGGGGTGGCATGGGGAGGTAGGAAAATGTGGACACTAGTCTTCAATGTTCTTTGGACACTGAGCATCCCATCAGAGTTGTTGAGGGCCTACTAGGAACCCAACACTCAGAGAGGCGAAGTGACTTGCCTCTGGCCACTTAGCTGCCCCCAAAGCCAGCATTTCCCCTGCTATCTCTAGGCCTTTGTAACCTGAACTGGGCCTTCCCCCTGGCCTTTATGATTGCCTGTGTGATAAAGAAAAATGCAGCCGACATTGACCCACAAGGAATATTAACATCTCAAGAACAATCTCCAACACGGGCTCAGCCCGACGCTGAAAAACCATTTATGATCTTGCCCATCCCTCATAGCCATCTGCCCAGTGTGTATTATTAACCCACACGACACGTGACTTCCTTATCTGAAGCTCAGAGAAGTGACTTGCCCAGGGTCACCACAAGCGTGCTGGGAATGGACCTCCATCTATTGCCCCCAGCTGCCCTCTGAAAGTGAGGACATCTCTCGAAGGAAAAAAATAAAGCAAAACAGAAACACACCGCACAGCCCAGCGCAGCCAAGGCTAGGGAGCTGAGTTAGCATTCCTGTGGTCACATGGAGATTTCTGAGCGCTGGTTCTCAGCCCAGCTTGCTCTCTCCCCGCAAGGTTCCCTTTGAGCTCTGGAGTTTGTATTAATAACTCCAGTTTCTATTTCAAGGTGAGAACTCCAGACTGTGCCGCTGGGTCCTACCCCTGGATTAAGAGGCCTCATCCGCAGAGATGGGTACGACATGGAGATCGCTATGTTTGGAATTCTAGACACCCAGGCTCCATCTAGCCCCGGCTCCCCTGGCAGCGCATGTGTCCTTGGACAAGTTGTTTCTCTTCTCCAAGACCTGCTTCTTCCATTGTAAAGCCAGGACCACATCTAGCTTGTGGGGAATGTCGGGTCCGTGAGCCACCGAACAGTTAGGGCTTGAGTCTGGGTTCCCCCATATCCAGGTTGGGACACATCGAGGCACAAGAACAGGCAGAGAGGCAGGCCCTGTGGAGGCAACAGCCTCAGACCCATTCACAGTACGGAGTCTGGGCCCCTGGGCAAGGCTGTGTTTAGGGTGGTAGGTGTCCAAGGGTGGGTGGGGCGGGGGCACCAGGCCACTCTATGACGCAGCCCATTGGGGAATGAGCAGAGCTTGGACGAAGGTGGGTGACGGGTTTCTAGGGTCGGGGCAGTGACAACCATACACCCAGTCTCGGCGTGGCATCTTCTGCCAAGATTAGAGCTGACGATAGCCAGTACTCACTTAAGCACAGGTGCCAGCTGAACACTTGGCATGCACTAGTCTAGACCCCAACACCAGACAGGGACTATTCATTGATCTCCTCAGCCTAAAGGAGGAGCCGGAGGCACGACAGGGAACAGAGCTCATTCCAGGTCACACAGCTAGGTTGCCTTGTCTATTAGTGAGGACCAAATGTTGACCGATGAATTTTATATGTATTATTGCATTTAAAAAAGTTTTTATTGATTTGAGAGAGGGAGAGAAACACCGGTTTGTGGCTCCACCTATCCACGTACCCACTGGTGGATTCCGGCAGGTCCACCAGCAACCTTGGCACACAGGGTCCACGCTCCAACCTCCTGAGCCACCGGCCAGAGCTGTTATTGCACTTTAATCCCTTTCCTTTCGAACTGCTCCATTCCAGTTCTAAAATGTCTATTTCGGAGCCTGAAAAGTGTTATGCTAATGTCTGAATGTCCACTCTGGGAAGAGGGTGTTTGTCTGCTTCATTTACTGCATGAAAACAGGGCTATTAAATTTTGTTTCTGGCTTCAATTCCGTTTTATTTACAATGACGGTCGCAGCAGAGAGACACAGTCCCCATTTTACAGGTGGCACCACAGACATGGACACCCAAGCTTGTCTCACTCCGGGGGCCTCTCCTGCTTAGGGAGTTCAGAGGCATGGAGTTCGGGAAGAACAAGGAGGCAGAGGGACAAGGGCAGGGACACAGGGTGGAGCGGGTGGGATGGGGAGGACAACAGGGGAGGGGCGGGGAAGGACTACAGATTTGAAGAGGGCAGGTCTGGGGGCGGCAGGAGGCAGGACTGAGCCCTGGAGGGGCGGGAAGGAGGAATCGAGGTTCAGCCCCTCATCTCCTGGGCATTAGAGTGGGAAGTAGGAGGCTAAGGTTGTAGGGTTTAGTCTGGGTTCGAGTCCTGGTCCCTAGTTGCTTACTTTCTTAACTACTTGGTTAAGTTCTCTAAGCCTCACTCTCCCCATTTGTAGACAATGTGATGCATGTAAAGTGTTGGAAACAGTCTGGGACGCAGTAGGCTTTCCAACAGTTGCGTCCTCTTCCCTGGGGTTCCGGCCAACTCCCGCCTCCCAGGGAAACCCCGCCCACCTGCGGAATCTGAGCTTTTCCCAGGACCCTAAAGGCCCTTCCCAGCTGAGAATCACCCAGTCTTCGGATCCCCAGGGTTTCCCCCTCTCCCAGCCCCAGTAAGTGTTGAAAAGGGTCAGAAAAAGACAATGCAGGGGGAGACAGGGCTTTCCTCGGCTTCCCACCCCACCGCTGTGAACTATGCATTTAACACTTACTTATCAGAACTGGGCACAGGAAGGAACCAACCCTGGGCAACCCACTCACCTGCACACACGCCCAGAGGTGGGTCTCAGGCTCCCTCGGCTTGGGGGGCTTCAGAGCTCTGACCCATGGCTGCTGTGTCCAGCAACCCCACTCCCAATCACGCGCCCTGGGAAGCCCCCTTACTCCTCCCCCAGCCGTTCCTGGACCTGAGCGCCTCCCTCCCTCTACTGCTCCCAACTCTAGCCCAAACTACTTTAGACCCCAACGGAGCAGACCAGCCCCCTCCCCTGGCGGTTGTGGTGAGATCTAGAGGGTATTAGGTAGGATGCAAGAGGGGCCGCCAAGGCAGGGGCCTGAGATTGGCACCCTAAGATCTCCAACCAACGGAACACCGTAGTGGCTGCTCAGTCTCCGGGCACCTGGGGGAGGTGCCGGGAGCGAGGGTGGGGGTCCCAGGCAGTGGTCCAGGAGGCAGGAGAGCCCAGGACTGCATTGGGGGTTCCCTTAGCTTGTGGGCTCCACGGGGGCCACATCCATCCAGCAGCCCCAGCGCACTAACCGGGAACCTTGGATGCGCGCGAGTAAGAGAGCGGGACAAGTGGCTGGAGGTCCAGAACGGGCTGCCGTGGGAGGTGTGGTGTGCGGAGGTCTCTTGTCCTGCCATTTATATCCAGCCTCGCCGCCATCCCAGAGCGAGTGGAGGATACAGGAGGGCCTGGGGATCGACCGAGTCCCCGGGGGTCCGGGGAAGTCGAGGACAACGTCCAGTTCTTACCTGCGCAGAGTTCGTGAATTAGAGTCTGTCCTGGCACAAGTGATGTGGGGTCGGTACGCTGGGCCTGAGGGCGCGAAGTGGCGGGAGCGCAACGCTGCCAGGGCCACCTCCCCCGCGGGCTTATAAAGGCAGCCGGGCCTGAGCGCCGCCGGGGCAGCCCACCCCCACCCCGCCCCCGGCCCAGGACCCGGGCCCTCCCCGCCCCCATACCGCCCCCGCCCCGCCTCCGGCTGGAGCCTGGCCGCTGGGTCTGGCCATGCGTCCAGGGCGCCCCCTGCCGGGGATCTGGGCGCAGCCCCCTATCTCCGCTCCCGCCCTGCGCGGGTTTGGAGCTGGCCACGGTGTCTCGCCTTAGGGTTCCTCTGCTCCTGATGCTCTGCGGCCCCATGCACCTCTGGGCTTCCCCGGGGCAGCTCCCTCCCCACTTGCGCCTCCCCTCGAGTTCCGACTCTGATTCCGGTCTCCGCGTGTGTCCTTCTTGTCTACACCTTCACCTTCAACTTCATTTTGTCGTTGTGAGTGTCTTTCTGGCGCCCTCTGTCCTGTCTGCTCCTCTCCCTGTATCTATGTGTCTGTCTTCCTGTCTTTTGGGGGGGGTCTCTTTCTCCCTTCATCTCTGTCCACGCGTCCCTCTCTCTCTGTTTCTGTCCATCTGTGTCTCTGACTCTTCCCTGGCCTCCCTCCTTCTCCCTTCTGACCTGACTAGCCTTGGCTAGCCTCTTCCTCTCTTCCCTGCCCTTGCACTGTCTCTGACTAGGCCTGGAGGAAGCCAAGGGAAACCTAGGAGGGGTGGCTTTGGGAGGGGCAGCTCCCCTGGACAGGGGCTATTCCCTCTTTTCTCCTTAGAAAGGAATGGGGCCAGCCAGGATTCCTGCTGACTGCATCCCAGCCAGAGCCCAGGACGTGTCTTCTGGGTGACCCGAGGAGAGAGCTCACACTTCCCAGGCAGTGGAGCCAGTCCAGGTTCAAGAGTCCCCCCGGTGTCCTTGGGCAAGTCACTTGACCTCTGCGGGCTCTCCTGCCCCTTAACAAGCGATAAACTTCTCCCTTGGCTTCCCTCACCACGTGGTGCGAGAGTCATATGAGACAGTGGTTGAAAAGTGCACAGGAAACTGTAAAATTCTATATCAGTGGGGGAGGGAGCATGAACAGGAGGGGACTGAGGCCAGGGCAGAGGGGAGAAGGGGTCAGCACCAGCAGAACCAGTGCCAGCCCAGAGTCTCCCTTTTACCCAGGCATCTTGCATCTGTGATCCCCCACCAACCCCACTGCAGGGAGGAGAAAACAGAGGCCCGGAGAGAGCACGCATGTGTCTTATCAGCCCGACTGGAACCGGAGCTGGAGCCTAGCACCAGAAGCCAAGAAAGTCTCTGTATGTATTCTTCTTTCCTCTTGTATTTTTAGCAACTGATAGTGTTTATTTACAGAAGGGATACAAAGTTTCCTTTTTGATATGTTTGTTTTTGAAAAGTGAATCAAAAATTGGAGTGAATATTTATATATTTAATGAGTTAGGCTTGTATGGCAAAAACCATGGAGGTGGTAAGGGAATGAAGTTTAGGAAATAACATCTTTGCATAAGGAATTCTGGGTGAGAGCATCCTGAGCCCAGAACCTGGGAGGGGCTCTGTGACTGCTCACAAACTCCAAGGAAGTGTATAGGGGTACCAGGCAGCTTGAGATGATGCCATCGGCAAATCCCCATGCATGGAAAGTCTGCCTGTCACGGCCTAGAGGAGGCTGAGAGACTGAACCAGCAGAGAATTTGGGGGACCCCATCCCATCTATCATGGGCCCCCAGCATCTGCCCCTGACTTTTGATCTCCCCAAATCTATAATGGATAGGCACTTCTGACTGTGCCCGATGGCCAGTACTGGGTTTCCTGTGTGGGGTGATTTCCTCGTAGGTGTCCACACCCCATCCCGCCCCAGCCCACCTTGGGAGTCCAGAGATTGGTTGTCAGCAAGAAGGACTGCCACTTGGCCAGCCCTGCCACCTTCCTCCCTCACCCCTCCTACCCTGCTCCGGGGCTCTGCCCCCAAGGAGAATTCAACCGTGGAAGGAACACCCAGCAGCCATTGCCTCTGCTCCCAGGGCACCACCCCCTCACCCACCCGTGCATCAACACAGCAGAAAGGAGGCCTGGGCCAGAAACTGGAAACCCCAGCTTCCAGCTGTGTCCTAGCTTCCCGGCTGAGCTGAGCAAGTCACTTTCCCTGTCCCAGCTCAGATTCCCTCTGGCCGGCTGACCCGAACCATCTCTAACCCAGCCCAGGTTCCAGGATCCCAGGCCCACTCGGCTGGTAGAAAGCAGTTCATTACATCAGATTTTTCTGTTCTCAACATACCCTGTCTCTGGGGCTCTGGAGCCTTATTTTAAAAAACAAGCAAATTAGACTGCTTGACCTCCAAGCCCCCTTTGCTCTAAGAGCTGATGGTCTCATTTGGTTCTCACAACAGTTCTGCAAGGTGGACAGGGCAGGCACTTAAAATCCCTGTTAGAATGAGAAAACCGAAGGCCAGAGATGTTTGTTACCTAAAGGTCAGGGTCCGAGCTGGGGCCTTTTTCTCTCATGCACTTATTCCATATTTATTACATGCCCCTGCCTTGATTGAGGCCAGAAGTTCACCAGGAATGAGAAGCTAAGTTTGAGGTGAGAAGGCCAGGAGTGCCAGAGTTTCAATTCTCATTGCCACTGAGCCCTGGGGAGCCCTTTGCAATGAGCAATGCTGGAATGGTGAGCTGGGGCTGGGAGGGGGTGGCGGGTGTCAGGCCCTCGGTGGTGAGGCATAATCAAGAGAAGAAGAAAACTCTAAGGCCTGTGTGCAGGGAGCAGCAAGGAGTCAGCTGTGGGGAGGAGGGAGGAGAGACTGCCTGAAATCGAGGTGGATATTGAAGGAGGAGGGGGTCCGGAAACCCTTAGCCTGTTCTTGACCCTTGGGTGGGAAGGATCATTTTCTCTCAGGCCCAGATGTAACCAAAGGTTCAGCTTCTGACTCCCTGAGCCACCTCCAGCTCCACCTTCAGAAAATTAATGACACAGTGGAAGGGACGAAGAAAACCAGGGCGATGTCATTACAACCAACAATGATGCTGCCCAGCATAACTGAACGCTGACTCCGCGTGCCACCTTCATCTACTGGGTGCTTTGTTTGTATTTACCCATCTAGTCCTCACGGCAGCCCTGCAGACTAGGGACTTTCACTCCCACTTTACAGATGAGGAGACTGAGGCATGTACAAGCTGTCATCGCAGAAGTGCCTGCGTGCCTGCTGCGCAGCTCGTCACCGGTGTAAGATTGCATTCGCTCTTCTCACAACACGGAGGCCGTGTCACTAACATCACCCTCACTTTTGTTGAGTGCCTGCTGTGTGCCAGGCACTGTTTTAGGAACTGGGGACACAAGTGAACAAATCAAAGAGTTCTGCCCTCGCAGAGCTGCCCTGCTTGTTAGGGCAGACAGATAACAAATGATAAACATTATAAGTATGTCAATTATATACTAAGACGGTGATAAGGAAATGGATAAAGAGCTAGCTATAAGGAGGAACAGGAGTGCTGAGGGGGCAGATTGTGGCATTAAATAGGGTACTCAGTTGAGAAGGTGAGTTTGGAGCAAAGACGGAGGGGAGAGAGCAGCCGGAGACCACCCAGAGAGTCAGAGGAGACCCCAACCCACCCAGGTCTACAGCCGGGGCTTCCGAGCAGGGTGCACACGCCCTCACAGAAGCAGCTCTGACCCTGAGCCTCGTCCTAGCCCGGCTTCGGCCCCAGTCCTAGGTTTACCCCTCTAATCCTGCCCCAGCTCCTGTCCTTACACCTCCGGAGCCTCGCCCTGGCTGCGGCGCTCCGCTCCTCTCCCCGTTAGTCCTCTCAGACAGGCTGATCCTCAGTGTGCCTCTCACCTGCGGTGGCTCCGCCCTCGCCTCAGGCTCCGCCCCACAGTCGGCCCTGTGCTCACACCCTAGGAACTGGCCAGGCTCCAGCCCAGAGGGCATCCTCCAGCCCCGGCTCCCACTCAAGGAAGCCCTCCTCACAAAGGCCTGGGGAGCTCGCCATGTGAGAAAACCCCATTGTCCAGGGAACAATGTCCCCATTTTCTCCTTTATTTCTAAAGGGACTTGTGAGCAGGCTCCAAGCTCCAACAGGGAGCATGTTGCCCCCATTCTCAGCCCTAGAGAAGGCTACTGGCCAAGATGAAGGGTCAAGGCCTACTACTGGGGGCTGGATTCCAGTGGCCGGAGCAGATTCAGGCAGGTCCGTCTGCACAGAAGCAGGAAAGAAGCCATCCCTAGTAAGTAGGAAAAGAGCTTGGCTGTAACCAGATGGCAGAGAGAAGATCCCCCCCCCACACACACACACACACATGCTCGGCTTTCCTCATCTCTGATTAAGTCTTCCTGAAGGCTCCTCCTCCCTCCTGCCTGTGCATCAGTCTGTCCACCCATCTCCCTGTCTCCCACGGGCACGTCTGAGACAGGCCTTGGAGATGCTCCGCCTGGGGGCTGTGCCACTTTAGCATCCCACTTCCTGTTAGATTCAAATTCTTTGACCCGAGGATGCTTTAAGAGCTTGTACAATGGCAGGTTGATATTGGCCAGATTGGGGATTACTTTAGCAATATTCTTCAAGGCTTGGGGGTTGTCTAATCTATTCGCTTCCAGTCAAATACATGGAGACCGTGCCATATCTTTGTGTTCAGAACAAGACTTGGGGATACCTATCTCCTGACAATCGGTGTTGGGCTCAATGCATCCCCCTGCCCTCAGTTTAATGGATGGCCTTGACCTTGGCATGTCAAAGCCACAGCAGGGTGGAGAGATAGTGCTAATCAGCCTCTTGTCCACTGTCTGCATCCTAGCAGAAGTGCAAGAACAGGATTTGAGTCTCCTTGTCAGATAAAGAATGCCTAATGAGATGTGACTGGGAGAGACCTGAGGAATCTTCAGTTTTGTATCCTGCCACGTTTCCCACCTCCTGGCCTCCACTTACAGCACGTGTAGCTCGGCATGGAGAATTCAGCTTCTGGGCTGCAATCCTGGACTCACCATCAACTTGGATTGCAGGTCTCAAGTAAAAAGGGCCTCTCTTAGCAAAGCCCCCCATCTTTCCTCTCTCCTTTCAAGCAGGCCCATTCAAAGGAATCACATCTCTTTCTTGTAGGAATTTAAATGACTAAGAGAAATAGTCAGCTATTCCAAAATCCCGAAAATTTCCCACGAGGCTTCTAAAAAGCAGCCTCGCAGGCACCTGGTTTGAATTCCAAGATTCGACAGAATGCGTGTGTCCGACCCCTTCACCACCTTCCAGCCTGGGGCTGCAGTCCACCCCGGCTCCACCTTCCTCCGCAGCCCCGCCTGCAGTGGAGGGTCTGTGACTTGCAACATCCCACTTCTGGACTCAGTTTCTTTATCAGTTTGCAACTTGTAAGTAATAGAAAATCCAACTTACTAGCCTATTTTTGAAAATAGAGGAAATCTAAATGGTCCATGAAATGAAAAGTCTACTTCCCAGAGAGGCTGCTCCCAATGGCTTCAGTGATATAATTAGGACAGTTCCTCTCCTTCCAGCTCTCAGCTCCTCTTCCTCCCTCTTGACCCCAAACTCACCCGGGTGGAGGTTCCCAGGTGACATATGGAAGTCACCTATAATATGTCAAAAGTGTGGAAATCCACTTCCCCAAACAAACATGAATATTGGAACGGAGTGTCGCAGACCAAACCTCCCTCGGGGGCTCCCTAGTCCAGTCACCACAATGACTGACAGAAACCAGTCGAGGCTCCCGGATGGAGACTGGGTGGGGTCCAGCTCACCCAGTCCGCTCTGAAAGGCAGAGAGGGCGTGGGTGCTGGGGAGGCAGCTCACAAATGTCCCCCTCAGAGACTTGAAGACTTGGGCAAGTATCTACCCTCTTGCATCTAGCAGCTTTATCCTTGCCAAAGCATCTGAAGCAAATAGTAATAAAAATATTTTATATGTGTAAAGCACAATGTTTTAAAATCTATAAATCATCTATGCTCAAGCCAGAAAGTTTCACTGTAAAAAAAATTAAAATACCCTGAAATCTCATCACATAGGGATATCCCACTGAACACCTTGGCATTTATTGTTTCATGTTTCAGAACAAAACAAAACTCAGAAAGAATGGGATCGCAGGATACCCACTGAGGGCCCCTGGCTAGTCCCAATGCAGAACCATCTTTCCCAGTCCGGTCCTGATTTTTAAGTCCTCTGAAAGCATCATCTCGTTTCCTCCTCTGGGTAGGGGTTATTATGATCCCCATTCCACAGATAATGAAGCAGAGGCTTGGAGACCAAGTCAAGAGCGGGCAGCCAAGACGGGGCTCGAAGCACAGGCCCCGAACCATGGTGCCTCAGGGTCTCCACCCGGGAGAGGGAGGATGCACTGTGGCTGCTCGTTCACGAAGTGCCCAGCAAGCACTTCCGGAAGGTGAGAGTGGCCATGTGCCGCACCTCCAGGACAGTCCAGTCCCTTTCCAGCTTCCCCCAAGGGGGTTCCAGAGGTCTCTGGGCACTCAAAGAAAGGAAGACCAATGGGTTTAATGTTTACCACCCCAAAGTGCAGTGTCATGGAAACCCAGGGACTCCGGCCTCTCCCAGTACCTCTGGAGATAGGGGTGGGTGCTCAGGGCAGGGCGGACAGAAGGCAAACACTCAACCTCAGCTGCCAGTTCCTCCAGTTTTCTCTGTGGGTGCAGGATTGGAGTGAGCACGTGATGGGTGGGCTCGGGCCTCCTCCCAGTCGTCTTGACCAAAAACACTGTAGTAATGGACAGTGGCCCAGACACTGAAGTCAGACTGCCTTGGTTCAAATCTGGCTCCACTAAGCTGTGTGACCCTGAGCAGGTGAGCCCATCTGTGCCTCAGTTTCTTCACTATGGAATGGGAATAATAATTCCTACCACGCAGAGTTGTTGAAAGGTTCAAATAAGATAATCCATATAAACCCTTTGGTAGAATGTATGGCACAGAATAAACATTCAATAAATATCAACTATTGCTGTTATTCTTTTATTAGATATCTGTATTGATGAGAATTCTAGTTGAAGGTAATAAAAAGCACCCTCATTGGACTAACAGAAAAGAGGAATTTATTAAAAGAAATTTGCCCATGACAGTCAAAGGCTGGGAGGTAGCCAGGCTCCAGGCACACCGGAAGCAGGTCATTGACCAATCCACACCATTTCCTATTTCTGAATTTCCACTCTCTGTACTGGTTTCATTCTCTTCTCTCTGCAGACCCACTTTCTCCTCTTCCCAGTCTTTGCAACAGGATCTGGCTCCCCAGAGTTGCCTAACAAGTGCATTAATGCATTGTGGCTTCAGGGCCCAGGAGAGTCCATTGGATTGGTCCAGCTGGGTCACATGTCCACTCCTTCTCCAATCAACTGCAAAGGGGGGCGGGGTCATGCAGTGCCAACATGGCAGCTCCCAAAAAAGGGACTGACCTGTGAATGGGACTGAACGGCCCAGATGAGGAGATGCCATTATCCCACTTCCTTCTGTCATAAACCACTTTTACTCTTGGTTCTCCAACTGAGAGAGCACACTCAGCTTTACCTTACTTGGAGGGCCTGCTGCTCTTACACCTGCAGGTCTCATAGCCATCCCAGCACACCCCTCACACCTCCACTCATCTGGACCCCACTCACTGGGTGGGGTCCAGCCAGTGCCTGGACTCCACTATCAGGATACTGAACTCAGAAGCTCTGAGGGGAGGGCAGTTTTGACCAAGAGAGATGAAAGGTCAGACTCTCCTGGGTGTAGAAGTCATGTGGAGCCAGGTGGAGCCCGAGGAAGCCGGGCATGGCAGCTGAGAGAGAGGAGAAGATGGCAGTCAGTCAGAGAAACCGAGGTGAGAGTGGCCTGTGGTCCTGGGCACTGAGCAAGCAGCTCCAGTCTCCTTTGTCCCAGCTCCCACTTCTAGCACCAGAGGATCCCGGCAGAGTTTAACTTTCCTGAACCCAAGGAGATACCTGGAATTTCTAGTGACAGCCTCGCAATCTCTCCCCACCCAAGTTTTTGTTTTGTGTTAGCAAAAATACCCTACCCATGAAAATTCACTTCCTTATTTCTCCCTAAAATGAGCAGCAAATAATGCAACTTTCTTATTTCTCCAGGGAAAGAAGGCACAACCAACCCACTCCCATATTTCTCCTACTTAAAGCCCATGGGCATGTGCCTGTGTATGCCTGGAGCTTGCAGCAGAATCACGTCCATTTAAGGTCACTTTCAAAGCTGGTTGACACCACAATACCCTCCTTGTCCTAATATCATCTGACCTCCCTCAGGGGGAAGAAACAGAAAGCAACTTGCCCAAAATGTCCGGTAGAAACAATTACATGGCCACCAACCCAGAGCGTGGGCACCGCTTCCCTGAGGGCGGTGGGGATGGGGCAGTGGAGGGTGGAGCGGGGCTTTCTCCAGGCCCGGGCTAGTCTTGGTATGTCAAAGCAGAGCTGCAGTAGGACTTTCAGGAAAATATTTTCTCCGAAGTATCAATCTCCATGCTTCTGCACTTATTTAGACACAGAAGCTGTTCACAGACCAGGCAACCACTCACTGCGAGGGAGGTGGGTCAGAATCTGCCGTGTGTGCTGTGTACTGACCTGTCTTTCCCCCGCCGTGCCTAAAAAGTTCAACCAAGTGTTCGCTTCGGCAGCACATACGCCAGCACTGGAACGACACAGAGACGATTAGTATGTCCCTGCGCAACGATAACACGCAAATTCCTGAAGCATTCCATATTAAAAAAAAAAAACATCAAGCAAGACCTGGCTCCCTCCTCGACTCTCATCCAGCAAATCTTCAACAATTACACTAAATTGCATAATTAAATTATACACACACTGGTCCCTCCTTTGCAGGAGGCTACGATAACAGTGACATTTTATTTCCTTATTTATCAGATGACAGAGTAGGACAAGGAGTGGCCTTGGGCCGCGCACTGCTCTGATGGACTAGGAATGAGGTGTCTCATAGCTATTGTGTGTGATGATATTCCTTATTCTCGGGCCATTATCCACCTGTGTTTCCTGATCTCTTCACATCCTCAACAGAGAGGGTTTGTGTGGAGTGAACTCTCATCGTTTCTTGCTGAGAATCCAGCTGATGCTGGGCAATTTGACAGGTTCCTGACCAGCTGGCTAAAAGGCTGATGTCAGACTGACAGGTGACACATCAGCATTTTGCACCTGGGCTTAGTGACAGTCTCTGGACAGGGCCTGGCCTTCCTCCCACCCTCCCTCCACCCTCCCTTAGCAACCAATAGTTAGGCTAAAAAAGGTGCCCAGGGCACCAGGGAAGTAGAAGAAACCCCCAAATCCAAACCAAACCCAAGAACAAAAGTCCATGTTGACAATCTTACCCAGAGTTTTGCAATCAGTACACTTAAAATTCAGAAGTAGAAACTAGTTTTAATTTTGGCATAACTGTTAGCTATGTATTTGGGTTTTGATGTTCATATTTCAGATGATCTGGGAAGAGGTGGGTGAGGGGCACCACAGGGCTCAGGCATCCAAAGGCTGACAGTGGGCCCTGGTGCTGGGAACCAGGTCCCAAGTTGGTGCTCTCTCCCTCTCTCTCTTTCTCTCTCCCTCTCTCTCTCTCTGGGTGGAGGCTCGGCTGTTTTGTGATCACTGTCCCTTAAAACATCTTGAGACGTTAGTTGCAAAACAACACTCAGCTCATCCAGCTCTTCACTGAGTCCAAGCGGTTTTGTTTATATTAATTTTTCCCCAGGGGGTGGGGTGGGAGGGAAGAAAACAGTTTCCACAGAAAACAATATCAAAGTTGTTAATTGCTCCTATATGGCAAGCAGCTCCTTTGCCAGCTGATCCCCGGCCAAAAGGAAAATCTGCTCTCTGGGGTCTTTTGGAGACAGGTGGGACGGGGATTCCACAGGCAGTTTTGAGCCTGTGGCGCTGGGCGGGGGGCAGTGCTTCCTCTTGCTTAACTCTGGATTGATGCTGGCAGGTGCCACACGTCCCCACTTGTACCTTTACTTATAAAGTAAAGAAGTATTGACATGCTTCTTCAAGTGGGTGCACTTTTCCTTTTTTTAAAGCTCCAATAGATTTATTTTAGAATTAAATCACTATTGTAAATGGAAAACCAATCTCATTTGCCATAAATAGAAGGTAACCATGACTGTAAATGAATTCTAACTTGAATCCGTTGCTTGCCAAAGGCTTCGGCAAGTGGTGGGGAGGTGTCAAAGATATGCTGGCCCAGATTGACTGAAATAAAATTGAAACAGGGAAGCCTTCTTGATATGTTATTTGAGGCTAAGACCACAACTGGTACCGCACCGAATAGCTTCCTCCCCTGCGTTCTGTGACGCTGTGTACTCCCCCAGGGAGAGAGATGGGCCAGTGTCCCTCGTTACCCACAAAACACCTAGCAGAATGCCTCACGTACATGGAGTGCTCAGTAACTACTTCCTTTGTGTCAGGTGCCCTGGGCACTGCAGACCCCCTGCGGGACTGAGAGGGACGCACCCAGAGGCCAGCCCCTCCCACAGACCACTAACCTATTGGGGGAGGAGCCTGTAAGTAAGGATGGGGCCCAGCTGCACTGTCCTGAAATGCTTACCGGGTCCTGGGGTCCCACAGGCAGGGCGGGGCCAAGTGAAGGCGCCATACTAGCTCCCGCCAGTCTGACCCAGAGGACTCTGGCGAGCAGAGCAGAGGCGGAGCCTCTCCCGGTTGGGAGCAGTCCGTGAACCGGCCTGTTGGTGTTTGTAATTCTGAAAGAACAATAATTTGTTGCCATTTCTCTGGGGCCCTCAGCCAAGGTTTGCTCTCTCCCTGTTTTCAGCATTTAGTGCTAATTACCTTTTGCAGCCAATTGCCAAGTGTTCATATGGGAGGCAATTATTTTCCCAGCTGGAGAATGGTAGCCCCCCACCCCAAGAGCAGGAGGTGCTTTGGAAATTGAAATTCAACGTTGGTGGTTATATCAGCATCACTTTCACTTTTTTCAAATTCCTAACACCTGGGGGCTTCAGAACCGACCTTGACCTTTTTGTTCTGATACCTAGTTCCTGTCTTACTTGGGGTGGGAAGGGTTCGTGCTGAGGGGTTGGACAGCACATTGGAACCTTGCCCCTGCCACTTGCTGGCTGTGTACCCTTAAGCAAAAGTACTCCCCTCTCTGAATCTCAAGTGGGAATTCATTTACTCTTCAAGTCTGTCTAGTCTTCAATCCTCACAATAGGTATAAAGGCCTAACACCGTCCCTGGCACATACTGAGTACTCAAAAAAGTTCACCTTGCCTTCCCTTCTTGTCTCAGAAAGAGACCACTGTTCTTAATCTGGCCCCTGCATCTGAGTTCGCCATGAGGTGGGTGAGAAGAAGCAGATAAAGTCTGACCTCCGTGGCCCCAGCCTGCAGGTGCTGGGCAAGCCTCAGCAGAGGGTCACCGGCTACTGAGCACCTACTGTGTGCCAGGACCGCATGCTGTGAGCAGCGTGGCTGCCACCCAGAGTATTTTTGCACTCTCAGGAAACAGCGTCTTGGCTTCGTTCTTGCTGTTTTCCATACGAGCTGCGAAGTTGCTTCCAGAACACCCACACGTGGGTGCTCCCAGCTCTTAAGCAGTGGAGCGTTTCTACCCTCTACCCACCAGCCCCACTCTGCAACACACACACACACACACACACACACACACACACACACACACACGAGCTGGAAGCTTCCTCAGGAGCAGCAGACCCTCCCCACCTCATCCAGCCATCTGGCTGTAACCAGACAGGACCTGCTTCTGCAACTCAAAACAGAGGTAACAGTACCCAGTCCCTCCCCTCCCCTCAGCCCTGGTGCCCTCTGGGAGCCCTTGTCTCACCGGCATTGCTCTCAGCCACCACTCACAAACCGGACTGTCCCTCTGGTCCCTCCCTTCCCGTGTCCAGACCACCTCCAAATCCTGAATGGCTAAATTCTGAAAGTGCACCACCACCACCATCCTGCTGCACGCAACCGGCTACTCACCAGGGTGGCTGCGGGGCTGTGGTCTCCGGCTGTGCCGCTGTTCTCTCCTCTGAGGCACATCTGGCTGCATCATGCTGCTGCCCCCACCCTGCTGAAGAGCCAGCCGTGGCTCCGCCCCATTCTGGCGTGTAAGACCTGACTTCTAACCGTGGCTGAAAGGGCCTTGTGAGGCCTAGTTCTCACCATTTCCAGCCACATCTGACCCCTTGCTGTGCAACTACCTGGGCCCTCCTTTCAGTCCTTGAACGTACCAGGCTCTCTTCTACCACAGGGCATTCGCATGTGCTATCTCTTCTGCCTGGACAGCCCTCCTCTGATTCCTGGAAGACTTGCCTCATTCTGTTCTGTTTACTCGGTTTGCAGCTAACGGGTCACCTCCTGTCAGTTGTCCACCCCGATCAGCAGCCCAGAAAGAGAGCCTTCATTATACCCTCTCAGAGCGCCGGATATGCCTTCTTAACCTTCCTCTACTGTAGTTATTTGATTAGCACCCGCCTCCCCTCTTCCCCTCTTGACCATAACCTTTAGGCAGGCAGGGACAGTGACTGTTTTAATTCACATTGTTTCCTCAGGGCTTAGCACGTGGCACACAGTTGATATTCGGTAAGCATTTGTTGGGCGAACGATGATTCTGTGAAGGTGGTTTTGAGAATCAAATAAGAGAGAGAGAGGTGAAAAGGGAGAGGGAATAAATGTTTGGTAGGTGCCCACATGGTGCCAAGTACTTCGGATACATTGTCCTAACTGATGTTCACCAAGGACTCATTTTACCTTTGAGGAAACCGAGACTCAGACAGGACCAACCTGCCCTCAGTTCACAGCCAACATGTGGCGGAGTCCGGGGAAGAGCAGGGCTTGCTCAGCGCGATGTTCACCATCTCCCCTCCCGCCCAGTCTGCCTCCAAGTTAGAAAAGTGATGGGAGTGTGTTTTGCAAATTCTTAAGGTGAAATAAATAGCAGTCCTTCGTGACCATCTCCAGAGCTTTCGTTACCAAAATAATAATAGATGCGGGAGGTGGGGAGCGGCAGAAACGAGAGACTTTCAAGAGCAATGGACACATTCTCTATCCTGTTTGGGGTGGTGCCAGCACAGGTGTAGACATTCCTGTGATTCATTGGCACGCACCCCAAGATCTGGGAATCTCACCGTATATAAATTGTAGCTCCATTTCAAAGCAGCTATGAGGAGCACTACTGGGGCAATTGGGGTAATATGACTAAATCCAGGTCAGATAATATCATTATATCAGTGTTAAATTCTTGAGGGTCAAAGATTAATCACAAAGTTACCATGTGACCCAGCAGTTCACTCCTAGGTACACAAAAAGTTGTACTTAACTATGTACATGTTCAGGACAGTCCCAAAGTGGAAACAACACAAATGTCTATCCGCTGATGGACGGATGAATAAAATGTGGTTTTAAAAAACACAGAAAGGACAGCAATAATTTTCAAAGACAAGTGAAATCACAACCTGAAAATAAGAAAAAAGAAAAAGAAAGGAAACGCAGAGATGCAGTGAAAGCAGTGCTCAGAGGGAAGTTGATAGCTGTAAATCTTTGCATAAAAATATGAAAGATCTGCCCTGGCTGACGTGGCTCAGTGGATTGAGCACTGGCCTGTGAACCAAAGGGTCACTGGTTCGATTCCCAGTCAGGGCACATGCCTGGGTTTCAGGCCAGGTCCCCAGCTGGGTGTGTGTCAGAGACAACCACACGTTGATGTTTTTCTCCCTCTCTTTGTCTCTCCCTTCCTCTCTCTCTCTAAAAATAAATAAATAAAATCTTTAAAAAATATATGTGAAAGGTCTCAAGTCAGTAATCTAGCCTGCCCCCTTAAAGAACTAGACACAGAGAATCAAACTAACCCCAAAACTAGCATAAGGAAGGAAATAATAAAGAGTAGAGTGGAGATAAGTGAAATAGAAAATACAAGAACATGAGAGAATGAATGAAAGCAAATGGTTTTTCAGGGGGGGGGTTGTTTGTTTTTGTCAAAAGATTGATAACTTGAGCTAGACTGACCAAGAGAAAATGAGAGAAGACTCAAATCTCTAATACCAGAAGTGGACATGGGGACATCACCACCACCCTTACAGAAATAAAAAGGATGATAGGAGAACAGTATGAGCAATTGTGTGCCAACAAATTAGATAACAATGATAAAATGGACTAGCTCCTCCAAAGATGCAAAGTGCCAAAACTGCATCAAAAACTGAAAGAAAATTTGAATAGACATATTACTAGTAAAGAGATGGAATCAGTAATCAAAACAGTTCCAGTCGCCCCGGCTGGTGTAGCTCAGTGGATTGAGCGCAGGCTGTGAACCAGGCATCGCGGGTTCGATTCCCAGTCAGGGCACATGCCTGGGTTGCGGGCCATGTCCCCCAGCAACCACACATTGATGTTTCTATCTCTCTCTCTTTCTCCCTCCCTTCCCTCTCTAAAAATAAATAATTAAAATCTTAAAAAAAAAAACAGTTCCAGCAAAGAAAATGCTAGGATGGCTTTACTGGTGAATTATAACAGCTGTCTAAGGAAGAATTAACACCAATCTTTCCAAAGCTCCTTCATGAAACAGAGGAGGGAACAGTTTCCAATTCACTTTATGAGGCCAAAACCAGACAAAGACATTATTTTTTAAAAATACAGACCAATAGCCTGATGAACATATATGCAAAAACCCTAGCAAGTCCTAGCAAACCAAACACAATCCGAATACACCATGAGCAACAGGGACTCCCGTGAGGAATGCAGAACTGGTGCAATATACGAAATTCTACCTGTGTAACACACCATACTAATACAACGAAGGAACGAGACCAAATGATCATCTCAGCTGATTAAAAAAATAATTTGAAAAGACCCATCATCCTTTCATGATAAAAACATGTAACAAACTAGGGAAATAAGCAAATTTTTCTCAAGCTGACAAAAGGCATCTATGAGAAACCTACAGTTAACATCATACTGGAACAGGGTGCAGCCAAAGGGGGGCCCAGATTGGCATTTGTAATGGGGTCCAGAACTCAGGGTGTCCAGGAAATATTAGGAAAAATATATATGGGATGTCCTCACCCCCACCAGTCTGAGCTGGGGGATGGGACACATGGAGCAGGGCCATTGAGAGTTGTTTTGTACAGCAACAGCTTTGCAGCTAACCTCTGGCACAGTGATTTAACATATCTATAACCATTAACTGGTTTCATGGATATGTTAAACAGCTGTGGCCATGCTTTGAGCCAGGGGAATGCGAGTGACTTCCACCCAGGATGTAACTGGGAGGCAACTCCCCGCAGTTACAGCGCCTGCGTGAGAGCTTGGAGATGATTGGCTCCGTGCCACAGGGCCATACCTGCCCAGACTTACTATGGCAGCCCAGCAAAGCTGGAAGGATATGGGAATGCTGGCAGGTGTAACTGATTGTGGGAGGAGTCAGAAATGGGGCTGCAGAGGAAGACTGGCGCTGAGATTTAGACCCAGGTGCAGCAGCCACGCCAGGTTGAGACCACTCAGCTTTGGCGAGAGTCAGGATCACACAGCTTTGGGGTGCTCCCTTTTGCCATGTGGCTTAGGCAGCAGGAGAGACTTTGCCAGGAAGAAAAGAGGTGAAAGGACTCTTGCTGGTGGGCCATGAGAAGGTGCCACATGGTTTTGGATTAACTGGAGATCATGGCGGCAACAGAGCTGATGGTCCTGGGAACTGAGGGAGGCTTGCCAATGGAGCATGGATTACTGAGAAGAACCAGGGGCTACCTGAGCCACAGACTTCTATTTCCTTTCCTGAAATATGGTACCCCAGACTGGGCAAAGGGGGGAAGGAAGGACTGCGTGCATTTGTGGGTATTCTAAGGGACTTTGGGATGTCAATGAAGACATTAAGTCATTAGTCTTAAGTTTGTATAACTTTTGAATAAATAGTTCCTTTCCTTTTCACTAATCTCTGACACTGAGAGCCATAATTCCCTGGTGACAGGCAAGGTGAACGTAAAACAGGGGGACCCCAGGAGAAGGGGAGGTCCATTTGGTATATCATTCACCCCCCGTCTGTTCTGTAACAAATATACAAAAATATATTGCATTGCTCTTCACTAAGCAATAAATAATCCAAAACTGGAATAAATAAAATAATTCAAAATATTTGATGATAATTTACACTATCATCAAATAGACTAAAATACTTGGGAATGAATTTACCAAGGAAGTTTAAATCTTGTACACTGAAAACTATAAAACATTGTTGAAAGAAATTAAAGATCCCCTAAATAAATAGATATTCCATATTTATGTCCACGGTCATGGATTAGAAGACTTAATATTTATAAAATGGCAATATTCCCCAGATGATCTACAGATTCAGTGCATTCCTATCAAAATTCCAAGTGCCATTTTGGCAGAAATGGACAAACTGATACTAAAATTTGTATTGAAACTAAAGGGATCCAAAATAACCAAAACAACCTTGAAGAAAATGGGAGAACTCACAATTCCTGATTTTGAAACTCACTGCACAGCTGCAGCATTCAAGATTGTACTGGCATCAGGACAGAATGGAAACCAGTGGAACAGAGCTGAGAGTCCAAACATAAATGCATAAATCTGTAGTCAATTGATTTTCTGCAAGTGTCAACGCCATTCAGTGGGGACAGTGTAGTCTTTCAACAAATGTTGCCGGGACAACAATATCCAGTCAAAAGAATGAAGTTGAACCCTTACCTCACACCATATATAAAGAGGAACTGAAAATGGATTAAAAACCTAAAGGTGAGACCTAATGCTAAAACTCCTAGAAGAAAACATAGAGGTAAATCTTTACAATTTTGGACTTGGCAATAGATTCTTAGGTATGACACCAAAACCACAAGCAACAAAAGAAAAAATAGGTAACTGGACTTCATTGACATTAAATATTTATGTGCATCAAAAGACAGTCAAGAAAGTAAAAAGACGCCACGCAGAACAGGATAAAATACTCTCAAGTTACATATCTCATAAAGGCCCAGATCCAGAATGTAGAAAGAACCCTTACAATGCAACAATGAAATGACAACCCAATTTTAAAGTGTGCAAAGGCCTTGGATAGACATTTCTCCAAAAAGATGTGTATATAACCGGCCAATAAGCATAGGAAATGATGCTTGATGTCATTGGTCACTAGGGAAATGCTACTCAAAACCACAAGGACATACTGCTTCACACCCACTGGGATGGGTATAATTAAAAAGACAGAAAATAACAAGTGTCAGGGTGTGAAGAAACTGGACCCCTCACACATGGCTTGTGGACACGGAAAACGGTGCAGCTGCTGGGGAAAACAGTTTGGCAGTTCCTCAAAGACATTAAACATAGAATTACCCCATGGCCCGGCAATTCCACTCCTATGTTTATATCCAAGAGAACTGAAAATAAGATTTCAAACAAAAACTTGTACATCAATGTTCCTAGGAGCGTTATTCACAATAATCAGAAAGTGAGAACAGCCCAAATGTCCATCCGCGCAGGAGTGGATGAACACGCGTGGATTACCCATGCAACGGAACAGCAGTCGGCGGTAGAGGAAGGAAGTGCTGGTGTTGCTGCAGCACGGATGAACCCTGAAAACGCTGTGTACCAGGTGGGGGAAGTCAGACATCGGAAGCCGCAGGTTACATGGTTCCGTTGACACGAAAGGCCCAGGTCAGCAAGTCTACAGAGACGGAAAGCAAGTGAAGGGTTGCCTAGGGCTGGAAGGGGAGTGACCGCCTGATTGGTACAGGGGAACCCTTCCAGGGTGACGAAAATGTTCTAGAACTGGATAGCGGTAGTGTTTGCTCAATGTGGTGAACTTACCGGAAGCCACCGGATTGTGCACCTTAAAATGGTGAATTTTGTTACATGAACTTTACCTCAGTATTTTTTAAAAAAGTTAAATGCTGATTGTAGCACAGATGGACCGTAAAAACATTGTGCTAAGTGGAAGAAGCCACTCGCAAAGGACACACATCGTGTGGTCCCATTCATATGGCACATGCAGAACAGGCAAATCCACAGAGGCAGAGCGTAGGGCTTGGGTGGGGGTGAGGGACATGGGGAGTGACTATTAATGAGCATGGGTCTCTTTTTAGGGTGACAAAAATGTTCTAAAATTGATTGTGGTGACGCTTTCACAACTCCGTGAGTACGATAAAAATACCGAATTCTATACTTTAAATGGGTGAACTGTATGGCATGTGAACTATAGCTCAATACATTTGTCATAACAAATTCTGGGGTGTGATATGCATTCTGGCTCTGTAGAAAAATGTCTTGTTCTGCAGAAATGTAGACTGAAATATTTCTGGGTGGAGTGTCCGTCATAATGCCTGCCATTTGTCTTCAAGGGATTCGGGAAAATAGAACAATATACTTGCATGGAGCTGTGTTGTCGAGTCCAGCAGTCACTAGCCACTGTAGCTATTTACGCTTAAATGTAAATTAATAAAAGTAAATACTGTCAATTTAAAATTCAGTTACACTAGCCACATTTTAAGTGCTTGGTAACCACATGTGGCCAGTGGCTACAGTATTGGACAGTTGGCATAAACATTTCTTTCATCGCAGAAATTTCTGTCGGCCAGTGCTGACATATATGGAGAGAAAGTAAACGTGGGGCCAGGTGAGCGAATGGCAAGTCGTGGCGAGGCTTCCATGCTTCTGTATTATTCTCTCAACACAGCGATGGACACATGGCAGCGATTCCCAAAGGGCATGCCACGGGCCCAGGCACCATGTGAATCCAGGCTCTTTGGAAACTTCCAGATCCTTGTCCCAACCATCTGTTCTGCTTGTGGGGTACGAGTACATTACAGTTGTGAGTACAGTAAACACAGAGTTTATTCTTGTACTGTTATTTATTAATTCTTGTATTATTTTCTGTGTGAACAGCTGTAAACCCACTTTGGCCCGCTCTATGCGTGTTCCCAGGATCCTCTTCCTAAAGTCAAGTCCATGCACAGCGTGCAATGCTCTTTGTTCTCCTGTTCGTCCGTGTTTCTTGGGAAGGCACTGTGGGGCTGTGGTTTTGGAGCTAGACAGATTCAAGATTAAATATATGCAGTTGCTCTTTCTCTTAATCAGACGTATGACCTTGGATACAGTACTTAGCCTTGGAGTCGTAGGTCTCTCAGCTATGAAGTGAGGATGGAATCATGATGGCCTCTGGCGTTATGGAAGGCACTTGGCTTTGGCCCTAGCCCAAAGCGAGGGTTTATTACAGGTAGCTCAAAGTGTTCTAGGGTGAGGGAGAGACGGGTTGGCTGAGGCTGCAGGTGACACCTGTGAGTGTCTTACCTGGAGGAGTTTCCAGTCTAAAGAGGAGGTCAGCCAACTGCTGGGGGGCCAAGAGAGCTGAGCTGGCGATTAAAGGTTAAAAAAAAATTTTAAGGCTAAATTTTGCCAGCAGGAAAAAAGGAACAAGTGTCGTGACTATTTAATAAATTAAGTATGCCCCTTTGTTGTTGTTAAAATGCTCTTAATTTCTGGGAAGATGGAGTTGGTTTGCTGGGAGTTGTGGGTTTTTTAATAACCATATGTGGCAATTCTTTGTCAATCCCTGTGTCTTTCGACATTGGGCGGGTTTGCGAAACCCAAGCCTGGGAACCACTGACTCAAAGACACTCAGTGGGGGCATGATGGGCAGAGAAAGCCAAGTCCAGGAGTCAGTAAATCTAACTGCCTGGGCATCTGTTTATAACCAGTCGGAGCAGTAGGAGACATTTGTCTGGGGGAGCAAGGTCCTGAGAAGCCATTTGGTTGCTTGGCAATGGTTTCGCTATGGCTGGCATGTCCTTCCCTTGCTTACCTGCTCCTGGTAACTCGGTTTCGGGACAGCGAAGGGCCAGAGTGAGGTGAGGCTCTGTGAAGCAAGAGAAGCCAAGTCAGGGGAGGGTGGGCTGGGCTGGCCCCCTGGGGCCCTGGATTGCCTGATTTCAAAGGGAGACTGCAGGAGGGCCCAGAATCATATCCAGCTGCTTTCTTGCTTTGTGACCCCCCTGAGCCTCCGTTTTCTCATCCATTAATATAACGTCCCTTCCCAGTGTCAGATAGTTCAGCTCTTATGTTCACATTTCAGGCTCAGTGTACTGAGTGGTGAAATGGACATAAAAACCTAACTCATGGCATGAAGGTAAAGAGTAACACTTGGAACAGCCCCTGGCACATAGTAAGTGCACAAATGTTTGCTGAATTGGCCATTGGCTTTTACTCCTGATCTAAAATCCCCTATCTGCATTCCGAAATTCAAAAAGCTCTGAAAACACAATGTGTTTCTGTTAAGTTCACCACCGAAACTCATCTGATGGCAAAACCTGATCTGAAATGACGCCAAGCCATTCATGGTGTAGAAGGCACAGCACACTGCCTGTAAACACAGGAGTGCAGGGTTACTGCGTGTGGCCCCAGAACGTGCACCAGATCGTCTTGTAAAGTCGGAGAAGTTCCAAGTTCACAGTCACCTCTGGCCTCAAGAGTTTTGTTTGTTTGTTTGTTTTGTGTTAGGCACAGCTCTTTTTTCTTCTTTATTTTATTATTTTTTATTTTGTGTTTTTTCCATTACCATTCAGTCCCCTTACACCCCCACTCCCCAGCAACCACCACACTGTCATCCATGTCCATGAGTCCTTTTTCCTTTTTCTCAATCCCTCTACCCCCTCATCTCCCCCACCCTTAACTGTCCTCCTGCTGTCTATCTATGAGTCTGCCTCCACTTTGCTTCTTCGTTCAGTTTGTAAAGTGTTTTAGGTCAAGAACTTTGAGCTTGTATCGGGGAGATGTGACAGAGGAGTAAATTGGCATGACTGTGGTCAAATCCAGTGCTTGCTAGGTGCAGGGAGTGGGGGAGACCCTTGGTGCTGCGGAGCCTTAGAGGTGAGAGAGGAGGATGTACTGGCAGGGGTCTTGGTTACAACAGGAACCAATTCTGACTGATTTAGGCAGAGAGGAACTTGTTAGAAGGGTGTTAGGTTCATTCCAGGGTGTTGGGAAGTGGGATAACCAGGGTTAGAGGCTCGGGGCTAAGAAGCCACCTGAACTACCCACAGCCTGCAGTGCCAGTCCTGACCCACACTGGCACCAGACAAGGGAGGCCACTTCCGGCACTCTCTGTTCCTGAATCAGAGTCACGGTCTGGAGGGGGAAACTTTGGTTGGCCGAACCACAGTCAATGACCATGTCCAGGCTGCAAAGGAAGCTGGGGGGGGAAATGTGAAGATTTTTGCTTTGATTGTTTGATTGATTGATTGATTTTTTTCTTTAGAGAGAGAAAAAGAAGGAGAAAGACAGAGAACAGCATCAATTTGTTGTTCCACTTACGTATGCATCCAGTTGTTGCCCATATGCGCCCTGACCAGAGACTGAACTGGCAACCTCGCTGTATCAGGACAAGACTCTAACCGACTTAGCTATCCAGCCCAGGCTGGAGATTTTTGCCTTTAAATTGGGGGGCAGTTCTGCCTTCTGCCATGACTCCTAAGGAAGGAATTTCTCTGGAAATTCCAGAGAAATAAGAGCAAGGGTTCAGTTGACAGGCAGTCAAAGCCAACAAGGACAGGCAGAGGCTCAATAGCAATTGCTTACCAGGGGAGGGGTTGATTCTACCTGGACCTTCAAAGATGGTCAGATGTAGGCTAGAAGATGTTGGCGAAGGAATTAAAAAAGAGTCTGGAGGCTTTGGCTAGAAATAAATAATAAAACTTTATTCTAGGGTCTTAGGGTTTGTGAATCAGAAATACAACAAGGCAATCCCCAGAGCATTCTGAAGAAGACAGAAAAACTAAGAGTTCTTATAGGAAAAAGTATATTCTTGAGAAGAATCAGTCCTACATCTTAGTCCTTACCTCTAGGTGAGTCCAAAATGGTAATCCTCTAGATGACCAGCAGTCTGGGTAATGGATATTGGGTGGTCTGGAAATGTGAGCATTCTTTCCTTAACCCTTCAAGGGGCTAGAGGGCTGTCTAGAGGTTTGGTGTATATGTAGGCATTGACACAGGACCAGGAAACTCAAAAGTTGAAGTTCTCAGGCTATTCTTGGGAAGTTTTCACTAACAAGAATAGAATTGTTTTCCCATACCTCGACCTACTTTTAGTAATTTAATAGCCTGACTAGAGGGATTCCCTTTCATTTTTTTACTCTACTCCTTGGGGTGATGAAGGGTCGGGGGGGTCAACCCAAGACAAAGACCTCCATTTCTGACTATAGCATGCTTACCCAACGACAGTCACTGAGCTAAGCGCTTTATGCCTGTTCAATCCTCAAAACTGTAAATAGTAGGGGAGCTATTATTAACAGCATTTTTCAGACGAGAAAGCTGAGGAAGACGAAGCTTTTCAGACAAAGACACTAGGTCACCTTACAGCTGGAAGTTGGCAGAGCTAGGATTTGGATGCAGGCAGTCTGACACCTGGCCCATGCTCCCACACTAGCAGGAAGTGGGTATCGAGTACCTGCCCCTATCAACTGATGGAGGCTGCTTGGAGTCCTGTGTGGAGAAGGGCTCTGAGGTTGCCTCGGATATATAATGTAAGAAGCATCATGATCAACTGAAGGTGTCTTCCTAACAAATTTGACCTGAAAACTCAAACTTCACATATTTTTCAAGTGAACATGCAACATTTATCAAAATTGATCATATACAATAGCCCGTAGAAAAGATTCAACACATTTCAAACAATTGAAATTATTTAGACTAGGTTTTCTCATCACAGAGGAACAAAACTATAAATTAAAAACAAAAAAGAGAACTAGAAAGTCTCCAGCTGCCTGGAAATTAAATATTACAGTGGTCAAAGAAGAAATCAAAGTGGAAATAAGAAAACATGTGAACTGAATGATGATGAAGATATAGCATAGCAAAACTTGGGGGATGCAGCTAATGCAGTTCTCAAAGGAAAGTCTGTAGCCTTCAAATGCATATATTAGAAAAGGATAAAGGCTTATCCATCTGAAGGAGCTGACAAAGAACAGCAAATCAAACTCAAGGGGATAAGAGGAAGAATAAAATAACAAAGAAGAGAAATCCAAATCAGTACTAAAAGTTGGTTCTTTGAAAGAATTAATAAAATTGAGTGAGTCACATCTACCATAAGCAAGGTGTTGGGACTTATTCTTGGAACTCTCTACCTTTTATATGATATATGCTCATAAAAGTATTAGTTAAATTGAACTTAAGCAAGGGCAGAGAGACACTGAATGTTTAACGTATGATGAATAATTCAGTTGGAATTCAAATGCATAAGGGAGAAGAATTAAGATTCTGTTGTGGCAGAAGCCCAAATTCAATGGGCTTAAGCCAAAGAGGAAAGAAAGAAAGAGAGAGAGAGAGAGGGAGAGGGGAAGGAAGGAAGGAAGGAAGGAAGGAAGGAAGGAAGGAAGGAAGGAAGGAAGGAAGGAAGGAAGGAAGGAAGGAAGGAAGGAAGGAAGGGAGGGAGGGAGGGAGGGGAGGGGGAAAGAAAAGAGTTAGTTTATTTGTATAACTGAAAAGTCCAGGGGGGAATTCTGGCTTTAGGAACAGTTGTCTCTAAGTGTTCAAATGGTGCTGCGGGAATGGCCCTTTGTGCCTTTTCTCGCCTTCTTTCTGTGTGCATGCAATCCTTGGGCAGGTGCTCCAGCCTAGGCTGAAGGGCGACGGGATCCTCAGGTGGTCCTGTGATGGCAGAAGGAAAAGAGGACAAACACAGGCGCATTTCAGGCATCTACATGACTCATTTGCTAATGTAAAGTGGGGCATCTGGCCAAATGGCCTGGCAGAGAGGAGTGGGGACCCCAGGAGCAGCGTGAGAGGCTGCACCCTCGCCCCAGTGGGGGAGGGGTTGGGAAGCCCCGGAGGACTGATCCTGAGCAGTTGCCACGACAACAGGACAGCCCGGGCCCACGGGAGGGAACACCCTTCTATGTGCTTCTGCATGCAGAGGATTTTGAGCCAGACTATACAACGTGGAGAGCGCGAATGACCTTGATACTTCCCTGTGATTAGTTTCAGGTTATGCAACTTCGGCAGGAACACCGCGGAAGTGGTGCCGCATTCTTCTCACCGCATCCTATCAGACGGAGCACAAGTTCAGTGTGTCGGGTCGCTAATGGAGTTTACTGTGACTCCCTGACTGAGGTGGTCCCTGCCAGAGTCTGCCATTGAAAAGTCACTCCATACTTTTAAATTACGTACTTTTAAATTAAAGTGGTTCTTTAAATTATATGAATACTCTATTTTCATCAAGCTTTCCATTTATTCATGCATTTAGTTATAGTAATATGGACTCATGTGTTTTAAATTTCGTTTAATCTGTTACTACCATTATTTATTTTGCTCTCAAATTGTCTCATTTTTGACTAGAGGGAGCCTTTCCGAGTTGGACATGACCTTTCGACATGTCCCCATGATTCTTTGAGCTCTTCCTTGTTTTCTCTGACAACAACATGATCTGGGCTCATTTTCTACTTTTCCTGCCCCGATCCTAGCATCAGCCTTTCACTCAAGGAGACCTGGTCCTTTTTTGTGGGAAACACTAGTTAGAAACCAGGACCTGAGTCCTGGGTGTCCTGCCTCATTGCTGCTGGAGTACCACGCCCCCCAGGCCCCCCTCTGTCCAGCGGTCAGAGCTGGAGACTGAATGTCACTCTTTACCCATCTCAAGCCCCAACACCCCACACAGGCGGCCCCTCTGCACAGATGTCATCTTGTTGTACCCCATCTAATGGCTCTAGGACTAAATTTTTTTTTTTTTTTTTTGGTAAGGGAAAAGAAGAAAAAGGAAGAGGAAGCTAATTTCTTAGATAATTCAGTATTGTGTTTTTATATGTATTTTAATATTTTTTTATATTTCCAGTTACTGCCAGTGTGGGGAAATGCTACTGTTTTTATAGGTAGGTCTTTTATTGCATCGGTTTTCTATGTAGATAACAGTGTAGACGGCGGGTAAAGACAGTTTTACCTTTTTTCAATCCGACCCCTCTCTCATTTTTCTTTGTAACGTCACCTAGAACCCCACGGCTAAGGTCAACAGTAGCTGTGATATCGGCGTCTTTGAGTTGTTTCTTCTCTTAGAGGCACCATTTGTCCATTAAGAATACATTCGCTCTAAATTTTTAGCCTACAATTTTTATCACGTTGTATAAGTTATCTTTCTATTCCTGGTTAGTTAAGAATGTTAAAAGACTTTGAAAGTCACAAATTTTTGCTGAATTTATCAAAAGCCATTTGTGTGTGTGTCCTACAATAAAATAGTCATGAGGATGTTTTTCCTTTGGTCTATTAATTAACATAAAAACCTTAATGGATGAATTTTCTGATGGTTAATTCTCCTTTCTCATCTATGATAAACGCCACTTGGCAATGATTAAAAATAAACCAACAGACATAGGATTTGGTCAGCCAATATTTTATTTAGATTTTCATCTTCATTGTTCATAGGTGAAATGAACCTATACTTTTCTTTTCTTGTTTATTTTTCCAGTTTTGAAAGGAAGATGATACCATCTCATAAAATGTGTTAAATGGTTCCTCCCCTGACCCTCTTGGGATTTTTTTCTGATCATTAGAGTTGAGACTTTGGTCCCCAGACAGAGAGATGAACTTGACAAAGATGACACAGAGAGTTAGTGACATTTTCTGTCCTGAAAACGATCCCTCTCGGAGATGTCCCCCAGCTGGGCCCCTTTGTCGGGCAGAAGTGTCCCAGCTGCTGCATGGTTATCTGCCCTTCACGCTGCCAGCCGGGGAAAAGACAACCTGTTGTCTCAGGTTCAAGTCCTTGCTTTGGCACAAGACTTGCCTCTCTGACCTTGTGCATGGGTTTCCTCCCTCTGTGAAATGGGTGTGGGGGGCAGGCAACCTTGAGATCTGTTCTATTCCTGACCATAAGGCCTTCGTCATTCCCAGACACCCTCCTGGGGTTCCAGGCCAAGCTTCAGGGCACTGTCCACACGGCAGCCATGACCTTGTTTGTGATCCCGGTCTCGGCCACACTTGCAGCCTGTGCTTGTGGATCCCCACATCTGAGGTAATAGGCTCTGGGTGACGCGTCCACTGAGACCACAGGCAGGGACACGAGGGACCTGAGAGAAGGCAGAAGAGGAGGCTGTTTGCCACCTACGGGCAGGGGAGTCAGGCCTGGTGGGCACTGGCCCTGCCCCAGGGCCTCCTCGCCCTTCAGGGGCCTCATCTGGACAGAGAAGGGTGGAAGGCCAGGTGAGGCCAGCTCAGCCTGGCTCTGGCTGCTGGGTTTGGACTCCCAGAGGCCTGGCAGGCTCTCCTCATCCCCCTTCCCTTGTACCCCCATGCCCCACACCCCTGTACTCTCCCCCAGCTCCCAGAGGCCGACTCGGCTTTCTAACTTCTGGCCTGCAAAGCCCTACCAGTGCCTTTCACGCCCCAACTCCCAACCCCAAATCCCAGCCCAAGCTCAGTTCTTTCAGCCTCAGCCCAATCCTCTCTCCCCTCCCCAGGCTCACCTAAGCCAGGCTCACTCTCAAGTTGAGCTCTTCATCTCATTCACCCCAGAACTCTCCGGTCACCCAGAACAGTTCTGCTTTGGGCTCAGAGGAATAGCTGGTACTGTTCTCTTTCCCTCTTGGCCCAACCAGGCTGCTCTGCCCTCTGCCCACAAAGCTGTCCTGACACGCTTATGAGTCTTCATCAGCTTGCTCCCCTCCCACCTGAGCTGAGGCACCCTGCCCGCTCCTAACCCTATCCCCCACCCAACTGGGGCTCCATGCTGGCCTGGGCCCCCTTCCAGCCCACCCTCTTGCTCCCCTGGGTACCAAACTTGAAGGCTCGCGTCAATTCCTTGCCTACAAGGGCATGCTGCCACCTGCTGGTCAGTCTGTTATAAAATCTTAATGGCTTTCCAGGCAAACAGCCCGCCCCGAGGCCCCGCACGGTGAACTTTGTTGAGTCTCAGGACACTTGATTTCTCTCTCAGCTGCATGTGACACCACTGGGCATCCCCTCCTTCTGGAAACCCCCTCACTTGTAGTTCTGACTTCCAGCTCTCCCCCCAGCTTGCGAGCCTCCCTTTCCTCCATGAAGGCTCGTTATAATTTGTCTGGCAATTAAATGCCGGTGCTCAACACTTGGTCCCAGATCCTCCTCTCCCTTCATCTCATTCTCTCTCCCTGGGTAATCTCATCCACACCCACAGCAATGCTGATGACTCCCAGATGTATATGTCTAGCCCAGGGTATCAGAGCCAGGGGCAGCTTGGCGCTCCTAAGGACATTCAGCACTGTCTGGAGGCATCTGTGGTTGTCTCAGCTAGAGAGGGATGCTACTGACATCTAGTGGGTACAGGCCAGGGATGCTGCTAAACGTCCTACATGTGCGGGACTGTGCCTCAGAACGGCCCAGCCTCCGATGTCAACAATGCCAAGGTTAAGGACCTCCTTCTACACTAGCTTCTCCTCTGAACCCCAGGTGGTCCCTCCAACCCTTTGTACCATGTCTCCACTTGGGTCTCGCAAACATTCCTCCAACGCAGGCTGTTGGAGTCAGACTCATGATTTCCCCACCCTGATCCTCCAGCGGTCCTCCCCACCACAGCTGCATCCCCTCGCATGAGCCACAAGCTGGGCATCACCCTGGAAACCTCCCCCTCCCTCACCTCAATGTCCAGTCCGTCACCAGGTACTGCCCGTTTTCTCTCCTCAGGATCTTTCCAACATCCTGCTCCAGCCACCGTGGCCCTATTTCCGTTTCTTCTAATATGTCAGGCTCCTTCCCACCCCAGAGTCTTTGCACGTGCTGTTCCCTCTCCTTCCTGTCTCGGCTCCCTTCTCCCAGTGAACTTCTATTCACCCTTTAGACCTCATCTCAGACGTCACCTCCTCAGGGAGACCCTACACGACCCCAGCGGCTAGGTCAGGTTCTATGACAAACCCTCTCAAAGAGAGGGCCTCTTTCCTGCAGGGAACTTAGTTCGGCCTGTAATTTCCTTACTTGTCCATGTGGTGACTTGCTTACTGTCTGTCTCTCTACCTGACCAAGTGCCCCCCGGGGCAGGAGCACATCTGCGCTTGCTCGCCGGCCCCCAGTGCAGGCCGGACACCTAGAGGGGGTCAATGCAACCTTCAAAGAACCGAGTGAGTGAAATCCTGTCTTTCCACCTGGCCTCACAACAAAGCACCTGAAGAAGAAACAGCTGAGCCATCGCTTTTTCTGTTCCCCCGAAAGGCATTACTCTCATTCCTTCCTTATTGCAAAAGCGACCCATGCTTGCTGTGGAAAATTCAGAAAACACAAACCAGAGGAGGAAAATACAGTTCTACTACATGTACTATCTTGCAAACTCCTTTTTACCCTGAACAATAAAACATGAACAATAAACAGGTCCAGAGGCATAGCAGTAGCAACATTTCTGTAACATTGTTTCTCCTGTGTAAACATCCCATTCTCTGCAAAGAACAGAGATTCTTTCTTGACAGACCTGCTGCCTCAGATACCTGGGAAGCTCTTTAAAATACAGTTTACAAGCCCCAGCCGAGTGGCTCAGTGGTTGGAGCATCGTCCCGTGCACCAAAAGGTTGTGAGTTTGATCCCTGGTCGGGGCACATACCTGGGTTGCGAGTCTGATCCCCAGTGGGAGGCAATTGATTAATGCTTCTCTCTCACATTGATGTTTCTCTCACTCGCTCTCCCTCCCTTCCTCTCTCTCTAAAATCAATAAGCATATCCTCAGGGAAGGTGTTAATTAATTAACCAATTAATTAATGCAGCTTTCATGCCTAGAGCTTCTGATATGGGATGATTTGTGTGGGTCCCAGGTATTGCTTCTTATTGAACTTGCCCTGGAGACTCTGGTGGGCCTGCCAGGGTTAGAAACCACTGGTGAAAGCACATCCTCCATTTTTGGCCACAAAGGGAACAGCTAGCACCTCACTGCTTCTGGTTGTACAGCAATGCACATCCTCACGGCTGCTCCAGCAAACATCCTCTATTTCAGAAAGCTGCTTCCCAGGGGGCATTGCACACTGGTCAGCCCAATGGGCCAGACTGCCAAACCGCTTTGAGTTTCCTCTCCTGGCCCCCAACAGAGCTCTCCTCCTGAGTTAAGTCAATATTGACTTGATCTGGGAGTGGGGAGGCCCTGGGCAGTGGAGGAGCACCAGTGTTATTTCTCTATACCCTTTTCAATGGTTTGATTTGGGAAGACTGGCGTGTATTGCTTTGGCAATTAAAAAAAGAAAAGCTAATAGGATTTTTGGGGAAATGTCGACTGGGCTTTCAGCCCAGATCTCATTTTCTGAGCCTCACAGCCTGCTCTCCAGCTGCTTACTTGATATTCCCTCCCCGGTGGTTGAGCAGGCATCTCAGAATTAACACACATGAAAATTCATAGAGCTGAACTCTCCTCCTCCCCTCTCAGAGCGGCTTCCTACACCCTGTCCGGCTCAGGCCAGGGCACCTCTGTTCACCCAGCTGCTTGGGACTGAAGCAGGAACCTCGTCACCCCACAGCCATCCTCTCCGAGTCCCGAGGACTCTGCTGTACATTTTGGGTCAGATCGGTCCACTTCCGTCCATCCCCACCACCGTCACCCTGGTCTGAGCCACCTTCATCACTCACCCCCAAGCAAGCCATTCTCGCTGCCACAGCCAGAGTGGTCTTTGAAAACCTAAGTTAGACCAAGACCCAGCCCAACTCAGGACCCTGACAACTTCCTGCCATCCTCTGGATGAAACGGAAATCTTAGAGGCAGCCCGCCAGCCCCAACATGAACCGCCCAGCCCATCTCTGCCACCTCACCCCTCTGGGCTCGGACAGCCCGGGCTTCCGTGTGACTCCAGGAGCAGAGCTTCCCACCTGAATGCGTCACACATCTCTGGAACATTCTTCTCACCGTGCCTCACTATCTCTTGTCTCTCGAGTTGGGCGCCCTTTTCCAGAGGGGGTTTCCTTGACCTAAATCTAGGGTAGCGTCCCCATCCATCCCCTCAAGGAGCTGCCTGTGCTTCTCCGCAAACCTCGGCCACCCTTTGTGGTGACACGTCTGGCTGTGGGGAACCGGCGGGAGCTCCCTGAGGGCGGATGCAGATGTGGCTGTCGGTTCCCTGGGAACCCAGGAGCAGCCGCACCTGACGCACAGCAGGAGGTTCGCAGTGCATATTCACTGGAAGGGGCAGAAGGAGCAGAGGGAAAGGCGATATCCTCCCTGTTTTAAAGGGGAGACAGCAGGAGCCTGAAATGCACAGGGCTTGATGCCACCCAGCAAGTCAGCAGAGCTCAGGGACGTCGCCCCAGGCCTGCGGCCCCTGGGCACAGTGCTCCCTCCGCACCCTGAGCTGCCCACTGTTTAAACTCACATAACTCCGCGAGGAAAGGGGTTTTCTCCCCAGGTCACAGAAGGCCCGCAGAGGTCACATGACTTGCCCAAAGGTGGGAGGTTAACAAAGACAACCCTGAATCCACACCCTGGCTCCTCCATCTGTTCTTCCTGCTACCGAAAGTGACAGTCCACATGTTTTTGTTAAGTACCTACTAAGTGCCAGGCTCTGTGCCCAGAGCTGGGGAGGCAGAATGAACCCAAAGACACATCCCAGTCCTCCTGGCACCAACATCATGTGGGAGGGGGCAGGAAGCAGACACAGAGAAAAGCCAAGTTATAATTATGAATTCTGATATCAGCCCCAGAAACTTAGCAAGGTGTCTAGGCTTTGACCCTGGCATTCCCGTGTCTCCAGGCATCTGGAAGTTTCCTCTGCTCCCAAGCCCTCCCCCAAGGCCTCCCTAGCTGGCTGAAGCTGACCTGTGCCCCAAGGCTGTCAGCCTCCACCCAATTTGCAAGCGCTCGCTTCACACGACCACTAGGGGGCGGTGGTGCTCCATCTCATGTTTCCAGCAGCCCAGCCTGGGCCTCAGCTCCCACCCAAATCTGAGAAGGGAGGGCAGAGAAGTTGAAAGTGGGGGAAAGTGCCCCAGGCTTTCCAGCTCAGTCTAGACAAAGAGAAGAGTTTCTCAATTGTTTTTCCTCCATTGTCTTCCTCCTACTTTGTTTTCTTATTCACTCCTCCACCCTCTGGTCCTCTCCCTCCTCAACATTACACAACCACTACGTAATCTATTGGGTTGGCCAAAAAGTGCCTTTAGTTTTTTCCTTTACGATGATTCTAGTAGTGCTTAGTTGTCTTTAACTTCATTCGAAACAATTTTGTTAAATTGTATCGTGACAGCTGTCATATCAGCATGCATTTAAAAAGAGCTTATCAAAACTGGTGAATTTTTGTGTAGCCATTTTAACATTGAAGATGGAAGAAAATAGACAACATTTCAACGTATTATGCTTTATTACTTCAAGAATGGTAAAAACACAACCAAAATACACCAAAAAGATTTGCGCAGAGCATGGAGGTGCTGTGACTGATCCAACGTGTCAAAAGTGGTTTGCGGGGTTTCGAGCTGGAGATTTTTCGCCGTGACCAAATTGAGACACTAATCAAAAACAATCAATGTTACACCCCGTGGGAGACAGGCAACCTACTCAAAATATCCAAACCCATGAAGCTACCGGTGAAAATGTGAAATGAGTCTTTTATGGAAAAAAACTAAACCGACTTTTTGGCCAACCCAATTCTGTGACCATCGGTTTGCCTCTCCTGGAAGTTTCACATGAACGGGACCATAGACTCTGCAATCTTTTGTGACTGGCTGCTTTTGTTACAGAACAAACAAGGGGGGGCCTGGGACGATATACTATTACTGAAAGAGACCCCAGGTCCATTATGTCCACCGCCTATAAGAAAGATGTCTCTTAATGCCAGAGATTTGTGAAAAGGAAGGGAAATGTTTATTTAATACTATACAAACTTAAAGTAGTGAGCTAGTGTCTTTGCCAAAATCCCAAAGTCCCTTAAAACACCCACAAACACATACAGTCCTTCCTTCCTCCTCTGCCCTGTCTAGGGAACCGTGACTAAGGAAGGGAAATAGAAGTCCGGGCTCAGGCAGCCCCCAGTTCTTCCCAGTAATCCGTGCTCAGCTGGTAGGCCTCCCTCAGTTCTCTGCACCCTCAGCTGTACCACTGGGATCTCTGCTAAAGCCGGATGGTGGTTCCCCCTACAACTGCTGCGGGGGTCCCCACTCTGGCAAAGGTGCGCGGTCCTTTCTCCACCTCTCCAGCCACGTGGTCCTCTCTTCCCCAGGGCCACGGGAGTCTCCACTCAGCCAAAACCACGTGGTTCTCTCTGTATGGCTGCTGTGTCTGGGTTTAAATCCCCGTGCCAATCTTCTGCAGCCCTGTTTCCGACACCTCCCATACCCGGCCACACTTGCCCTCAATCTGCTGTCCTTTCCAGCTTTTCTGGTCACCATCATGGGTCTGGGCAGGTGTCACCCCATGTCATGGAGCCAATCTTCTCCAAGCTCCCACGCAGGCGCTGTAACTCAGGGGACCTGCCCCGCAGTCACATCTTGGGGGGGGTCCCTTTCCATCCCCCTGGCCCAGAGCATGGCTATAGCTATTTAGCATATTCAAGCGACCATCCTAAGGCTATAGGTATGTTAAATGACCATGTCATGGATTAGCTGCAAAGCTGCCTGGCATGTTCTTGCTCTGTGTGCCCCTTCCCCCAACTCACACCTGTGGGGGAAGGGGTGAAGACATCTTAGAATCTCCTGGACACCTTGAGTTCTGGACCCCATTTTAAATGTCCAGTTGGGGTCCCCCCTCTTGGCTGCACCCTGTAACACTTTTGGGATTCATCCATGCCGCAGCATGGATGCTGAAAAATGTTCCATTGTGTGAATAGCCCGCACTCTGTCTATTCATTAATCAGTGGATGAACATTGGCTTTTTTCCCACTTTTTGCCTACCATGAGTAAAGCTGCTATGAACATTTGTGTACAAGCTTTTCAACTGATGTAACTCACGTACCATAAAACTCACTATCTTAACAATGCTATTCCATGGGTCTTAGTGTACTCAGAGTTGTGCAGCCACCGCCATACCTAATTCCACAACATTCCATCCCCCCGAATGGGGAGTGACTGCCAATAAGCTAATAAGTGGTCACTCCCCATTCCCCCCCTTCCAGCCCCTGGAAACCACTAATCTACTTTCTGTCTCTGTCTCTGTTTATTCTGGACATTTCATGCAAATAGAACCATACGACATGTGGCCTTATGTGTCTAGCTTCTCCTTAGTGTATATTTTTGAGGTTTGTCCACGAGACACCATGTATCATGACTTCCTCCCTTTTAGTGGGTGAGTAACATTGAGCTGTGATGATGTGCCACGTTGTATGGGTGTGTTTGTCGGCTGGTGGACATTGGGGTCATTTTCCCTTTGGGCCAAGGGTGAATGGTGCTGCGGTGAGAATTCGTAAACAACATTTTGTGGGGGCCTCTGTTTCCGTTTCCCTCGCAGACGTACAGAGGAGGGATGTTGCTGCGTGTGTGGTAGCTCCGGGCTTAATCTTTGAGGAACTGCCAAACACGATGTGTCTGCACCATTTTTCAATCCTGTCAACAATGTGTGAAGTTCTTATTTCTCCACATCCTCAACTTCTTTATTGTAGCCACTCTAGTGGGGGTAATTGTTTCTTCATTGTTCTCTCAAGAAACTTACTAAGCACCTACTGCGTGCCAGGCCCTGTTCTAGGTGCTGGAGATTGAGCAGTGAACAGGACAGAGCTGGCCCTGCCCTCATGGGGACCCAAGATCTACTAGAGATTTACACAGGAAAGGAGATAGGACCACATTGACAGGACACGTTCAGGAAGAGGTAAGTGCTCTGAGACCTGAAGCAGAGTCATGGGTGGTGGGGGAGGGGCAGTGGGGGAGGGGCAGCGGTGGCACAGTCATTTGTTGGTGGTTCTGCATCACCCAGGGAATCAGAAATAGCCCCTCTGGGAAGGTGACATCTGTGATGAGACTTAATGATAAGAAGGAGCCACCTGCTCAGTCCCGGAGGACAAGTGTTCCAAGCACAGGAGTGTGGCTGGAGCTGTGAGCAAAGTGGGGAGCAGAAGAGAGGTGGTGTGGCAGAGATGGGCGGAGGTGGGCCACTCAGGCCTGTGAAGGCCACCATGGAGGGTCTGGATGTAATCTCGGGCTTGGTGAGAAGCCACGGCAGTTCTGAAAGCAGAGTGTTTACACTCTAAATCCTGGAGACTGGTGAGGAGGCCCCCCGACACCGTCCAGGAGAAGGACCATGAGGGAGGCTGGGAGTGCAGGGGCTCGGCTGGACATGCTGTGGTGGGAGAGCACACCGACTCCCCGTGGGCTACACATGAGGAAGGAAGAAGAGAGAAGCATCTTCTTCCTTCCGGCCGCTCTTACTCAGCAAACAGGCAGTGAGGTCTCAGGGCACTGATTCAGCCTCGTGGATGCACTGGGACCAGGGCAGTTTCATCCTCAGCTGGGACTCTCCCCCCGCCCCCCCAGCACAGGAAATTGCAGGGTGGCAGCCAGCCCCTACAGCACCCTAGGTCCTACCCTCTGCACTATGGGGGCTCCAAATGAGACCCTCACCCCTGCCTCCGGACATCAAGCCTTAGGCCAGCCTTACTCTAAATGCAGCTGATCACCCAGAACCACACCCCATGCATCTCCTCGAACCCATGCTCCCTCCCTGCTCTACCCCCTCGGAGCTCTTTCATGTCCCTATGCCCCTGGCGGTGGCCCCAAACTTGAGTGCTATGTAAACAGGCTCTTCAAAATGAGGACCTCCCGACAAGACGCTGTTGATCGAAATTTTTTTATTGCACTCTTCCTTAAAACACAAAGCTAGGTACCAACACCTTGGGCTCCTATACAACCAGAAAACCAAGTTCCAGAGGGAATACAAACACTACTACAAACCCAATAGCATTCCAATGAATGTCATTCATTCATGGAGCCAGCTGACGTCATTTCGCAGAATCAGAATCCCGCCTTGCATTTACGAGGGTTTCCCTGCCCATGCCAGGGTGTCGATTCTTGTCTGTGCTTCATTTTCAGTGGGTGCTCCTACACCACTGAGAGGGCAGGCTCGGTGTGCCTACTTCTTCCCCATTTGGCGAGGGGAACCCTCCTGGGCGAGTGCGCAGGCTGGTGGCTCACTCGGCCCCCCTTGTCCGGACATGCTCACCCCTCTGCTGGGAGGACCTTCACGGGCTCCAGCACCCATGCCCTAGGAGGCTCCATGTCACCCTTTGTCAAACACATTAAAATGTACCCACACTCTACATCAAATACACATTTTTTGCAGTCAAAAGGAATTTATTTGCATAACTCAGCAACTGAAATTATTTCAATGAATAGGGCTGTGTGTGTTATTTCGGTGGTGGTTGTTATTACTTTAGAGTCATAAACATTCTTTTTTCAGGTCTGAAACATCTCCCAGACCCTTGGAACTCTCCCAGGCCCAAGGGCTGAGCTCATGGCACCGGAAGATAAACCAGCCAGGCTGGGGCCCGCTCCTCTGGCTGATGGAGAGCCGTCAGCCCGAGACAGCTGATGTGGGGCCTCAGTGCCACCCGCCCCCAAGCACAGACTACGTGGGCACTGCAGCAGGGTGGGCGGTTCTCAGTCATGCGGCCTGGGTCATTCGCAGGGGTCAGAACATGCTCATACTCGCTGTTCTAGACTGTCCCTGAGGTAAAAGTCCCGAATTATGGAATCCCCAGTGAAGCCAGATTGCTGGGAACACATCTGAGGCTCCCGAGAGATCCCGGTTTGAAGCCCCATGGCCTTCAAGGCCGAACTGCAGCTCCTTGGCCTGGTACTGCGCACTGTGGGGCCAGCTCCCCCTCCCAGGGGTTTTCCTTGCCCGCCGCCCCTGCCTGGGCTCACACAGACTCAGACCTTCTCCACGGCCAGCCCCGATCCTCCCATGGTCTCCGCCCAGAATGCTCTCCCTACCGTGTTTTAGATTCTTTTACTGTTTTTACAGGTTTTAAAGCATTGCACAGGCAACCCATGTTCACTATAGGAAAAATCAGAAAATACAGATACAGGAAAATAAAAATAATGAGTCATCTTGTCACACAAAAATAATCATAATTAACTCACATTCGATATATAGAGTCAGTCTTTACATTCCAGTTTTCCCCTTGTGTATGTTTATGTCAGCAAAAGTGTAATGAATGTTGTTTTCAAATGAAGTATTGTAAGCAAACAAAAATTCAGGGATTGCTACTATACCACACATTCAAACTCACAACCATGTTCTGACAAATCTTAACATTTTTAGCATGCTTACTTCAGCTCTTTAAAAAATAAAATAAAATAAGCCCTGGCTGGTGTAGCTCAGTGGATTGAGCGCGGGCTGCGAACCAAAGCATCACAGGTGCGATTCCCAGTCAGGGCACATGCCTGGGTGGCAGACCACGGACCCCAGCAACTGCACACTGATGTTTCTCTCTCTCTCTTTTCTCCCTCCCTTCCCTCTCTAAAAATAAATAAATAAATAAAATCTTTAAAATAAATAAATAAAATAAAATAAAACCTAACCGATATGGTTGAAGCCCCTGGGTCTCCTTTACTACCCACCTCCCTTTTACCCCTCCCCCTCCCCCAGACTCAGTCTCTCACAAATTTGGGGTTTATCCTTCCCACCCCTGCTTTGCTGCTGTTAAACTTCACATGAATTACAGAGCTCTGCATATATCTTTCTGCAACCTGCTTATGGGTGTGACGTCATTTCTGGGGGAGGGTTCCTGTGCATCCCTGTCACCCGAGTTTGCTGTCCACATTGCCACTCACGATTCTGCGGAATGAATACACCACAGCTTCTTGACCTGTCCCACTGATGATGGCTCTTGCAAACCATGCTACAGAACATTCTGGCACATGTCTCCTTGTGTCTGGGGACATGAGTTTCCTGGGATAAATGCCCACGACAGAATGGCTAAGTGGTAGGGCACATGCAGAAGCATAACCTGCCTTTTGCTCGATTCAGCACGAACCATGAGCACCTTCTATTTCAACAAATACCCTACACTGATATAGTTTTAATGGTTATGGAGATTGTGCCAAAAATTTCTCAACGTAATTACAATAGGCATAATTTGTTTCTATTAAAATCTATGCTGTGAGGGAATATCTTTGTAGCTTTATTTTGTGAATATCTTTAATTATTTCTGGAGGAGAAATTCCTAAAGGTAGAATTTCTGGATCCAAAGAGATATGTGTTTTCAGAACCATCTTCCCAGGGAAATCTTGAACGAACTGCTCTTTCCGCGAGCTTCCACCTCCTACGAGGGGGGAAATTTCCCCAAGTCTGGCCCATGTGTCTCCTGACAAACGTTTGTCTGCAGTCTCACCTGTCCACACGCCTTCACCTCTCTGGCCCCTCCTGCCCCAGCCAAACCCTGGGCTTTGGACTCCTCCAGCGCACACCAGCCCTTGTATGGCATCTGTCACCTTCTCATGTCCCCTACAGCTGTGCTTGTGTGTGATTCATCTTCCCCTCCAACGCCAACATTTAACATCAGGACCCCTGTTTTCTTCATGCTTATTCTGTCATGTTTTATACATCACCCAGTAACATTTACAACATCATAGGAATCTACACACACAGCGTAAAAAATATATGGAGCACTGGAAAATATTGTATAGAAATATTCTGAGTCCATGAGGTTACTGCATTTCCATTTCATTCCACCCATCCGACATTTGCTGAGAAAGCTCTCTGGGACAAGAGCTATGCTAGACACTGGGGAAGCAGAAGCCCCAGCCCCCAGCCCCTGCTCTCTAGTCCCTGGTCAGCCGAATGCTGCTCTGAGCATCCTCTCAGCCAAGGCAAAAGGGAAATAGAATGAACTGCATCTGACTCAGGATTAAGGAATAAAGGCCATTTCAGCTGAGAAAGACCCTTTACACTGATGTTAAAATACAAGAAACCTGTAGAATTGTACACCTGAAACCTATGTGATTTTATTAACCAACATCGCCCGCATAAATTCAATGAAAAAGTGCTTAGCAAAGTACCTGGCAAAATAAGTACTCATTAGAGTTACAATTATTTATGACCACCGTGTTGCTCTAAGGACAAGTAATGCTTTAAAGACAGATTAAGGAGCAGAACCCGCACGTCAGAGGCTGTTAAAGTACAGGAATATCCTGCTCGAAACACGTGCTCTATCTTTCAAAGAGTGGAAGGTACTCCGCTGTCAACCGGAAACAGCTTATACAGGTTCTCTGCACAGAAGTTTAAGAGGGGGTGGGGGGTGGGGGCAGGCTCAAGAAACTGATCAAATGGAAGGCAAACTATAAAGTCAATGGGATTCACTGCAATAAGGATATAAATGCTGAAAAATTAAAAGATCAAGTACAAGAGGCTTTTGTCACTAGGCACTGCTATGTGAACTGCATTCCGGAAGACAGTGTGCACAGCCTCTGACAGACACTGCAGACCTGCTCCACCGTGGGCGGTCTGTTCAGTCCTTCGTCTTTCGTGACCTTCCAGGAGCGCTGAGGACATAGTGGTAAGGCACCAGTGAGCACGGGTCCTTCTGGGGAGCGGACGGCCAAGGCACCCTGAGTGGAAAGTGTCCTGCTGGTTTTATGTCAGGCCCAGGGAGGGCAGCCACTGGATGCCTACACGGTCTCATAGTGCGATTAGCATAATACATCACTTCTGGTAGGAGAAGGCCTAACCACATGCTGATTTAGCCAATATTTGTTTACTCTTCATTTTACTGAGTACATACTCTGTGCCAGGAATTCAGGCTAAATCTCGGCACTATTTTGGTAAATAAAAGACAGGGTGACACTTCCTGTATTGCTGGTAGAAATGTAAAACGAGGTAGTCACTTTGGAAAACAGTTTGTCAGTTTCTTAAGAAACTGAACATACACTCACCATACACCTCAGTAATTCCACTCAGAGGTCTCTCGGTGTCTACCTGGGCAAAATGAGAACGAGTGACCACACGAAGACCCGCAGGGGGACGTGCGCAGCAGCATTATTCTGTAGACAAAAACTGGAGGCAATCGAAAACATAAAAAATGAGAACAGATAAACAAGATGCAGGGCATCCGTACCGTGCAATACCAGCACGAACGAAAGGAGCAAACTCTTGATACACGCAGCGCGAACCAAGCGCCACGACTTCACGCTCAGTGCCGGACACCAGAGGCAGATCACGCATCACGTGGCCTGTGATTCTGCGCATGCGGCATTTCCAGACAAGGCACGACCAGACAGACGGTCAAGCGGTGGTTGCCTGGGGTGAGGGTGAAAGTGGGAATGAACTGGGGGATCTTCTTGAGATGATGGGCGCCCTAAAACTGGATTGTGGTGATGGCTGTGCAGCTCCGCGAATTGACCAAACACCATGCACTTAGTGTGAGCAAGTTGTGTGGTGAGTTCCACCTCCATTAGGAGACGTGACAAAACAAAGAAGACACGGTCCTTACATGTGTGGGCTGTATAGCCTAATTGGAGAGAGAGACAACAGGTAAGTAACCAGGCGACAAAGTGTGGAATTACAAATTCTGACAGAATGAAGGAAAGACAGTGGGTACCATGATAGAGGAGAAATAAAAGGGGAACCTCCTTAGAGATGGTGGCTGGGGAAGGCCTATCTGAAGAGGTGACGGTGGGATTGAGACCTAAGTGAAGAGAAATGGGTGGGCCCTCCAGGCGAAAGCCGTACTTTCACACCCATTTTGCAGTGTTTCAAAGAGGTGTGGTGACCTGCCAAGACCACAGGGCACATGCGCGATGGGGCGGGTGTCTAAAACAAGGTCTGCCGGTGCCTGGAGTTGGCATCAGCCTCCCTACCAGTGTGTTCTTGCAGCGGATGCCAACGCCAGTCACACACCAGCAGCCTGGCGTGCCCACACCGGCCTGCCTCTGCCCAGGTCTTGGGGCACAGCGGGCAGTGGAGGCACCTGGGCGCGTGCTAGGTGAGAAGGAGGCCGAGGTGTTGCCACAACACCCGCCCCACCCAGGCTCAGGCAGTGCCGGGTGCCAGGGGAGCCACAGGCTCCAAGTGGACCTGCCTGACCACGCCTCCTCTTCTCTCTGTCAGGACCTGAGGGTAGAGCTGGATTCAAACCCCCACAATGCTACTTCCTAGCTGTGTGGCCTTATCTTTGGGATGAGGATGCTGGTATATGGGAAAGAGCAGATCTGGGACTAGAGCCCACATCCACCTGGCTCTAGTCTTCCCACTGCCAGGTTAAGTGGCTTCTTGCAGTGGGCCTCCCTGAGGGGCTAGTTCAGCGTTCTCCGTCCTGGTTCTGCATCCAAATCAGCCGGGAGCTTTATAAACTTTGGGACCCACCCCCAGAGATTCCGGTTTAATTGACCTGAGACGGGACCCAGGCACCGGTTCATTTTAAAAGCGCCTCAGATGATTCGAATAGACTGCCAGGGTTGAGAATCATGGATTCAACCCCTTCATTCTATAAATGAGGAGACTGATGCCCAGAGATTCTGAGTGATCATCTCCATCCCCGAGATCCCCCAGCCACTTGCAGCTGTGATCTCAGAATTCTCCCTTCTGCTCAGAGTGAAAGAACTGTAATCCGGATGCATAAGCAACAGTTAAGAGGAGGAGATCTGAAACCAGATAGAGGTGGGTTCAATCCTGGGTGGCCACCTATGGGCTGTGGGACCTGGGGCAAGTCACTTCACCTTTCTGACCCGACAGTGTGTGCAGAGAGAAGGTGCTCCTTAAACAGGCCATGTCTCCTAAAAGAGACCTTCAGTGCAGTTAGACAGGCATTTATTGAGCGCCAACTGGTGCCCATCTCTGGGGCTGAGGAGTTGGGGTCAGAGCCAGGCTAGACAGGGTGGGAGGTGCTACATAGCAGCAATGCAGGGGACTGGGTGTGTGGAAGTGCAGGTTGGGGAGCCCTAATCAGAGCTGTGATGAGGCAGGGGTGCCTTTCAATGCCTTTGTCGGGCCCTTGCCCGCACTCCCAGCCAAAGCGTGTAGCTGCATCCGTCCAAGACACCAGGGTAGGGAACAGGCCCTGGTTTGGGACTGCGAGGTCCAGACTTGCCACACAGGCCAGCCCCCCAGGAAAGCTCCTAAGAACAAGCATATTCAGGCCTCAGGACAAAAGCCACTTCCCTGAGTGGCAAGGCCCTACCTGGCTCTGTCACCCCCAGCCCAGCTCACCCACTGTCCTCACCGTCCTGGGCGCTCCAGCCACTGGAACCTTCTGCCTGTCCTCTCCTGCCCTTTTCCCCTGGCTGGGTCTTTGCACAGGTTGTTTCCATGGCCTGGAGTCCTCTTCCCTTCTCTCCTGCCCTGGGCAACTCCATCTTTCGCTCTCAACTACTCCCTCGTTTACACCCTGACCTCCCTACTACGTTGAATATCTCCAGCACCAGGCATCTCTTCCCATGGAACCAATCACAGTTGCCTGATCTACCTTCCTCACCTTGGCCTGGTCCTATACCCTGTCCCATTTCTCTACAACGTGACTCCAGCTGTCAGCTAAGAAATTCACATCACAAAATGTTTTTGGTTATAGTCAACATCTCTTCCATTTATAAAAATGCAGTGAGGTAGCTGCTCAGTATTAAAGCAAACACTGTAAGACATTGATTTTAAAAGAGAGCTCAAAGCCATTAAAAATAGATAGGCCCTGTCTGGTCTGGCTCAGTGGATTGAGCGCTGGCCTGAGAACCAAAGGGTCGCTGGTTCGATTCCCAGTCTAGGGCACATGCCTGGGTTGCGGGCCATGTTCCCAGTAGGGCACATGTGAGAGGCAACCACACGTTGATGTTTCTCCCCATCTCTTTCTCCCTCTTTTCACTTCTCTCTAAAAATAAATAAAATTTTTTAAAAAGGATAAGAAATCTATCAGGCATCTAGACTAAATTAGAAACTGAGGTTGAATATATATATCAAAGAGCTTCCTGGCAGCCATGGCAAAAGGGGAAATACATTGAGTTAGAGTAATTTTTAGGTTGAGTTGGTCCCTTGAAAAAACACATCCTTATTCCCTTCCTGGTTGGTATGGCTCAGAGGATTGAGCGCCAGCCCACAAACCAAAAGGTTGCTGGTTTGATTCCCAGTCAGGGCACATGCCTGGGTTGCAGACCAGGTCCCCAGCTGGGGGGGTGTGAAAGGCAACTGATTGATGTTTCTCTCATACATTGATATTTCTTCCCCTTTCTTTCTCTACAAATGAATAAATACAATCTTAAAAAAAAAAAACAAAACCCCACACACATCCTTATTCCCATAGTGGAGAAGAGCTGCATGAGAATTGTTTACTATTGTCAGGGAAGGCCTCTAAGGAAATGTTTTTGCACTCTCTCTGTACTCCTGTCCCCTCTGGCGGTGCCCCTATAGGCACCTAGGTAAATCTCAGGGATTTTTGCTGCTTCACTGCTCCAGCCTGGCCTACTTTCTGAGCTACCTTTCCCTGGCTCTGGGCTCTGCAAAAGTAGCAGGTCTCCCATCAGCAGAGGCGTTCAGACTTGGGCCAGGTGACCCCAGTGGGGAAAACTGCAGAGGAGATTCATAAATCAAAAGAGGGACAAGAATAGATAGCTTTTCACATCTGGTTCAGGCCCAGCCTTTAGAGTCTGTCAATTTGTGTCTGGGTATCTGAGGGGCAACCTGGACCCCCCAACAACTCCAGCTTCTGTATGGTCCTCCAGAGAAAACACGGTTGAGTTTAAATCTCATGACACAACTTAAAATCCAGGCGTTACCCTGGGGTAGTGACCAGTCCCACTCAGCTTCAGGTTCTTAGTGTGAAAAATGGTGACAAGGGATGTGGGGCAGGTTCAATGATGATGCATTCTGAGATTTTATTTGTGTATGCCCCTACCTGATCACACGCAGAAGGGGGCTTGAAACTACTTACAAAAATCAAATAAAACTACGTTTACCGGAAGAGTAAAGCAGTAGATGTTACCTCCTCCCAGCTCTCCTTTGCCTGCTGTGTGATCTTGGGCACGTTGCTTCTCTTCTCTGAACCTCAGCTTCCTCATTTGTCAACTGGGGTGATAGTAGCGCTTGCTGCTACTGGGCTAATGTAGGAGGTGATAAATCTATACGGAAGAGTACTCAGCACAACACATTTTAGTAGTTGCTATTATGTAATCTCATTTTCATTTACCAAAAAGGAATCTGGCCAAAGCTGAGCCACCCTGAGGCTAACCTCAGATCCCCGCTGGATTAGAAACACCAGTTCCTCTTCCCCTGGGGGAGGGGGGAAAAAAACAAAACACTGAAAAACTATTTATTTATTTACTTTTAGACAGAGAGGAAGGGAGGGAGAAAGAGAAGGAAAGAAACATCAGTGTGTGGTTGCCTCTCACACACCCCCAACTGGGGACCCAGCCTGCAACCCAGGCATATGTGCCCTGACTGGGAATTGAACCAACGACTCTTTGGTTCTCAGGTCGGTGCTCAGTCCACTGAGCTACACCAGCCACCACTGAAAAACAATTTAAATGTTTGTTCAATTATTTTGAAAATGTTAAAGCAGATTTCTTTCATAATCTCAGTAAAACTTCCTAGCATTCCTTTTCTTCTGTTTCTTTTTCTCACCTTCCCCTCCCACCCTCCGCCCACAGCACCCCCACTCCCACGTCTGGGTTCTGAGTCCCTCAAGGGCTCTCTCAAAGCTCAGCCTGCACTGGCTCCTACTTCCTTGGCTCTCTTCTCCAGTCTCTGCTGTCTTTTTCCGCCCAGTGACCTCTGCCCTTTCTCTTCGCCTGTTTTTTCCCTTCCCTCCACCCGTTACCCAGATCCACAGGACAGAGCCCAGCTGAAGCTGCCTGACCTGCACAGTTTCCTTCTTCAGAGAAGGCAGGAAGGCTATCAACAGGTTAATAATGTTTTTCCTCTCACAAAACAGATACCCATCTGTTCATACAGCTACATGCAGAACCACATCCAGGAGTTAGCTGTGTTTAATATCTGAGCAGTGGGACTTTTTCCATTGCACTCATTCCTGGATTGTATAATTTTACACTGAGCATGTATTTATTACATTTGAAATCAGAAAATAGGCAGATGTGTTTTATTTTACTTTTGAAATTAAGTGTGGAAATCAGGGCAAAGGGAGAAAGTAGTAGGAAAAGTAAAGCAAAAGCAGGGATAACGTGAGTATCCAAAATATATTCCACTGGTCCTGTACTTCCGTCATGTAAAGTGCCCAGTATGGGGCCCGACACACACTTGATCAACAGCAGTTATGGTTGTTCAGGGCTCGATGAATCTCGATTCCCTCACAGACCCTCAAAGGGCCCAGTTGAATCCGAGTGGCCGGTACCCCAAGGGGAAGGAGTCAGACTGAGACACGTCGATCCCCAGCCCTGCCCCAGGCGACTTCTCTGTGGTTTGGGTGAGTCAAGAAATAGTTTATTTGGGTCTGATGAGCTCTGCCTGCCCCCTTCCCTTCCAGCCTCCTACCGGGCTCCTCCTGATGCCTTCCTGACCACGTCCGCTTAGACAGGCTGGTGTGAGTGCGCGTGTGTCGGCTGTTCCCGGAGAGTCTGGAGATCCCCCTGTGAGCTCTAGACTGTAGTTTCAGTTTAGTTTTGGAAGACAAAAATTTTTAAAATTAAATAGGTCTTATAACGTGTCTCATTCCGCTTGCGTGCCTGTGGGCCGCTCAGTTTGTCCAGACTCTCTCTGACTTGGTACAGGGCGCCGGGCCAAACAAACGCATCAGTCAACCACTGGGGACTCTTTGGGCACCTACTGTATACCAGACATTACGGAACACCTGTTCTGTACAAGGGGATGACACAGGGAAAACAGACGAAGACTACCAATAGTAACTCTTGCCATTACTAAAGGCCTGTAAAATGTAAAAAGGCCTCTCCACAGATTCTGGTGGATCTCGAGGCTGGATTGGCTGGAAAACACATCTAGGCTTAAATGTCACGTGCCTCTCTGAGGCCTGGCCAATCAGAGCCCTGGGTCACAGTGACTGAGGAACAGCCGCAGGGCTCAGAAAGAACCAATGAGACTCAACTTGGGAAATGAATTTTGCTGGAACTGTTGAGAAAAAGAGTCTCTATTTCTGGCAGGCTGTTGAGAGACTAGGATGCATGGCTGGGGCTGCTGGCACCCTTACTGTGATCCTGAGAGATCCTGCCAGAGAATGAGGCCGGTGGAGAGGGAAACGGTCCTGAGAAACAAAGGGAGTGACACTGAATCCTGATGACATCATCTGAGCTCCTCAATGGAGCCGGGCCGAAAGCTAGCTCTCCCCCTGTATTTTCCAGTTTAAGTTGCATTTCCCGCCCTTTTGAGCCCAGGTGCTCCAACTGAGCAATTGCTGTGCCTCTCCCCACCCTGCCGGCCCCCAAAGGGACCTGAGTATTTGGAGGAAGCACCCGGCACCTACCAATCTTTAGGAGTTGGACAAGGGAAACGTGTTCTCTTGCCACACAACTGCCATGCCTGTCAGAGGGCACATGAGTCCACAAATGCCAGCAGAAGCAGCAGGATGCCAGCGCACAAGCAAAGTCACTTCCCTTCTCCGAACATTAATTCTCACTTGCAGTAGGGGGTGGGGTGAGAATTGTGGTGTCTGCTACAGAGGATTGTTCACAGAAGACTGTGCAGAGGAGGTGAGCTATGAGGATCCCCGGTCAGAGTTGACGGCGAACCTTCACACTTGTTTTCCCTGGGGCAGTATAAGGCCAGGGACTGCCTCTGCTGGACCCGCCTGGTGGGATGGAAAAGACTCAGCCAGAACATTGGGAGGCTTCGGTTCTAGTCCTGGGAACGTTGCCAATTCTAGGGAGCACTTTGGGCAAGCTCCTTCCCCACTGACGGCACACCCCTTTCCCAAGTGAGAAAGCCACGCCCCTCTCCTGTTTTCTTCCTAGAGGTCACAGCTCATTCACTGCTGTATCCCCCAATACTCAGCCCAGTTCCTGCCTGGCTGAGAGAGCATTCCACAGTTACCCTGTGTGAGTCAATAAAATGTGGTGAAGGTATGTGACCTTTCTTTTTTTCTTTTTGGAGCATGTTGGACTAGAACATGTAGAGAAAAACGCAGACAGGTTCTAAGGAGACTTCACAAAGTAAGCACACCCCTGTACCTGGCCCCTCCATCCTGAAACACCCAGAAGTCTCCCTGGTGCCCCCTTTGAGTCATTTCCTCCAAAATGGTAACACTAGCCTGGCTTCTGACAGCATACATTAGTTTTGCTTAGTTTTGAACTTGATATATAAATGGATGGATGCCTAACGTTTTCCAGTGCTTTCAGGCTTACCAAGGGCCCACAGGAATACTAATTCAAATCTTCAAGTCAGTGCAGGAAGGTTGGCAGGCATTACAAGCCCCATTTTACAGAAGAGAGAAATGAGGCTCAGAGATAATGGAATGCCCCACCGTCACCTTGCTGGTGAATGGAGAGCAGGGTAACTGGATTCCTTTTTCTTGTCTCCCTGGATCTCAGAATGTCCCTCCAGGCGTCACACTGAGATTCCCAGGAAGATAACTGAGGAATGGTCAAGAACCTGAAACTAGCACAGGCCTGGGCAACTGGTTTAAGTCACCCATCCTACGGGAGGGAGGACGGAGTGCACCTTCAGGGCACAGCCTGACCCGCTCCACCTTGCTTCCCTGTTTTGTACTCAACATGCTGTGAGTTTTGACAAGTGAGTCTCCTCCCTGTGTCTTTTCCTCCACAGTGAAGAGTTCCAGGTGCTGTTGAATGGAAGGGCGAAGTTATTTCCACAGAACCCCCTCCCCAGGCTCTAGGTTGCCACACACGCTGCCCAGGAGCAGATGGTCCTTTCTGGAGCCTTGCACTGTGTACCCAGGCCTCTTGTCTGCATCCCCAGAGTCACCCCGAGCCAGCTCCTGAGCAGGGGTTATTAATTGTCAGCTGCTCCTACTCCCCTCCTGGCAGTAGGTGCCTTCTGCCCTAGAATCCACCTCCGTCCCCAGCCAATTCAATGTCCTTTACTCGTAACCCCACCCCATGGCTGGTAAGCAAGATTCTAACCAAGTCTTTCCTTCTGGCCCATGAACTCCTACACATCCTTCAAGGCCCAAATCCCATCTTCCAAGATGCCTCTGCCTCTCCTGAACAATCTATCACACCCCTACACATTAGTTTCTCTTTCTCAACACAACACAAATACAGTTGACTGCAAAGTCACACAAGTAAAGCACACACACTTTCATTACACAACGTTTTCACCTCCCTTCCTTGCAAACTGGGCTGCACACACAGTGTACGGAATTGCAGCCTGGGCCTCATGTGTGCACATCTACACATGCACACACGACACCACGCAGCCCCCGGGATTTGGTCTCTACCTGTTTACAGCAGAGTCTCTTTCTACCACACGAACATGTGTGTACAACGGGCTCCAAACGCACAGCTCACGCATCATACAAATATATCTACACCCATTTTTTCTGTGCCTTCCTCCCTCACTCAAACGCATACAGTTTCTCCCCTGCACATACAAACACACATGCACAGAGAGCCATTGGTACTTCTCTCTGCTTCCCACCCTCTCAACCCCTTTCTCTCTCTCTCTCTCCCTCCCTCACACACACACACACACACTCACACGGAAGCACGCAATAACAAACCCCAAATATAGTCAGTCTCCGTCTTTCCGTCACATAAACACTCAGGCACGCGGGATCCATCCCTCCCCCGCTTTTGCTGTTTCTCCTCTCCACTCCTTTCTCCTCCTCTCTTACACACACACACCACACAAACACACGCAGCCGCAGCGCCCTGGGTCATACTCCTGTGCAGGCGCCAGGCAGGAGACAAAGGTCGCGGAGGCTCCCGGTGCCGCGCACCCTGCACCGCCGAGCCGCTCCCGGGCTCCGCCTTTCTCCGGCGCGGGTCTCGGCGAGGTCTGGACCCGGCACCCGGAAGTCTGAGACCCGACAGGCTCCAGCGCTCCGGGGTCCGCAAGCCACTTGGGCCACGGCGCGGAGCGCCAAGGGTTAAAGAGCCGGCGGCGGGAAGGGGGTGGGGGGGGCCGGCCTCTGGGTGTGATTGGCTTCGCGGCCAGGGCCCCGCGCCCCGCTATTGGCCCCTGGCCGGGTCCGCCCCCCCTCCCGGAGACTGGGCGCCAGAGCCGCGCTCGTCCGCGGGGAGCCGAGCGCGCCGCCGGGCCAGCTAGCAGTGCAGTCGGGGTTCGCGACCCGAAGCCGGAGGCCACACGGAGGGGAGCGCGCGCTATGGTGAGTGCCGCGACGGCCCATCCTCGACGGTGCCCGACAGGGAGGCCGATGTGGGACCAGGGGCGGCCAGATTCCCGGGGGGCCGGGCGCCGGCTGCAGCTCTGAGAAGGCGTGGAGTCTGGGGGCGCACGGGCAGGGCTCGACTCTCCGGGCGGCGCCGTGCTTGGTTCCGTCGGGGGCGGCCGCTCCCAGCTTGGACCTGGCGGGACATGGAGGGCTTGGGGTGACTGAATCGGTTGGGTTGCAGTTCTGGCCTAGGACGTCTGGAAGCCCCTGGACCGGCTAGGCTTGGAGACCTCGGTTATCCATGTTGGGTCCGGAGCGGGGGTCGGAGACAATTTCGGAGAAGCTGGATCCAGTTGGACCTGAGTTTTTCGAGACTCCGGGTGGGTCTGGGGCTGAGGTGCAGCTTGGGACATCGTAGGTGGCCGTGCCAAATGCGTTCAGAGGGCTAGGTCCGGACCCTCTGGATCTACCGATGCTGCTAAGGCCGAAGGAGGTGGAGAGTGGAGGCTGGGTAGCCAGGTTCGTTGTCGGCAGAGACCAGGAGACTCTTGGGAACCCTGCACCCAGCAATCTGGTCTCCCCAGCATCTCCCAGTAATGGGTCCTCAGAGGAGGAGATAGGCAATGGCATCAAGGAGAAGGGAGCTGGGGAGGGAGATTTCGGGAGGGGGGGTTCTGAAGCCCCAGGGGAGAAACCCATTTGGTCCAGGCTGGGCTTTTTTGAGCTGTTTTAGGGAGGGGCCTGTCCCTGGAAGGAAAGCAAAGACCTTCCAGTCACTTCTCTAGGGCCTGATGATTGGCTCTCCGTCGTGGGGGCCAAGGCCACCTACTGACTTGTCTTTGGTTTCTCTCCCCCATGGACAGCCCCCTCTGGTTCTCTCCGTGCCCTGTGAAGTGGGCACAAGTCACCGTGCAGGGCCCGAAGTGGGCACGTACCAGTGATGATGGCGGCTGCCAGACCTAGGGTTACAGCCACCACTGCTCTGTGGCAGAGCTGCCAAGCCTGAGGGGGCCCAGGTGGGGGCGCAAGGGGACCCCCTGCAGACACAAAGAATCCACCAGTGACTCCTGAGGGCCAACTCCTGCTCTGCCAGAGCTGGGGTCCCCTCACAACACCCCTTTCCCCCTTCCCCACTAGTGTCCCCCTCCCCCTCGACTTGTCTCTGCAGAGTCAGTAATAATGAAATGATGGCTCCACTTCACACCCAAGGGTGCTTAGAGCTCATCTTGGGTCCAGCCAACCTCCCCTGGCAGGAACCTCTCCCCGGGAATGCTCCGCGTGGACCGTTTTGGTGGCAGAGCTCGCTCCCTGTGGGCCGGCACTTGACTTCAGGTCTCAGAATACAGGCAATAAAAGGAGGGGAGACTTTGGGGTCATATTGCCTACTCTGCCTCCAAGCCCAGCCTGACTTGTTGCTGAAAGAAAGAAAAGTTTTTTCCTCCTTAAACCCCTCCCCCCCCAAAGAGAGGTCACCTTACCTTGGTGACATTTTTCAGAGCCTTACAACCTCAGACTCTCTACCAGCCTGTCAGGAAGACCCCAAGCTTTGGCATCAAACAGATTTGGGTTCAAATTCCAGCTCCTCTACTTCCCCACAAGTTTTATCCTCACCTCTGAGTATCAGTTTCCTTATCGGTGAGATGAGATGAGTCTCAGCTCCAGGGTTGGTGCAGGGACTTGGTGAGATAACCCAGGGAGAGTGCTTTGCTCAGATACAGCTTAGGTTTCTTTCTTGTACAGCCTTAAAGCCCCAGTTGAGAAGTCCTGCCTGATATTTAATGGATGTGCTAATCTGGAAAAAGGATTAAAGTTTATCACGTAGTAGGGAGAAGAAGCAGACAGCGATACTAACAGAATTATTCATTTGTCCATCATTCAGCAAAGGGTTATGGAATATTTGACGGTACCTGATATGCTAAGCCCTGTGCTAGGGAGGAGAAAAACTGTCATAAACACTGTGTTCAGGAAACTTCTATTGGTCTGTATCTGCACGGATGCTCAGGCGAGGAGGTGACCTATCTATCTTTGGGGAGTAAAGACATCATGCCAAGCCAGGGTCCCTCCTGGCTGGAGAGATGAGAGAAAGCTTCACCAGGCAGGTGACATCTGAATTGGAAAGATCATCGAGGTAGGAAGACCCCTGCGAGCAGAGGACCAGAGGTGTGGAAGCACAGGAAATGCTCCTGGAAAGGCAGAATGGGGCTTACCTGGCACCTGGGCATGAGAACCAGGGAAGAGGAGAGAGTGGGAAGGGAGCTTGCTGGGTCCGGGGAGTCCAAGGCTGAGGCTGGCTGAGGAGGTGGGGCTGCACTGTGGGTGGTCGACCCACGTGTGGGTGGGGTGGAGGCTGATGTCGTTTTGGTTTCCCTGAAACACTGTTACTTGTGCTCATTCCTAAGGTGGGGGTGACTCAGGGCTGCTAACGTGTTTATTCCTCAGATCTGCTGTTACATGGGGTTTAAACAAATCCAGCATTCCCTCCTCTCCGATGTAGCCAAGTTTCCCCTGGCCCCCGGGTTTTAACAGGATTCAGTTGGGGAGTGTGTGTGGTGTTTCCTGTTGTCCTGGCTGCATCTCCCTGATGGTCCCCAGCTCCCCACCCAGGTCTCTAACCCCTTGGCAGGTAGTCAGCACTGTTCTTAAAGGCCTCAAGTGGAATTCCCACCCCTTGTCCGCCCAGTGCAGGCTACTGAGCAGGCTACTGAGCAGGCTTTTTCTATCTTCTGTCTCCAGTTATCCTTGTGCCACTCAGCAGGCACAGAGAGGTGAAGGAGATTGCCTAGGGTCACACAGCGAGATAGTTAGAGCAGCCAGGATGTTTGGAGAGTTACCAAGAGACAGGTTGGCGTGGGGGGAAAGAGGTCCAACCCAGTGTTTCCATTCTACTGTTATGGCAGCTTGAGAATGTTCCTTCATGTTCCAAACTAAGGACTGAGCTTAAAGCTGCATCTGAGGGGTGGGGATCATCTTTACTATAAGAGGCTGAGCTGAGGACAGGGTCCAGCGCCTGGGTTTGAACCCTGGATGGACCACCTACTTCCTCTCCTGCCAGGTGGGGCAGACTTGTTTCCTTCCCGGGAAGTCTGTGCGGGGTTCCCAGAGCCAGGAGGGCTTCTCCCTGGGTGGCCCGTGCTGGGAACTGGGTTACTTACTTGTGTTTCCTTGCATTGCTACAATTTTTGGTAAACAGGCATGTTGTCAACTTTTGTTAAAGATACACACGTTGTTTCCCAGAAAGAATTGGAGAGACCAGGCCTTACCAGGGAGGAACATGATTTGAAGGGTAGGAAGGCTACAGCGTGGGTTTGGCAGAAAGTTTCAGGCATTAGCCGAGATAACCAGCTTGGGTAAAGTCCACACTTTGATGTCTGTAGTGAGGGAAGAACCATTAGCAACTGTTTACGACTTTTCGTGTTTCCTCTCGATTGTTTCCCTTTCAGTTAATGAGGTAAGCACACCAGGTAGAGCTGAAGTGCCCCATCCATCCATACATCTATCCATCCATCCATCCATCCATCCACCAAGCACATTTGCCCGGCACCATACCAGGCTTTGGGGCTGCGGTCAGTGTGAGGGAGACGGGTAGGTCTGTGTCCCACAGTCTGGCAGATGGGCAACGTGGAGCAGGAAATTACAAGTGTAGTTGCCGTTACCAAGGAGACATGTAGGGTGCTGTGGAGCAGATAGGGAAGCCCGGCCTGGGGAGCAGAAGAGGCTCCCTGAGGACATGACATTGGAGCTGTGGCCTGAAGAATGAATGGGACCTGGAGAGCATTCCAGGGCGAAGGAGCAGGGATGTGCAAGATGAGACAAAATGTGGTGCGTTTGAGAATGAACTCATCTGGGCCCTGAAGACAAAGCTTGGGAGGGGCTGGGGCAGGCACATGCAGGGGAGTCTTCTTAAAGATGTGGGGCCCCAGCCCTGACAGGTATGGCCCTGTGGGTTGGGCATCAGTCTGTAAAGCTAAAGGTCACCGGTTCACACTACCAGTGAGGGTACAGGCCTGGATGGCGAATTCTGTCTCCCATCCGGGAGTGTATGAGAGGCAACTGATTGATGTTTCTCTCTCACATAGATGTTTTTATCTCCCTCTCTTCCCCTCTCTCTAAAAATAAATACATTCTTTAAAAAAAAAAAGATTTGGGGCTTCATCCCAAGGGCTGTGGAGAGACTCTCACACTCAGAGGGAAGGGTGATACACAGCAGATGTGCCTTTCGGGATGGTCACCCAGGTTGCTTTTTGGAGAATGGGTCGGGGCGGGGGGTGGTGCTGGAGGCTGGGCAGCCAGCTAGGAGGCTGCAGGAGTGGCCCTGGGAGAGATGACTGTGGCCTGTCCTCTCAGTCACACCACAGCCCCATCCCGCTGCCCAGCGTGGGCAGTAAAGAGGGGAGGCCCTGTTCCCAGAGCCCCCACGAAGCTCCTTTCCCTGCGGGCACAGACCTTCTTCCCTGTGCCCTTTCAGACAGACACCCAGCAGGGCTCCGGGCCTCGAGGAGCTCCAGTCTATTAAAGGAGAAAAGCCGAGTTCCCAAACGCCTCTGCACGTGGCAGAAAATGCTGAGTACCCCTGTGAGGGTGCAGCCGCAGAGTCACCCTGGCCGTGGGTGTGTATCAGGGAAGACTTCCCAGAAGAGATGGCATTTGAGCTTCAGTTGGTGGAATGGAATGTTTCCTAGGAGCCAAGCTTTGGAGAGCTTAAAATAAGGAGACATTGTCCTGTCCTTTGAAGAGTTACAGTCTGTGGGACAAAGTTTAATGAACAAGCAGTGCTGATTGAACCCACCGTCTGGGGCCTGGAGGGTCTCTGTCCTTTCCTGACCCCGGAGGGCAGGGATGGCTGGGGCATCTGCAGGCCTGTCTTGGCTCGCTGAGGGCTCCTGGGGCCTCTGGGGGGCCACATTTCTGGAGAATATTCAGGAAATTATCTGAGGGAGTACTTAACTTCAGGACCCAGAGACAGGGAGGTGGGCCTGGCTGCTCGATATTCTTGAAACCACGGAGTGCTTGCATTAAAAGGGGATTCATAACTATCTAATGCAAATCCTCAGTTTACAGGTGGGAAGACGAGGGGCTAAATGAGCATCCAGCCTTTGCCTGGCGCTTCAATGTAACCTTTCCATCTTCACACCAACCCCAGAAAAGTGGGTTTCTCCCCGTTATAGAGTTGTAAAAGCAGAGTCTCAGAAATCACTGGGGAATTGGGAACTGGAACTAGGCAGTGGCCTCTGATTCCTTAGGATTCTAGTTCAGTCCCAAGCTGCCACTCCACTCAGCAGAGACCCTGCCTTCCTGGGAAAAGCCCCTGGGGGCAGGGATGAAGGGGGTGAATCGATTAGGTCAAAGGCCTTGGTCGCAGACAGCGGCCCCACGTGGGCCAGGCTGAAATCAGGCTGAAATGCCGATCATTCCCTCACCTTACACCGCACCTGCCAGTAAAGCCGTCTGCTCCCCGGTCACCCACTGTTCCTGGCTCCCATTGCCAGTCAGTGGCGGAGCTAGGACTTAAACCCAAGCCTGTGACTCCCAGCCCAGACCCCGTCCCCCAGCTCCTGGCACTGGCTGGAGGCCCCAGCCCAAGTCTTCAGTGGCCCCGGACTGGAGCTGTCCCACACTCCCCTGAACACTTGCCCCTGTGAGCAAGAGGAGCAGCCCCGGGGCAGAAGCCTCCTCTCCCCCATCCTCCTTCCTTTGCGTCCTCACCTCCTTGGAGAGGAAGGCCTGAGGGCGGAGGGCGGGTGGGTGACAGCCAGGAGGAGTAGGGTTACAGTGTAAACACCGACATGTCAATATTTACCTCAGCCTGGAACCAGAGCCTCCTGTTCCCTGCCTGCCTTGTGAGCTGCCCATCCAGGTGCACGTGGCCTGCCCCGGTGCTGTGATCTGGTCACTGAGCGCAAGGCCAAGGCTGGAGATCCAGTGTCCAGCCCGAGCCCTGACTTGAATGTTTCGTGTGGCCCTGAGCAAGGCATTCTCCCTTGGGGGCCTCAGTCTTCTCATCTGTCAAATGATGTGGCTGGGACAGACTGACTTAAGGGGCCTTTTCAGCAAAGGCATGTAGGAGTTCCAGCATAATCCTCTGGCTCAGAGCTCGGACTGGAAGTTGGCCAGGCCTGGGCTTGAGGGCCAGCTCTATCCCTCCCTCGCTGTGGGACTGCGGGCAAGTCACTGACCGCCTCTAAGCCGCGGTTTCTTCATCTGTAAAGCGAGACCCTAATGGTACCTGCTTCGGAGGGCCATTGGTGAGGATTAATGAGATGACTCTCCACGGAGTTCTGGGCGCAGGATAAGAACCGAATGCATGGTGGTCGTGATTATTTCAGATAAACATTTTGCGATTCCCTGAATCCAGACACTGCATTGCGTCACTTGGGAACTGGAGCCAAGGGTGGGGACTGTAACCTCAAGTCCTCCCGGTACTCAGGGGCCACAGGCTGAGTGAGGGCAGCCCGAGGTTTGAGGAAGCCCCCTGGTCAACATTCACACTACCCCCACCCCCGCTTACACACAGGGCTGCCCAGCCCCTGGGGTCGCTCTTTCCTGGGCGGAGGCCCAGAGCAGAAATGACCTCAGGGATGCATGGCAGGCCATGATGGGGTGAGGGAGGGTGGAGGAGGTGGAAAGGAGAGGAAGGATGCATTTCCTAAGCAACTCGCACAGAAGCTCGGAGTCCGGTTTCCTCCAGCTGGCAGAGGAGGGGGCATGGGGCGGGGTCTGGCGCCCTGGGGGTGTGGGAAGGGGAGGGTAGCGAGGTAGGGCTGCCCGTACAGCAGAAGTGGGCCTTGGAGCCCGGTGGGCCCGGCTCAAACCCAGCTCTAGGACGGTTTGCCACGGCACACCAGACAAGCACATCACCCCCCCCCAAGCTTTGTTCTCATCTCTGAGTTGGAGCTGTTGGGGCCTGTTTTGTACGTAGTGGGAAGAGTTTAGCCAGGTGCTGTTTCAGGAGAACCCAGCGCCATCCCCGCACACAGGGGGCTCAGTGGCCCTCAGCCTCTCTTATCAGCATGGCAGCAAGAACCACAGCCAGTCCTCTTTTGACACTCTCTGCGCTTCTTGAGGGCAAGACGGCGCCTTTTAAAAAACTGTGGTATAGTACAGTTATGTGAAACACACACACCTTGTATAGCTCGATTTTTACAAATGTACCAACACCTCGATCAAAAAATAGAACATTTTCACCTCCCCAGAGTTTCCATGGGCCCTTGTCCGTCCATGAGTCCCCCTCCCCAGCGGCCACTGACCTGGTTTCTGTCACTCTGGTTTTCCCTGGTTTTGACCTGGATCCGCGTGAATCCGTGTACTCTCGGTCTGGTTTTCTTTGGCTTCAGCCAACGCTGAGTATTCTGTAGCTCGCCCATGCTGCTGCTGGGCCGGCATATGCTCCTTTCTCAGGCTGCCGTGTACACACTGGGGGCAGTGTATGTGCCCATGTCCATGAGCTGACACTCGCGAGTCCCTTCGCGGACCCAGGCACCCATTTCTCTTGAGCACGTACCTAGGAGTGGAGCTGCTGGGCCAGAGGGTCCTGTGTGTTTAACTTTCGTAGAAACTGCCGTGTGGTTGGGAGGGTGGTGCATGTTCAGAGTGTATTGTTTACCTCTTCGCCCACCCGAATGCTAGAGGAAGCCCTGGGTGAAAGTTTTTGAAAGAAGGAAGGAATTTGATTCATTTCTTTGTCTTGATGCTTCAGATCTGCTCTGTGGGGCCCTGCCCCTGCCCTCAGGGCCTGGCAGCTCTGGGCAGACCCTCTGCCGAGATGCTGGGCTTTGGGTTGTGTCTGGCATCTGTCAAGGCTGGGAGGAGGTCCTGCTGGGCTTGGACGTCCCAGGCCTTGAGGCTGTGTGAGCCCTGAGGTTGTGTGATCGTCGGCAAGTCTTTCCCCTCCCTAGTCCTCAGTTTCCCCTTCTGCAGAATATTGGATAGGTTGATTGGTTTCCCTAGCGTCTGGTGGGTTCCCCTCATTTGGGAGCCTTTTGCTCTCTGCTTCCCCACCCCCAGGGTGGCGCCTGTCCCACTGGTGAGCCCCAGTTGTTCCATATCTCCGAGGAAGGGCCATTTGAGAAAGTAAGTGGACTCTTCATTCTTGGGACCCTCCCTAAGAGCCTCATTGTGAGTCAGCCCTCCCTGGCGAGAGCCCCCAGCGTGGCCCCTGGGCATGGGAACCCCTTCCACGGAGGAGGCCTTGACACCTGGGTATGAATTCTGCCGGTTCCTGGCGCTGTGACCTTGGGCAAGTCACTCCACCTCCCTAAGCTCCGGCAGCTTCACCTGCAGGGTTGTGAGGGTGAAATGAGGCCCAGCCTAACTGTGGGGACCGGAGCAGACTCGGCAGCAACATCCCTGCTCTCGAGGAGATGCATCCCAGGGAAGGAAGCCACAGACAATGAAGGCAAACCAACCAACTGAGAGATGCCTTCAGGGAAGGGAAAGAAAAGAAAACAGTGACGTGGTGGGGAGGGGCTGCCCTAGATGGGTGGGCAAGGAAGGATGTGATAACTGAGCTGAGGAGGTGGCAGTCGGGCAAAGATGTGGGAGAGGAGAATTCTGGGCCGAGGAGCGGCCAGTGCAAAGGGCCTGAGACAGGGATGAGGGATGTGGGCTGTTACGAGCGACAAGAAGGCTGACGTGGCTGCACAGAGGGAGCAGGGGAAAGGGGCAGGAAGAGGTGGCCCTGGGCATACAGGGCCTTGTCAGGCGTTGGGAAGGTCGACACTCCATCCTAAGACTGATGGGGAGGCGCTGCTGGGCTCTGAGTGGGGGGATGACTCCCCTTGGTTGGTTTTAGAAAGGCCCTGACTGCCGTGTGCAGGGTGGACTGTAGGGGGCAGGAGTGAGGCAGGGAGATGGGTGGCAGGTGAGAGTGGGCTCAGGACATTCGCCTGTCCTGAGAGCAAGGAGGCTTCTGTCACTCCAGGATCTGGGACTTCAGCAGCTACGACAGAGGATGGAAGAGGGGGCGACAGGGCATCGCAGAGGCTGCAAAACCTGGCAGCAGAGCATGGGGGGCACAGATTGCCTTCGGAGCCAGTCAGGTTTGTGTTAACACTTCTCCTTGAACTCAGACTTCCAGGGCGAGTTCAGGACTCTCCCCGAGTGACCACATTCCCACCACCAGGCCCTGTGACCCAGAGAGATGGGACCGGAAGGGCACAGAGTCAAAGCCTGCCTCCCCCACTTCCGCACACCCTGCTGAGAAGTGAGGGCAGAGGAAGTGACGGCCACAAGGGATCCTCAGCCCCCCTGCCCTCTGGGCTGCTGCTCCTACCACCGGCTTCAGGGAATCCTGTGGCTCTGTGGTTTCTGGGTGTCCCGGCCTGATTGGGGGCAGGAGGCAGCCCTGAGAAGGCGTTACTTCTTCTTTTTTTGCCCTGAGTGTCAAGTGGGTGGTTACTCAGCAACCTGCTGGGCTCCTGGGGTGGTAGAGGGAGGGAGGGGTGGGCAAGGAAGTTCACAGAGCCACAGAAGGGCTGGGTAGGGGTGGGACTTCGACATCATGGAGACCAACATCCTCACAGGGACTCAGCTGCTCAGGAAGGGAAAGAGGCTTGCCTGCACAGGCGGGTAGCCGCAGGACTCCGCGTCTAGTGCTCCTTCTGGTTAAAGTCTGTATTTTGGAGCCAGACAGACCTGGGTTCTAGTCCCAGCTCTGCCCCTTAGTCCCAGATGGGTGACCTTGGGCCAGCGACCACCTCGGAGCCTTGATTCTCCCACATGTGGAATGGAATGGAATGTTTGCCACACCTTTCTCGTGGTGGCGTTATAATGGTTGGAATGATTCACGGAAAGGTGTAAAGCTCATAGGGCGGTGCACATAACAGGTCGTCAATAAATGGGAGTTCTTATTAATGTTGTTACTATTGCGATTCTGCCCTTCTGAGCCTCACGAAGAGCTGGAAAGGATGCCTGCGTGCTAGCCTTCACTTGAGTGGTTTTCTAGTTCTGGTGAATATGGTTAGGCAGGGAGGTGAGGAACTTCTCTTTGTTGGCCCTCTTACTCCTGCTTACACATGCACGTGTGTGTGTGTGCATGCATGCGTGTGTGTGCATGTGCGTGCATGTACATGCAAGGCCTCAGTGGGATGAATGGTGCAGAGAGGCGCTAAACGCAGGTCGAGGAGGGAAAGCCCACACACTCGCTAATTCCTGTCTGTACAGTGTGGCCCAGGGGTTAAGAACAGGGGTCTTGGGATCACCTAGAGCAGGGGTGTCTAACTCATTTTTACCGGGGCCACATCGGCCTTGAGGTTGCCTTCAAAGGGCCTAATGTAATGTTAGGACTGTATAAATGTAACTACTCCTTATCTAGGGGCAAGGAGCTCGGCACTGCTGCTGGGTAGAAACAAGGTATTGGGCCGGATAAAACAAGGTGGAGGGCCAGATTCGGCCCACGGGCCGTGTGTTTGCCGCCTGTGCACTAGAACGTGAACCCTGGATCTGCCACTTATCTGTTGTAAAGGCCTTTTTTTTTTATAAGTTGTTTTTTTTTAATTTTTTTAAGATTTTATTTATTCATTTTTAGAGAGGGAAGAGAGGGGGAGAGAGAGAGAGAGGGAGGGAGAGAAACATCAATGTGTGGTTGCTGGGGGACATGGCCTGCAACCTAGGCATGTGCCCTGACTGGGAATCGAACCTGCGATGCCTGGTTTGCAGCCCGCGCTCAATCCACTGAGCTACACCAGCCAGGTCAAGGCCTTTTTTTTTTTTTAGCAAATAAAATTTCCTCTCTGGGGCTGGGCTGCCCGCCTGTGAAGTGGACATAGCAAACCCCCGCCCAGGGAGGCTGCAGACATTGGAGGGGAGAGACCTGCTGTGAGCACGAGCGGGCAGCCGCACCCAGTTCTCCACTCAACGGGGCGGTGTCACTGACAACAGCGCCGACATCTGCCCCGAACCCGTCAGGCCTGTTCCTCCCTCCGCGGCCATTCTCAGGAACTTTCTTTCCTGTTCTGTCTCTTGAACCCTGGAGTCAGCCAGCCTGGCTTTGAATCGCAGCTCTGCCATTTACTGCAAGGACCTTAAGCAAATTCCTTGATTGTCTGTTTCTGCAAAAGTAAAAGGGGGATAATAACAGCCCTAAACTCACCGAGTGGTTTAAACAAGCACCCTCGTTCCTGTCAAGTGCAAGGACCCATGCCTGCCGTACAGTGTCACTGCCTAGTGCTGGGTTTTCCGACCAGGGGGACTTGGGCAGGAGCAGAGCCCCTGCCTCTTCTGTGTGCCCAGCGCCTGGCAGGAATGGAGTCAGAAGGGATTTGGGGCCTCTTGGGATTAGCACTGACAATGGGTTTAATGTTAACTCGGTAAAACGCTGGAGAGAAAAAGACTCTAGACAAGGAAATGGCATGTGCAAAGGCCCTGAGGTGGGTGACCTATAGCTTATTCAATGTAACTGGAATAGAAAGCAAGGGCAGAAGTGAGTCGAGGTGAGGCTGAGAGGTCACCAGGGACAGGGTGCTATGGGGCCATGTAGACCAGGTGAGAGATTTGGACTTCATCCCAGAGCAGTGGAAAGCCCTGTGTGTGTGTGTGTGTGCGTATGTGTGTGTGTGTGTGTATTTTCAAATCAGTGAACATTAGGTTTCATTTTCTTTTGCACCAGAAGACTCCACTGAAGCCCGCAAAGGAAGGAAAGGCAAACGTTTCTAACTGTCAGGGTGGAAGGCCCACTGGGCCGTGGAAGGGGTGCCAGCAGGGGAGATGAAAGGACCTGACTTGCCTTTTAATAAACTCATTCTGGCTGCTGAGCGGAGATGGACTGGGGGAGGGGCAGGGAAGCTGGTGGCAGCTAGTGGCGAGGGAGGAGCAGGTGGAGGTAGTGAGGGGTGGACGGGACAAGGCTCAGGGGTTGATTGGGATGGGGCAGGGGATCCTGCCCACACTGCTCTGACGGGGGAGAACAGAGCCCAGAAAGGTGTCTGAGTGGATGTGGGCCAGGGTCACATGGCTCGTCACTAGCAGGGACTCATGTCCCAGGCAGGGCCCAGGTTCTTGGTAACTGGCTGCACCCACTCCTCATGCATCCCAGCTCCAAGCCCCCTGCCCTCTCCCCCAAGCAGTCTGGTAGCTGCAGGGGGAGGGAGGGTTTACAGACACAGACTCCATCTCTGATGCATGTAACCAGGGAGGGGCTGTGCTCTGACCTCCAGATTCTTTCCCTGTGACCTCTGGGCCTCTGAGCGCCTCCCCAGCTTCGAAGGAGTCCACAGAAGTGGGGCTGGGGGTGGGCGCTGGAGCCACTGTGCACAAACAGCCGTTCTCTGGGCAGCAGGGGGAGCCGTCCATGGGTCTGGGGAGGTGCCCTGCCTGGAGAGAAAGGAGACACAGGGTCAAAGCCGTGGCCTCTGCTGTTGGAGTCTCCCCAGGAGTAGAGCGATGCCTGTCCTCCAAACCTCACTGCTGGCTGCCATTTAAGATTTCCTTTCTCTTCCCCCAGTTAACCCCATTGGGCACATAAGAGCTCTGAGATGTTCGATGAAACGATTTTGTAACTCGGCAGGCCTCTCCTGCCTTCCACTGGTCTAAGCCATTCTCTCCAGGGATGCAAGATGGCCCATAACTCTCTGTCATGAACCTTTCCTCCTCTGCATCTGAACCCACATTCTCTTCTTTGGGGTGCAGGTCCCCCTTTTTCTCACCAGGTTCCAGAACCTGCTGTCCCCTCAGGACTCCTCTCTCTGGGAATTGCCCCTGGACCTTGAACCCTGGCCTGACTTCTGGGGACTGAGTCCCCTGCTTCCCTGGAGACCACACGCCCCCTCACACACACCACAGGCTCCTGAGGTTCTGTGTACCCCCCAGGGACTGAGCCCCTCTCACCCTGACACAAGCTAGGCACTCAGGAAATGTGTCTTCTTCCTTCCATGCCCCTCTCTGGCCTCCCACTCCGTGGCCTCTCTTGAGCTTCCCGCTGACCCCAGCAAGGATATTTTCGCTCAGGGAGCCACGTGCTCTGTGGCAGTGGAGCCTGGGAAGCAGCTATCGCTGGCCGAGAACACTGGGTGGGACAAAGAAGAGGGCTGAGAGGGGGCAGGAAAAACATTCAGTGCTTCTGGCTCAGTCCCCCGCTGCCGATATCCTGTTGGGTCAGGGTGGGGGCACGTTCGGGATCAGCCAGAGAAGGCACTCGGTTATGGAAACCATTGCACTGTGGAGAAATGGACGTCAGGATGGAAAAGGGGCTGGCAGGTGCAAGAACCAGTAATGGCTTCGCAGAGAAGCCCAGATCTCCTTGAGCCGCTGGCTGATGACAGGACAGCGCCAGGACCCCGAGTACACGTGTAGCTCTTTTCAGCACCTGTCCCCACGTTCTCCTGCTGTCCGCTGCGTGCAGCAGGAGGCAGGAACTGCAGCTCGGGGAGTGGCCTGTGCGCTGACTGATTTCATTTCAGCCAGCTCCAAAGAGATGGGTCCCGTCGCATCCCCATTTAACAGATGAGGAAGGCGAGGCTTGCCAAGGCCCCCCAGCTGTGATCCTGTGGAGTGTCTGGCTTCAGAGTGAAGGGTGGGTGTGCTTGTGGCTCAGAAAGACTATCTTTTGGCCACAAAGAGAACGGAGGCCAGCAAAGGGGGGTGAGAAGAAGGTTGCTCTGGAACCCCATCTGGGGGGCTTTCTGGAGGGGAGCAGGTGGTATCCTTTTGGGAGGGCTCAGACAGTAGGAAGCAAGTTCCGAGCCAGATGAGGAGCTGGCCCTGGTGTGTCTTCCAGGTGCTCCTGCCCTTAATTGTGACGGTAACTTCACTGTCCTGGAGAGGAAGTCCTCGAGGGCAGACCCTGGTTTTTTTGGGCATGCCTGCCCTCCGCAGGTGCCCCACAGAGGAGTGGGCCTTCCCAGGGCTACAGTCAGGATGGAGAACAGGCTTTCCTGGGTCAGGCAGATGGTCCTGCGTGGGTTTACTGCTCCTGCTGCCACTAGGGACACGTCTCCAAGCGTCAGTGCTGGCTAAGGGAGGAATAAAGGGAGTAACAGAGAAAACTGAATGTGGCAGCCAGTTCTGACCCCTGTGCATTTTGCAGTGTTTCTTTGAAGAACAAGGCCCGGAGCAAAGTGCAGGTGAGCATTTCCGCTGGTGATCTCTGATCCAGCCATCGGAGGAATTTTCCCATAGGCCCCATTTCCCCCCCCCCAGTGATTTGTGAGTTTTCTTGCTATTCCCAGGTGGCAGTGAGTCAGCCATAAAGATCATTTGGGAAAGTCCAAAGGAAGTTTTCTTCTCCCATCAGGTTTCATTTTCTCGGAGCTGGGTGACACCCAGGGACGCTCCCGAGGTGGGGCGAGAAGAGACAGGCACGCTCCGCTAGCCGCTGGTCTTGGCCTCCCTCGAGCCTGTCTGCGCCCTGCCTTCCCGGGGCCCAGAGCCGTCCCAGCCCAGCGCCGGGCCTCTCCAGGGAATATGAGTCATTCCTTTAGCCATGAATGTTTCTCTTTATGTGGAAAGAAGGGGGAAAGGCGTGGAGGTAAGGGAGTCCCACTCGGCCCCCTCCAAACTTGTTTCTCAGCCAGGAAGAGCACTCTGGCCATGGAGGGGGCGATGCCAGGGTGACTGTCAGGCGGGGCAGCCAGACACAGTGAAGTAGCCCCTACAGCCCCTGGGGTCACCCTGGACCGAACTGTGCTGGGCTGACCCGGTAGGGGGTCCGTCCCCCTGACCAGCCTGCCTGCTTCCTCTGCCCACCCGGTGCCCTCAGTGGGGCATCAAGGTCCATCCTACCCCTTGACATCTCTCTCTCTTTAATCCTCACCCAAGGACATGCCTGTTAACTTTTTAGAGCGAGGGGAAGGGAGGGAGAGAGGGAGGGAAGGAGAGAAACATCAGTATAAGAGAGAAACATTGATTGGTTGCATCCCAACTGGGGACCAAACCTGAAACCCAGGCATGTGCCGTGACCGATAATCGAACCCGTGATGTTTTTGGTTTGTGGGATGACCCTCCAGCCAACTGAGCCACACCAGCCAGGCCTTGACATCTCTTAAACCTGGTCAGCTTGAGAAGGTAGGGGGCTAGCAAAGTGCTCCTTGTAGTCTGGAAGTCGTGCCCCCCAACACCCAGTCCTCTTCTCCTAAGTCCCCCGTGATCTTTGCAACTGCCTCCAGGACGCTTGCACCAGCCCTGCTGATTGGCTCTTCTGAGGACCTGGAAACCTGGCTCCAGCCAGGAAGACAGAGGTGCGATGGACTGGGTCCGTGAGTGGTGTCTGCCAGGGCCTGGGGACAGGGTGGGGGCACAGAGACACTCCCCATCACCTTGGCCCCCCATCTCCTTCCCGGAGAGGAGCTGATGGCCTGGGTTCAGCCTTGTGCCCTCCCCCGATTCCCCCGTCGTTTTCTAGGTGAATCATTTCGCCTCTTCGAGACTCCCTTTCCCATCTGTACAGCCGGGCAGACCATTGCCCCCCACAGCTGAGAAAACAAACGAGGAAATGTCTGCAGAGCAGCCTCATTTCCTTCGGGTCTTGACTTGGGTGTCACCTCAGAGAGGCTTTCCCAGCCACTGCACTGAGACGCGTCCCCCTCCTACGTTCTGTCCCCTACCTCGTCGATCTGCGACCTTAGCACTCACTTCAGTCGGGCATACTCCCATTCTGCCCGTTTCATTCCCTCTGGCTCCTCCCACTAACGGGCAGGGATTTCTGCTTGTCAGTTCCCTAGTATTTCCACCAAGGACAGTGCTGGCACATAGTAGGTGCAGGCAAGTGACTATATGTAGAAAGAAGAAGTAGCTGCAAAGAAAATGAATGAATGAAGTGAGCCCCTGGCACGGTGCCTGGCTGGTCGTAGGGACCCAGTAGGTTTTGGCTCCGCACTCCCTCAAGGTCAGCTTTTCCACCCTTGAGGTTTCATGCTTGATTTTTATATTTGGGGGTTTCATGCTAGTGCATGAGATTGCCCTGGGGAATATAGTAGGAACTGTAAAATTAAAAGTACTGGTTTGGAGGAGAATGCAAAATTGGCATGACTTTTAAAAAAATACTTTATGTATTTTTTAGAGAGGGGGAAGGGAGGGAGATGGAGAGGGAGAGAAACATGGATGTGTGAGAAAACATCGACCCAGTAGCCTCTCGACGCCCCATCTTGGGGCCTGTCCCGCCAGGCAGGCATGCGCCTGACCGGGAATCGAACTGGCGACCTTTTGGTTTGTGGGGCGGCGCCCAGCCCACTGAGCCACACTGGTCAGGCCTGGCATGACTTTTTAAGATGAAAATAAATGAGGCTTCAGTGAAGGCTTATAAACCGTGGCCCCAGATGCCCCTGGAAACCAGATTGCTCTCTGGGAGCCTCTGGAAAAGTGTGAGGAGCCGTGATTTTGGAAATGGTCCCGACCTCAGCACCCCAGGGCCTGCCCTGCCCCTGGAGCCCCCGTCAGAGATGTCTGCAAATGTGGTGGTTCCTCCCACTGCAGCCCCAAGCACCCCTCGCCCTGGGCCCGGGCCTGGGCCCACTTGCCTTCTTGACAACCCCCTTCATTTCTTTTTCTTGGGACAGCCAATCCCAGAAGCAAGAATCCTGCAACCTTTTTTTTTTCTTTTTTAATAAGCCTTTTATGTTAGAATAATTTTAGGTTTACAGAAAAGTTGCAAAGATGACACAGAGTTTTTGTATACTCCTCACCCAGTCCCCCCAGTAGTGACATCTTAAAGGACCACGGTACGTCTGTCCAAACTAAGACACCCACACTGGTACATCAGCTAAACTGCACACGCTGTCCCGACTTCACCGGAATGGCCCTAATGTCCTCTTTAGGTGCCACCGCTCCGTCTAGGACATTCATTACCTTGGGTCGTCACGTCTCCTGAGCCCCCACTGGCCTGTGACAGTTTCTCAGGGCAGGTTTTTGTAGAATGTCCCTCAGTGTGGGGGTGTCCCGTGGCCTGCTGGTGACGTCGTCTTCTCTCAGCCGAGTGTCAGGGTGGTCCCCAAGGCCCTCGCCCTGCCCCCCTGCCTGTCTCCTCTTGCCCTGATGCTGCCCTTCTCCGGTGAAGGCCGCCCCTGCAGCTGCCCTCCTGCCTCCCAGACCTGCACCGTACCTGCCCTGCGCACCTCAGCCTCCGCGCCCCTCGGCAGAGTTGCACAGAGACACCTCCATGACCAGGTTCTGTCAATATTCTGCCTCCACTTCTACTTCCCGCCCCTTGCCTTCACTGGCCTCGGGCGTCTAACGCTCTCTCTCCTGGGTGAAGGCAGAGCCTCTCCCTCGCCCTCCTTGACCCCGGCCTCACCCCTGCAGCTTTTCCTCCTCATTGCAGCCTCTTACCCTGTCAGTGTCCTGCTCGAAACCCTCCCATGGGTCCCCGTTACCCTGGGGGCAAGTCAGACCCCTTCGTCAGGGTTCTAGGGCATTTCACGTTTCTCCAGCCTCACCCCTGGCTTCCCTGCCCTGCCCTCTCCACTTCCCCGACAACTACCGTCCTGAGCGCAGCTCGCTTCTCTCTCCGCCTCCGCCCCTGCGCACGTGCTGTGCCCTCTCCGGCTGTCCCCTGCCCTGAGAACGTGTTCCGTGAGTGTCGAGACCTTGTTTGGCTTGTTCTCCAATGTCCCTGCAGTACCTTGGACAGTGAGTGTCTGGCGCACAGTGGGTGGCTGCTAAATTCCTGTTAATCAATGTAAGGAGAGTGAAGGGTAGGGAAACTCTTTGTTGAATACTCTCAGATGAGCATGGAATCGCAGCATTGACAAATGCTGTGCACATAAGGGACCTGGTTCTGCCATGCCTGAAGGAGGGGGGATCTGACCTAGTCGGAGGTCAGAGAGGGCTTCTCTGCAGATAGGACACTCTAACTGCGATCCAAAGGAGAGGCAATGTGAATTAGATGGGAAGGGAAGAGCGTTCTAGGCACAGGGGACGGTGTGTGCAAAGACCCTGTAGTTTAAGGGAATACAAAGGATTAAAAGAAACACAGAGTCATGGGGACATATTGTGAAATGAGGCTAAACAGCGGGCAGGGCCAAAGCCTGAGGTCTCTGAATGAGGTTTCAGTGCGGGGGTGGGGAGAGAGGAAGCAGAGGGAGAGAAGGAATCATGATTATGTCCAAGCCGAGTGACGTTGGACAGGTCATACTTAGTCTGTCTGAGCTTCAGTCTCGTCGTCTGTAAAACCGGGGCAGAACCACCTGCTTTGCAGGGTTGTTGTGTGGATAAAATGAAATAAATGCAGAGCATTATGGTGCCTGGTTGGGTGCTTAATAACTGTCTGGTTTCCTCCCTCCCTCTGCCCCCCCCCCAACAGTTGCAAGTGTTGAGTGTCATTTAATAAGCCCTTGTTGAGGCGTCCTGTTTGTTCCCAGGCCGTCCCTTCTTTCCTCCCGTCTCGGGAGCCCAGTGCTGTCCCTGCAGGCCACCACGGGCCTCTGCCTTTGAAAGAAGGCAATGCCTGATTGTCTCTCCCAGCCCAGACCCACCTCGTGTTGTAACCAGCAAGGTGCTAGGATCCCAGTGGCCTGCTTTTCCCTGAGTCCTGCGGGGGGTCCAGGAGCTGCAGGAAAGCAGGCCACTCAGCTGGGCTTACCCTGGGGCAGCTGGGTCCTCACCTCAAGGGGTTGTTCTGATAACTCAGGAGTCCACGCAGCCCGCCCACCTGCCCACTTGTCTTGGGAGTGCCATTTGTCCTGCTCTGTGGTGGCAGTGGCCACTGTCTCCCAGGTACCCTGCTAGGAACGCTCTGTAATCATTGCCCTGTTTAAGCCACGAGCTGTCATGCAAGGACGAATCGGTGCCCCCTTTTTACAAATGAGGGCACTGAGACCCATGGAGGCGACAGGATATTCCCAAGTTCTTGTAGCTTGCTGGCGGCAGAGGTGCGTTGGAAGCACGTTGACCTCTCCTGGGAGACACACGGCCCCGCGCTGCCTCCTGTTGGACTTGGAAAGGTCAAGGACGCTGGGAGGTTAGCAGCCAGTGTCTCTCAACACAGGTGCTGTTGGCACTGGGAGAGAGGCACTTAAAAGAGTTCTGCAGGGCCATCCCGCACATTGCAGGACCTTAACAGCTGTGGCCCCCAGGATTACATGCTAGCACTCCCCCGTCATTTGGCAATTGGAAATGCCTCCCACATGTACAACCCCTCCTTAGAGGCGTAGAAGTGCCCTGATTGAGACCCGTTGATAATCCAATAAAAAGGATGTTAATGTTAATACTTGCTAATAAATACCAAGGACTTGGTATGTACTACGTGCTTAACCTATATGCTTTTATGTATTCTTATCTGATATAGGTACCATTAATTGACCCATTTTACAGATGAGGAAATAGAGGATCAGAGAGGTTAAGTGATTTGCCCAAGATCACACAGCTAGTTAGTGGTAGACACAGGATTTGAACTTGTGTTTCCATTTTAAAGAAAAGACCCAGAAAAGGCAGATGATTTGTCCAAGGTCACTCAGCCAGTGCACTTCAGGGATGGGATATGAACTCGGAACAGTGCCTTTTCCATTCCACATGATGCTTAGAAGGACAGATACAAGCCTCCTGTCCTTGGCTGACAGCTGGCAAGAGGAGCCCCTGGCCTGCAGTTGAGGGACGGTTTCCGCCCGCACAGCCGGGGGCCCAGGGTCCTGGGAGCCCTGCAGCCTGGGTCCCCCACTGTCCCCTCCACCCAGACACCTCCACTATGTTTGCCAGCGTGCTCTATCCCTCGCCTCTTTCTCTCCCTCCACCACCCTGACCTCCATCATCAGTGCCCTTAGGCTGCTCCCGTCACCCCCAGCCCCAGCCTCAGTTTCTGTCTTCAGCACCAGGAATTACTATTTTTGTCTTTTGTGGGGTGGAACAGTTTAGGGGACCAGGTGACAGAACTAGTGTGGAGAAGGTGCCAGCATGATGCTGGGTGTGTTTTACAGAAGACCCGGGAAATGTCGGCTGAATCCGAACCCCCTTGTCCTTACCGACTCCATTCTCTGATTGTCCCCTGTCTCTCCTTGCTCTCCTTTCCTCTCCGTCTCCGGGTTTCTCCATCCCCACCTGGCCAGGCATTTAGACCAGCTTCTGACTTCTGGGGCCAAAATAATGCCACCTTGCGGTCTCCTGTGTCAAAGTCGGCACTGCTTCTCTTGGGACGAGGCCAGAGGCCCTGGGGTGGGACGCGTGGGAGGAGAGCCCTGTCACAGCTCCCGCTCCTGCCCTTGGCCTGCTCTGTGCGCCAGCCCGGTGAGGAAGACTGATTCATCTTTTGTCCTCAGAGCATCTTCTGGTGTTTCCATGGCAGCCAGGCAGCCGGGTCCCTTGGCAAAGGGCCACCAAGTTCCTCACAGGGTGGCCACAGTCATCGGAGGGAAGCCTTTGTTAGTGGCCCAAGGTGGGCAGCGCCGACCTGTCCCAGTCTCTAGAGAGGGGAGCAGCATTCTGGGCTCGGGCGAGCTGTTGAGTCTCCTGGTTTCATCTGCTCACAACCCGTCCCAGTCCAACTCACCGGGAAGCCATCCTGTGACCTGTCCCTGAGCCCCAGTTTCCTCATCTGTAAAATGGGGATGTAATGCTGACCTCAGGATTTGCCCCAGCCAGGTGAGGGGAGCACCCGAGAGAGGAGCGAGGTGGCAGGATTAGACCAGCGAGAAGTGGCCGGGGACACAGCACTATTGTGTTAGGACTTGGGGATCTGGTGGATCTGCCCCTTCTAAGCCACACGGTTTTATGGAAGCACGCTTCCCTTTCTGAGCCGCAGTTTTTCCTTCTCAAAAATAAAAATAATTAAGTGTGGATTCCCTGTGAAGACACTGACTGGCCACAGCCATACAGGGAAGGCTATGTCCTGTGGTCAACCCTGCGTGCCCCGGCCTGGGACCCCAACAGACCCTTGTCCTGGGCATGGCTGCTGGGCACCCCCAGGATGTCCTCCTCCCCATGGGAAGCTCCTCCTGGATTAGTCACTCACAGGCTTTCGCAGGAAGGCGGGCCCTGCTCTGCAAAGGCCCGGCCTGTTATCTGGCCTTCCTGAAGGCCCTGCGGCTCCTGGCTTGTGTCGCGTCTTATCTCCCCCAGGATGACAGAGGCGGCCTGGTAAAAGCCAAGCTTGTGGCTTTGAGTCAGTGACCAGGGTTTGAGTCCCCAGCTCTGCCACTCACTGGCTGTGGGACCCTTGGGCAAGTGCCTTCACCTCTTGGAACCTTGATGTGTCCTTCTATAAAACGGGGATACTAATTCCTCCAGCATGGTGGGGCGGTCATGAAGACTGCAGAAGGAAATGTCCCAGGGTTCCTGGCACGGGGTAGGTGATGCTTGGACAGTAGTTCCTCCCCCTTTTCTGAACCAGGAGGCCCAGGAGCAGCAGGATCCTACGGGCTCATACCCAGGGTGAGGGAGGAACAGCTTAGAGGACCAGGTCATCCTCCCCCCAGGCAATGGACAGGAGGGGCCACACAGCTGAGCCCCGGGCTGCTGGCAGCTCCCAGGACCCTCATGGCCTAGAGGAGGCCGGGACCCCAAAACGAAGGGAGGTTGGGAGGGAAGACACAGGTGAAGCCCCTACAGGCATATGGGCGAGTGTGGAGGTTTGAATGCAGGCTCTGGAGCAGGCACATGCCTCCTCCACCAAACGGGCTGTGTGACCCTATGGAAGTGACTCGACCTCTCTGAATCCCATGTAGTTCCCCATCTGCAAAACTGGGGATAATGATGCATCACATCTCCTGGGTTGCTTTGCAGAAGTGAGGTGCTAGTGCGTGGCAAGTGCTTGGCACGATCTGGCTGAGAATTTTTTATTACTTATTTTTAGGACCTGCTCTTAGGGCCCACTGATTTCTTGGCCAAACTCCTCAATCACCCATAAAACAGTAATAAAACATTTAAGAGCTTCATTCTCCAGTGCCTTTCATGAGCCAAGCACTTGGTGCTTTTATCACATCACCCAATTTAATTGTCACAGTCCCCTGGGGAACGGGCCCTGTTGTTACCATCCCCATTTTATGGATGAGGAAGCTGAGCCTCCTGGAAGCCGGCCAGGCCCACACCACTGCTGACTGCCGGGCCGGCCCTCTCCCACCTTGCCCCTGTTCTGGAGAGCATCCTGCACTGGGCTAGAGTGTCCTGCCAGGTCCTGGCTGGACACAGCAGACCCCAGTATTATCTGAGAGGAGAATCTGTAAACAGAGGGCTTGGGGTAGGTGGTGGTGCTGGTGGAGAACCAGCCTCGGGGCGAGAGACAGGACCTGCGCAGTATGTTTATTCAGCCTGTACCAGGCAGGCAGGGGCCCTGACCGGCCAGTGTAAACATCCGGGCTGCTGTTGGCTGGGCTGGGGGCTGAGGCGGGCTGGGGAACCAGCAACCAGGGCCTCCTGGTGCCAGCTTGGTGCAGGAGGTTCCCCGGTAGACGGATAGGGAGGTGGCTTGGAGCCAGCATTTACTGAACATCTAGTATATGCCAAGTCGTATATACAAAACATCTTATCACATCTTCACAACAAAAGACCTGTTTGGTCTCTTTAGTTATTTGTACTTTGCTGATGAGGAAACTAGGCCCTGGGAATAGTTATACAGAGCCAGTCCATCCAAAGCCCGTAGAATTTGATTTGCCGAAAGGATGAGTTTGTGAGAACATGACTTAGACAGCATTCTTTTACATCCGCCTCTGCGCCACATTCTCTGTGCAAACTGTGTTCGGACCCTGGTTCCCTGTAAGTCACCTCCTAATTGTTGTAAGTTACCTCCTGGTTTACTTTTTTTTTTTTTTTTAACTTTTAGAGAGAAAGAGGAAGAAAGGGAAGGTGGGCGGAGGGGGGGAGAGAGAGAAATGTTGATTTGTTGTTCCACTTATTTATGCATTTATTGGTTGATTCTTGTATGTACCCTGGCCTGGGATCGAACCTGCAACCTTGGTGTATCAGGATGACACTCTAACTAACTGAACTACTTGGCTAGGGCTCTCCCTGTTTTACTTTTTAGCATATCTCCATGGGTGGGACTGGCCAGGCTGAGGAGGGCCAGTTTGACCCAGCTTAGGGCTTTGGCCTCTTTCTCGTGCAGGGAGGGGAGTCTGCCTGGCTTTGGTTTGCAGGCTCGTGGAGTGGGTCTCACAGAGGGATAAGACCTCAGGTGAGACCATTTTACACATGGAGAAGCTGAAGTCCAGAGAGCGGAATGTCTGCCCAAAAGACTCACAGTGGGTGGCCGAGGTGGAACTGGGGCCTTGGCTCCAAGGACACCCCTCATCCAGGCTGACTTTTGTAATGGGGGTGGGACAGGGTTAGGAAAGGACAGGGATGTTCCCCAGATGCGTCATGATCTGAAATCAAATGTCACAGCCAGCCCCACCCCCTGCTGCTGCCCTCTCTGAACTGGGCCCAGCCATGCCCTTGGGCCCTCGGGAACACTGATAAATTCCTCTGCTTGTGCCAGCAGGGTGATTTCACTGGGTCTGGGTGGCCGAGAGCCCGTGCAGGCACCCCCTTGCTCCCACTTCCTGCCACTTTCTGCCAGAAGTCTTGCCCTGCTTTGTCGCCACACATTTCCTCTCCCCTGGGTCATCTTTGAGTCCGACAGAACTGCCACTTGGGTTGTGCCAAAGCTGGGAGGAATCGTCTAACTGTAACAGCAATCAGTACCTGGGCACCTGCAACACGCCACCTGATGGCCCTGCCTTCTTGGGGCGCAGACCCTGTTTGCAGGCTTTCTTCACCACACTTGGAGAGCGAGGTGGCGGCAGCCTCTGTAACCCCCACTTCACAGACAAGGATCTTGAGGTCACACCCTGAGCCTGGGTGTGAGCCTGATGCCTGGCATCCCTGCCCTCGGCCGTCCCTGGTGAAGCCACGGGCCTGTTAGAGTCACTCTAGCAGATTTATTGGGCTACGAGGTGGCTGAGGTTTCGCCTTCAGAATGAGAAACAGGGTCTCAGGAGAGACGAGGAGAATTGGACAGGGAGGGAGCCCTACTTTCCCACCCAGCTCACGGCAGGGGAGGGTCCCAAGAAAGCTGGAAACAGGGAGTGTGAGAGGGTGGGGCGGTAGAGGGAGTCCAGCCAGCCCAGGCCCGTGACTTTATGTGTCCTGGTCAAGGGACTGAGACTGGCCAATCCCCAGAGTCCCAGATGCATCACTAGTTTCTCTGAAGGCCAGCTTGGCCTTGGAACAAGTGAACCTTTCCCCGCTTAATCTGAGAGCTGTGGGCTGGCCTTCCTCCTCCAGCTGTTCTTTTTGGGAGATTCCCCCAACAGCAGCAAGAACTGTAGCAGCTGCTGAGCGCCAGTGCTCCCACTGTGTGCGCCCCCACCCCATGTGTGTGCCAGGCTCCCTTCCCTGTGCTCCAGGCCCTACTATGCACCCGGCCCCTTCAAACATAGCCTTGTCGGAATCTTGGGAGAGTCCTGGGAGCTAGTGGTGGGTATTATGGTCCCCACTTCACGCAGGAGAAAACGGTGCTCCCACAGCAGCAAGGCATGGGCCTGGTTTTACACCCAAGTCTGTCTACGTGCAAAGCCCACACGGTTTTTGGTGTGTGGCAGAATATTTCAGACATATGAAAGGCATAGAGTTCAGTAAAAACAAAGACTGCTGAACCAACCATCCAGCTCAAAAAATAACATGTTCCAAATGCAATTGAGTTTCCCATGCATGTCCCTAATCCCATTCCCTGCCTCTCCCTCTTCCAGAAAAATCTACTTTCTTGATTGACTTACTAATTTTATCAGATATTTCTGCCTTCCCAAAGGATACACAGTATCGCTCAGAAGTTTTCAAACTTTGATTGGTAGGAGGCGTTGCAGCTTGTTTTTCTCTCTTCATTCATGTCACATCTGAGTTGTGTCCAGACATGGATACAATGATGGATATCCATCTTCAGTGCCATGTAGTATTCCACTCATGGGTCTAACTGTGGTTCATCCAGACTGCTAGGGACAGCTATTTAGGTTGTTTTTCGTTCACTATTGAAACAGTGCTGTGGGGCTTCCTTGTCCATGTCTCCTGGTGATCACAGGGGTTTCCAAGGTGTATATTCATTATTTATGTGGAGGAGTGGGGTCAGATAAACCCACTGTCTCATAAGACTGCTGAGGGGATTACCAACAATTTGAGAGGTTTCTGCTCAGAATTGAAAAACCTCTTAACGACAGGAATGCTATTCTGTTTGCTTTGCTGCTACGAACAGCAACAAAAACCGTGTCGGGCACATAGTAGGTGCATAGCAAATATCTTTTGGCTGAATGAGTGGCTACGTACTGGGCCCTGTGGAAGCCACTTCCCATTCAAGATCTTAATCACTCCTTTGTGAGGAGGTCCTTCCCGTTCCACAGCTGAGCCAACTGAGACTTCCGAGAGGTTCGGTCATGCTCCCAGAGTCCCACAGCCAGTACCTGAGTCAGCAGACCCCAGAGCCGGCCCCAGGCCTTTCTGAAGTTGCCTGTGTTGACAGAGAGCAGATTCTCTGAGGCATTGAATATTCGGAAAACAGAGGTTGCCTGGATATAAGTGCTGAGAGCTTTTGAGGTTGCCCTGGAGGCTGGCGGACAGGTTGGGCCAGTTAGTTGGTTACCTTTGACCTGGAATGCCACCATGGGGTTGGGGAAGACTGACACCTCACTTCTGGGGCTGATCAGTAAGGGAACCACAAAGCTTGGAACCATGCTAGACTCAGGATTCACGTGCGGTCAGTGGGAGTGACCCATTATCGGGGGACAGCCTGACCCAATTGAAGAATCATTTGCTTGGGGCATGAACACATCTGGGTTCAAATCCCAGGCCTACCACTTATTAGCGGTGACTTTAGGTGAGTCTCTCCACCTCTCTGAGCCTTACAACCCCCATCTGTTAAATGGAGATATTGACCGTCTCTTGTAAAATTACTGATAGATTTAACATTGAGTGTAACAGTCTTAGCACAGTGCCTGGCTGGGGGGAGGGAGGATATTCTAGTAGAGATGCATACGGAAGGGGCAGCTTAGGACGCGGAGGACTTCGTGGAGGAGGTGACATGTGACCTGGGTTCTGAAGGGTGAATGGGAGTTCCCCAAGCCAAGGAGTAGAGTATGGGTCAAGCAATTTCTGCGTGTCCTATACTTGGCTTGGTGTTGAGAGGGATTCTTTGGTGATGCTTGCAAAAAAAAAATTGTTTTGAGCAAATGTGAGTTGCTTACAGTTTGATATGATCCTGTGAAGGTGATGGCACTAATAGACAGAGAATCAAGCGTCAGTGGTTGTTGGGGTCAAGGAACATGTGAAAACCGTGGGCTGGGACAGGCAGGAAGTTTTCCCGGTGGGAGGGTGTGTGTGTGGGTGGGAAGGGTTTACGTGAGAAAGGACAACCAGAGGCGGAGGGGCTGCCTGCCTCTTGATTTCCCAGCTGGGCTGGCCTGTGTCAGGAAAGGAGCCCCTCCCAGCCTTGCAGGGGACTGGGGACAGACCTCATGAGTTCTAGCCCAAGTCCTGCTATGTTCCTGTCACCAAGTCTTGTGCTCCCCTCTCCCTTGGAAGAGAAGTTGTTCCTAATTGTTAATTGTGCAATTGCAAATTGGCTCCTGAGCTGGGCTGTGTAGGAGCCAAGCCCCAGAGAGGGTAGGAGGGGCCTGGGCTGGACGGCTATAGAGCCAGGAGTTCGGGGGCCCAGGAAGGAGTTTGGGAATGCCACCCTGTGAGTGTCCCTGCCCAGAACTACCTAAGAGTTGGGTCAACCTGGGTTTGAGTCGTATCCTTTCATCAGCTGTGTGACCTTGGACTGGTTATTTAACCTCTCTGTGCCTCTACTTCCACACCTGTCACATGGGGCTACTGTGATGGTTAAATCGGAAAGCAGTAAGCACGGGGCCTGGCATGAAGTCATTGTTCAGGGCACGTTTTTTGTCCCTATTGCACCACCAGTGCCATCATTGTCACCACCTCCATGACCCAGGCTACGCCGTTCCTCAGGTTGAACCCCAGGGTCATTCCAGATGCTCATGACGTCTCTCCAGGAGCCAGGACTTCCCAGTGCCATCACTTCAGTGTCCAGCGTCACAGCCTGTACCCTCGACAGTGGCCGTCTTAGGAGATGAGGGAACTTCAATTGCAGTGCGCCTTTCCTGGGATCACCTCCTTAATTCTCACCAGAGCCCCATGAAGTAGGTTCGCATGTCCCCAACGTGTTCAGAGAGGTGAGGCGACTTGCCCAGGGTCACACAGCAGTGGATGACAGGGAGGCAAGCCCAGGTCTGTCTGCTCCAAAACCCTTGCTCTTCCCAAAGAAGGGAGCGGCTGGTTCCCAGGAAATCTGAGCCTGGCACTCTCCCTCCCTTCAGTCACCCCTCCACTCCCTCTTTTGTCTTCTCCCCATCCCTGGCCTTCTGGCCCCTTTGTCTCTGCTCTGCGCCTAGGGACCGCTCTGGGCCAAGACTGCAGATGGGCAGCTTGTGTCCTCTCCAGCCAGTCCAGCCCTCGCCCCCCCACTGCCAGCAGGACTCGGCCTCTGGTCCCCTCTTCCCGCCAGGCATTTCTTCCCCGGGCTCCCCCCAGGCCACCAGGCAAGCCTGACATGTGTGGTGAGGAGGGGTAATGGGGACCAGATGGGAAGCTGAGCCTGGGTTGGGCTTTGTTAGGGGAACATTCCTGGTCACTGAGGCAACACAGCTCTGTGGCATCTGGTGTGGCCAAGGGTCACCCTGATTGGCTGGACTGGATGTGGCGAGTGGCCCTCCTGTGAGGTCGGGGAGATGTGGCAGGTAGGGGTGAGATGGGATTTCTGCTGAGACAGGGTTTCTGCGCCCCGGAAGGGATAATGGGGGCGAGGGGCGGGGCAAAAATGACCGAGAGGGCAGGGTCAGGCTGACCTGGTGACCTGGCGTCCAGTCCTGGCTCTGCCCTTCTGTGGCACTGTGACCCGAGCAGGTCACTGCCCCCTCCACAGAATGGGTGGCAGGATGATACTTACCTCTTACGCAAGTCGAATCCAATAAATGGCAGTGCCAGTGTGCAAAATGCCTTATATGCTTTAACTTAATGAATTCTTTTAGCCACCCTTGAGGATGGTGCTGTCATTACCTCTGTTTTACTGAGAAACTGAGGCACAGGGCTGGTCACATCACTTGCCAAGTCAGGCAGGGAGTAGGGGGCAGAGCCGGGATTTGAACCCAGGCTGCGGGTCCCAGGTCCACCCCGCTCCTCCCTGTCAGTGGTGCTGTGGTTCAGAGAAAAGTGCTGTGTCAGCTGGCAATGCTGCTTGCCCCGAAGTCTGTGCTGTTGGTGGTGTGTGGGACGGGCCTGCTGGGCTTATAAGCGGGTGAGTGGACGTTGTGAACATCCCGGCACTCTGGGCGAGGGAGGCGCTAGGGTCTCGACCCTCTAGTCCTGGCAGTCTGGGTGGCCAGCCAGAGCCCGCTGCTGCCCTAAGCACAGTGGTTCCCCGTCCTCAAGCCCCTACTGCGTGCAGCACGCGCGCTTTGTCTGTGTTTCCTCGTTTCATCATCACCATCACTCTGGTCGCTCAAGATGGTCACGTGTGTCTTCGGAAGAAGCTGGTTTTGAACATGTGTCCCCCTGACTGCAAAGCCAGAACTCCCTCCCCGCGGGCAGTGGTCTGGGGGCCGTCTCCTGCTGCCTGAGGGTGGGGTACGGTCTCCTCCACGAAGAGTCTTTACAGCGGGGTTTCAATGACTGGGTGGAGGGCAGGGGCTGCAGGGTGTGGTCAGAAGAGCCTAGGCTCCCAGTCTCATCCTGGTTGGCCCCTGAATGACTCCCTTCTACTTCTCAAGTCTCCTTTCCCTCATTTATTGAACGCAGTTTACGGTCAGGGGGCAGAGCTGAGTGCCGAGGGCCAAGCTGACCAGGGCCTTGAATCTTTAAGGCTTTTTGGACCAGTGGTCGGCACAGCCACGCCCCCGGTGGGCTCTGGTGGAGGGGTGTGCAGCATCCACGGGAGCCCAGGGAAGGAAAGCTTGCAGCGCTGAGTGTCAGGGTGTTGGCGTGGATGCAGGTGCTCTCTGTCTGTCAAATCGCCCTTTCCCTTCCTGCTAACAGCAGTCCCGTCCTTCGGGTACTGCCTCTCCCCCACTCCTTGCAGGATTAGTTGGGTGCCAATCACAGGCTCTTGCCCTGCCCTTTCATGGGGCACACGAACCAGGCCTGGCCAATCAGAGTTCTTCCCTGGGACTTTATAATTTGGGGGGCAGGGGAGAGGCAGGGAGGGAGAGAGAGAGAAGGGCTCTTTTCTCTAAGGCTCTCTGCTGCCAGGCGGTAAGCCAGGCCCAATTCTCCAGGCCTGAAGGACGTCTAAACTCCAGAGATGGGAACAGGAGGTGAGGGATGGGATCAGGGAGGGGCGAGAACCCAACAGCACCACCCGAACTCTTGGATCTCCTCTCGCCTCAGGCCTGATCCTCCTTGCCTTTTAGGCAATGCCAGTCTGGGCGTTTGCTGTGTTGTGAAGCCGTTAGAGCTGGGTTTCTGTCACTTGCAATCCTGAGGGGCCTGACTGAGGAGGTGGCATCTGAACCGCGTGTTGAAGGAGTTCTTAAGGAAAACAGCAGTGGCAAGATTGTGCCAGACAGAGGGGGCTGTTGGGAAGGGCGTGATTATAACCTGCCTGGCAGGGGCGGGCAGGTGGTGGTGCCTGAAGGATCTTGACGGGTCTCATGTGCCCCCAAGCAGAGCTCGGGTACATCGGCCCGCCCACCCATCCATCCATCCATCTATCCAACCGGTCCAGCACTCACTGTGTGCGGGGCACTGTCGTCAACACTTTACAAAGAACTAACTCCATCCAATCCAGTGAGGTGGGAACCAGTTTACTGGTGAGGAGACAAAGGCAAAGAGAGGTTAAATGACTTGCTAAGGTCACATAGCCAGTAAATGACAGAGCCAGGATCTGAACCCAAGAAGCCTGGCTCTAGAGGTTTATTTTCCTAGTGGCCTATTGACTTCAGTGGTTTATTTTCTTAACACAGGGTGGAGGTAACTCCCCCCATACTCCAGGCCAGAGTTCCCTCCCTGGAACTCCACGTCTTGTGGCCCAGTGGGGACCAGACTGCAGTGCCCATGCCTAGGATGTGACCCCAGAACTGCAGTGTGGCCTGGGTGTTGGGGAAGGGTGGGGAGGGGGAGTGCTGTGGATTCTCTCTGAGGAAGTGGGGTGCTGTCCTGGTGCGGTCCCAGCCCGAGCTGGGCTGGGTAGGAGCTGGGGCCAGGCTCCTGCCAGGTGCCCTGCTGTTTCTGCAGCTGTGATAATCCCCAGGAACCGTGAGTGATGGGCTCTGGCTTGGTCCAGCTAAGCCCTCAGGGGGAGGTAAGTAACTTTATGAAGCTCTGGCTTCTGGCCAGGTGCTAGGGAGTTTTAAGCTGCTCCTGGCAAGGGAGGCCCAGAAGCAGGGAGGTGCTCTGAGCTGCAGCGTTTGCAAGTGGAGCTCTGGGGGTGTCTGCCTTGGTCAGTGGCTCCAGCTTGCTCCAGGCTCAAGCACCTCCCATGCGCCAACGGCCCTTCCCTTCTATTGGCAGAGTATCAGCCATGGTTTACAAGTGAGGAGTTTGAGGATCAGCAAAGTTAAGTCACTTGCCCAAGGTCACACAGCCAGATTTCCTAGGTCTAAGTCCCAGGCTCTGCACAACCTCACCCCTGCCTCTTCAACCTCGTCCCTGGTCTGAGGGATTTCTGGAACACACTCCAGGGCTCCCTCAAGTCTCCTGGCCCTTCCCACAGGACACCTTTCCTCTTCTTACCCCAAATCCCAAACAAGAGATTCTTCCCCAGTGAGAGAGTGCTTTCCCACCTCCAAGAGAGGAACCCAGCCACCCCTAGGAGTCCTACTCACCTGGCCTCTGCCAGGGACTGAAGCTCTTGATTGTGTCCAAGCCTGGGCAGGACATGCGACAGGCAGCCAGCTGGTGTTGTGAGCCTTAAAAAATGCTTGTGAGACTAAAGCTCTGAGGAAGGAGCTGCTTCAGGTGGGGGCAGGAGAAACACTGTTTAGGCTGAGCCTCAAAAGGTTAGCCCTTGAAGGACAGAGCAGGTGGCAAGGTTTCCAGGTGGAGGAAACAGCCTGAACAAAGGCCTGGAGGTGGAGGTCGAGGCATGCTCCCGGGGACAGTTCCCAAGAGTGGGAGGAGCTGGGTTATGCGGGAGCAGTGGGGCAGGAATAATTCTAGGGGTGACCCATCTGCCCCTTCTGGGGGGATCCAGAAGGCGGGTGGCGCACTGGGCTGCTAGGAAAACACTGAACCAGGCTCTTCTCTTCCTGCCCCAGATCTCTCCCCCATAAGGATGCTCAGAGGAACTCAGGCTCAGCGTGGGCCGGGGCCTCTCCCCTGGGCCTGCCTGGCTGCTTTCCGCATGGCTTATCTGTCCCTCCCCAGTTCCCGTCTGGAGCCCGGCACCCAGTAGCAGTAGCCCCTGCGTGGGCACAGCCACGGCAGCAGGTGTGGCCTCTGGCTGGAGGGGCAGAGCTTCCTTTCCCAGGTCTGGGGCTCTGGCTGGAGTGGTACAAAGAGCCCCAGACCTGGCGGGACAGTGACCGGAATGGCCCCTGGGTGCAAGGAACGGGCTCCTGGTGCCCTGGGGGTCCTGACGTCCTCACATCCATGACTGTTTCATAAAGAGCTGCCTTTTATGAAACACTCGATGCCAGCCCCCGAGCTCGCCCCTTCCTTCGCCCCTGGACATAGCTAACAACCCTCTAGGAAGCCACTGCCGTCCTCACTGTATAGAGGGGGAAACGACGTGACTCAGGGTCACCATTACTAAACAGCTGAGGCACATGTGTCTCTCTTCGAAAATCTATCTTCCCACCCACGACAAAGAAATCCTCACTCCGACCCCTCTGATTTGCCGGCAAAATGAGCTAAGGGGAGGGAGTGGCACTGGGAGTGATAAGGGGCGTCCAGTGTTGGTTGACCCTATTTGGGGAAACAGACAGGGGTCCCAAGCAGCTTGTAGTCCAGGAGCCGACACGCTGGACCAAGAAGCGGGGACCTGGGTGCAGGGAGACAACGGACCCTCGGCCACCTCCGTCATCCTAAGCCCAGGTCGACTCCGCCCTCGCCACCGAACCCATGGCATTTGGGCGCAAGCATGCCAAGCTTCGAAAGGAGCCCCGGGCAGGGAGTCCGGAGGCCTGGCCTCTGGTCCTGGCTGGGACTTCCTGTCTCTGCGTGTCAGTTAATTCATCTTCCAAGTGGGATGAGGTTGGGGGGTCCCCTTGTCTCACTCCGCCCCAGGCCATACTGCCCTTCCTCCTTTGCCTTGAACACTAAGTACAGTCCTCCCTCTGGGGCTTTGCTCTTGCTGTTCCCTCTGCCTGTAGTGCCCTTGTCAGCTGACACTCATCATTCTGGTTTCAGTTTATTTGTCACCTGCTCATAGAGGCCTTCCTGGACTCCTCCCCAGAGGGTCTCCACCACCAGCCCTGCTGTACCTCCCTGTATAACACAGATCCCCCTGAAGAGAGGCAGTTTGAGTACTGGTTAGGGTTAGAGACTCCGGAGTCAAATCAGCCGAGTTCAGATCCCAAACTCTGCCACTTAGAGCTGAATGGTCTTGACCGTAACCTCTCTGTGCCTCAGCTTCCTCACCTACAAAATAGGGCCAATAATACATACTTTTGTTTTCGTAAGGATTAAGTGAGAAATGCATTAAAAAGCACTTACTACAGTGCTCAGCACACAGTAGGCACTCCATAAATGCTAAATGCTATTATTATAACTCTTGGCAACATTGTTTAGTGTCTATCTCCCCTATGAAAATTCAAGCTCCTGAGAGCAGGGACTTGTCTTATTCAACAATGTATATCAGTCCTGGCACACAGTAGGTACCTAATAAATATTTTTGAATGAATGAACGGACAGACAAGCAAAGCCCTTCCTGGCTTCCTAGAGGCACCATATGGCTGGACATGGAGACTGGATGCTGGGAAGACAAGCCTGGGCCAGCTCCTTCCTCAGGACCCAGCCAGCCCTCCGGGCTCCCAGCAGCACCCATGGTGGGTCCCATTCTGGCCTGCCCTACGGGATGGGGGAAGGTCTCTTCGGGGATCGAGGTGGCTTCCTGTCCCAGCCACTCCGACTACAGCAGTGTCTGTGGGTGTCTGATGCTGTTGCCCAGTTCAGATGCCAGCAGCCGGGCCTGGGGCTGGCGCAGGTTTTTCCCTGTGCTCAGCAGCCCTCCCTCCTGAACCCGTAGCACCGGCCCAGCCCACTTTATCCTATTACCGCTGGATCCGGCCGCCCATTTTCCAAAGCTGCCTTCACAAACAGAAATACCTCCCAGCTGCCCCTCACCCCACCACTGCCATGCCTCCCTCCTGTTCTAGAATTCAGGTAGGACTGCCATCATGTCAGTCCTCCTGCTGGCCCTCCCTTGGCCCCTGGGACTCTGAGCACTCCCGAGAAGGACATTGCTTCTGCCCCCTCCCCCTGGCCCGTCCTAAAAGGGAGGGAGGGACTAAGCTTCGGGGGAGATTTGCTGGGGCCCCCTGGTTGCCGAGGGCCAGAGCTGGGATGCAAACCCAGGTTTTCCTGTTTGCTCGCCCCTTCCTTCCTTCCTTCCTTCCTTCCTTCCTTCCTTCCTTCCTTCCTTCCTTCCTTCCTTCCTTCCTTCCTTCCTTCCCTCCCTCCCTCCCTCCCTCCTTCCTCCCTCCTTCCTCCCTCCTTCCTCCCTCCTTCCTCTCATGTCTCCTGCTCTGTGCCAGGGGCTGCACAGCAGCGATCGTGGTCCTGCCTGGGTGTTGCAGCCCGCACGCACAGCAGTTCAGACCCGGAAGACTTTCTGGGATGATGGCAGTGTCCTCTGTGTTCCGGCGAGCCCGTATGGCTGTGGAGCACCTGAAATGAGGACTTCCATTTTATTTTACTTAGTTTTCATTTTAACAGCCACACATGGCTCGTGGCCACTGTGTTAGACACCACGGTCTGTACATTCACGACCTTAGACTGCAGATCTCAGTGTCCAGCGTGAGCAGGGGGACGGGGGTGGGTACTTCTCAGGGGCCCCTCAGGTTGTGTCTTGTTTCATGTTGTCAGTACCTGAAACTCACGGCCGTCTTCTTCACGCCCACAAAAAGAGCCGGCCACTGTTTACCTTGAAACAGGAGACCCTCCTGACCTATTTTTCACTTTCCCACTTTTTTTTCCTGTCGAAGTGTAACTTACATAGAATAAAATTCACAGGCCAGAAACAAACAGCTTGATGAGTTTGGACAGAGAGACACCCGTGTCACCACAGTGGAATGGAGACACAGGACATCCGCAGAACGTTTCCAGTCCCCCAGGAAGCTCCCTCAGGCCCCTTCCAGGAAGTGCTGCCCTCCCAGGCCATTGTTAGTCTGAGGTCTGTCACCGCACATTAGTTTTGCCCGTTTTTGAGCCTCATGTAAATCATTTTCCCACTGAGACGAGGGTGCGAGACACACTTCTGTTTTCCCTCTGCCAAGAGACTCGGCACCAGCGCGGCGGGAGCGGGCAGCTGGCCATGGGGAGGAGGGGACAAGAAGGAGTTGGGGTGTATGGTGGGGGCTGGCGGTGGTGCCCTGGGGACCCGTGGGCTGTCTAGAGGGCACAGACACGCCTCAGCTCCGGCTGGCTGTTGCCACTTGAGTATGTGGGCCCAGCATTGCCAAGTTGTTGTGTTTTTTTTTTTTTTTTAAAGAAAGCTGAAAATACTGATTTTCATGTAAAGTCTTCTGAGTGCTAGCATTTCAACACCTTCGACAGCACTTCGGGCCAGAATAACTCCCATCCGAGAGCCAGACCCCACCTGTGGGCTGCCAGTGCATGAGCTCCGCCCTGGACTAATCAGAGAGTTGGTAACAGCTGGTATTTGTTGAGTGGTTCCTTTGTTTCAGGTCCCAGTCTGAATGCTCAGTGTTATTAAGTCACCTAATCCTCCTAACAACTTATTAATAATCCATTTTACAGATGAGTAAGCTGAGCCATCGAGAGGGATTAAGTGGCTTGCCCGAGGTTATAGAGTGAGTGCTTGGCTGGGATTTGGACCCTGACCGGCTGTTTCCAGAGCCCGTGCTCCTAACCACAACACAGGCCTCCCTCGGGGAGAGGGGTGAGGCCGCCAGGGGTGGCTGTGCTGTTGGGGTACATATTTGCCAGCCACCAAGGGCGCTACCAACCTGAACAGGCACTGAGAGCCCAACCTGTCAGGACCGCCCTGGCACGGGAATTTTTGTGTCCGGGCGCCTTGGCCGTCAGCGAGTAGAGCCCAGTGTGAGGGAGTGCTGGGAAAGCAGCCAGGGGTGGGGCTGGGAGGTGGGAGTCTGGCTGATGCTTGCTGAAGGTGTTGGGGAGCACTGGGCAAGTGGGGGCAGAAGTAGCAGGAACCTGCCAGGGGGAGAGCCCAGGCCCAGGATGGTGGCAGGGGAGAGGGGAAGAGTCGGCCAGCAGGGCCCAGGGCCAGGCAAGGCAGCCGCTGCCAGGGGAACTGGTGGCTGGGGCATCTCCACCCCATGGTGTTTGGTCCAGACAAGCCTATCACTCGGGAAAGCTTGGGAGGAGAAGATAAGGATCACCTGGCAAAACAAGACGGCATTTCCACCTCCCCTCCCACCGTGGGGTGGGGGCACGAAAGGAAACAGGCCCAGGGAGGGCCCAGCCAGGACCCAGACCAGGACTCCGGGCTTCCGCTCCAGTGCTCTTTCCTCCCCTTTTGGCTACATTCCTCAGGACCAGGGGTGGTGGGGAGCAGGGTCGGCAGTCACCGGCAGGGCAGCGTTCCAGAGCCTGTCAGGGCGCGGCCAGACCCTGCCCTCAGGCCCTGCTCTCATCTGTACCTCCTAGCCAGGGTCTGGTAGGACGTAAGTGCTGAATAAGCGTTTCCCACTATGATTGTTTTTTTCCAGTTTGATCTTCACACCCACTTTGTGAAATGTACCCTTATTACTGCCCTTATCATCACCCATTTTACCGGTGAGGAAGCCGAGACTCAGAGAGGTAGCGACCACCACCAGAAAGTTGTCAGCAGGATTAAATAAGTGACATATGTGGAGTGTTCTGGTGCACAGCAAAGGGCTGTGGACTGTGGGCCAGAGAAAGGATGAGGTGGCAGAGCTGGTCAAGGAGGACCTCCTGGAGGAGGCAGCACAGGCTGGGCTTTGGAGGACTTGGCCACTCAGGCTGCTGGTTCCCCTGGATCAAGGTTGTTTCCTGAGTAAGACCTAATGCCAGTTGGGTCTCTTCACTCTGAGGATGCCACCTCCCACCAGAACACCAAGTAATGTGGGCTGGTACCCCAAGGCCCTTAAGCCTTCCGGCAACCTCCACACCAGAGAAGCCCTCCGGGCCTGACTTCAGATCCGTTGCATTGTGAAGGGGCACCCTGGCCTCGGGGTCGTCACATCACCTCTCTGGAGCTCAGTTTCCTCATCTGGCAACTCGGGCCAGGGCTACCCACCATGCAGGGCTATGGTGAAGTAAACAGGAATTACAGAACCTCCAGGAAACAGCTATTGAATGAAATTGGTCTTTTAAGGACGGAGGACAGACGTATCCCCCATCTAGCCCAGGAAAGCTCGAGCCATGCTTCAGCGCAGAATCAAAAAAATCTCAACTCCTGCATTTGAACCCGGGTTCTTTAGAGGGTCAGAGACACCTCTCGCCCCTCTTAAGCTATGTCTGCCCTGGACGAGGGCCCTAGGGAGCAAGTTTGCCATTAGTTATTGTTCCCGCAAATCCAAAAGCAGCACTTACTGAGTCTTACTGTGTGCCAGGCTCTCCGCGAACCCCTTAATGGCGTCCCTTCGCACAGGAGGAAACGGGGTTGAGAGCCGCACCCTGGACACTCAGTACCCTGTGCCACAGAGACTTGACCCTCCAAAGTCTGGCTCTAAACTCTGCGCCCTTAGGAAGGGAACTTAATCTACTGGAAATAAGGGAACATGTGAATGCGGGCCAGTCTCTCACAGTTGCAGAGCCTGTGCGTGCACGTGACTCGGTTTTGTCCTGATGTCACCGGATGAGAATGGCGTTATCATCTCCATCTTACAGCTGAGGACAGTGAGGCCCGGAGAGGTGACGGAGAGGTGGCAAGAGCTGCCCAACGATGGAACGTGGGTTCCTTGTTCTTCCTTCTGCTTGGCAGCTGCCCCTTAGGGAGATCGTTCTGTAGCTTGAATGGTGGCCGCTAGCAGGCCCTGTGAACTCCACCAGGGGCGTGGCCCCGCCTACCCCATGCCTCCATGGGCCCCCCCCCCGCCGGGGAGGGGGCACAGTCCAGCCAGCTTCCGCACCCACTTCCTGCATCTGCCACTCCTTCCATCACAGACCCTTGGAGCCATTCATTAGTTCCGAGAGGAATTCAGAGGAGCAGTTTTCAAACTCCGTTCCTTGGAACCCCCGAGGAAGCCAGGTTCAGGGTTAGGATAGGGGATTGTCGAATATGTAAGTGGCAGCCTCACTTCTGCCTCTTTTGTATTTGAGTTGCCATGTTAAGTTTTTTTTAAAACAAAGGGCTCTATGGGATTAAAAGCATGTGTTTACAAACCACTGTCTAATCCAGCAACTGCCTTCCCATTTTACAGATGGAAAAATGGACTCTAAAGCCCGTATTTTCCCCATAAATGATCATAATATTCAGACATCATTCTGTTGTTTGGTTGGTTTTTTTAACTTATTTAACCCCCATAGCCCCATGAGGGCGCCACGTGTCCTTTTCCATTTTACGGATGAGGACACTGAGGCCGATGGTGGAGGTGTTTGCCCAGAGATTAGAAGCAGGGAGCCTGGCCCCCAAGCCCACCCTCTTAGCCGCTCCCAGTCTGGTAGCCACGCCTTCTCTTTGTGTTCTAGAGGGTTGGCCGAGGCCTAGGGTGAGGCAGGGTCGGAACTGGGACCAGAACACAGATCTCCAGCCGTCCAGACCAAGCCCCGATGACCCCCTCCCGTCCAGGACGTCTCCTGGGCTGGAGGGGGAGACAGGCAAGCCTGTGTGAACCTCGGCTCTGTCCCTCACTGGCTGTGTGACCGTGGACGAGTGAAGGGACCTCTCTTTGAGTCTGCTTCCTCACTTAAAGGGATAATGGGGCCCGCATCGCGGAGTTACGAAAGTTAAGCAGAATTGTCACGTGAGTTGGTTGGCTCGGGGCCTGGCCACCCTCAGTTTCTGGATCCAAGGAGTCCCCTACCTCCCCCACCTCCTGCCTCCTCCCTCTTTTCAGCCTTCACCTGCCCCTGTGTAGCACAAATACTAATTACAACCATTTCTGTGCGCTGCTGCCTGGTTGAGCCTAATTACTGGGCAGCTCTGTCATCATCGTCATCATAAATATCATTAAGTGAGACAGATTAACTTTGTCCTGAGCTTTATGTGATTAGATCAGCAAATTGTTTGGCACACTTGGTCTCTTCAGCTCGGAACTTACCAGCCTGGTTGTCCCGCTCAACTTAGGGCCAGCTGCAGGTTTCTGGTCTCTCGAACTTGGTGCTCAGAGGTCAGAGTGGACAACTCGGCCCCTTTAACGTGGCCGGGAGGTGCTGCCTGAAGTCGGGAAGGATCATGTCGGGGCTGCCATCGTATTTGTTGCAATGGCAAAGTCACCAGCTTTGGGGATAAAGGCACCCGGGTTCCCATCCAGGCCTTGTTATTTACCAGGTGTCTGACTTTGGGCGAGTTACTTACCCTCCCTGAGTTACAGTTGTTCCCCAGTATGCAACAGGGGAGAGCCAAGGCGATGACACGTGCCAACAAGTGCCAGGCCCAGCACCTGGCATGCCATAGGTCCTTCTGGTTTTTCCTTCCCTTCCATCTTCCACCGTTCTCAGTAGGACTCGAAGAGCCAGCCCTTTCTGAATCCACCACCAAGGTGCGCACAGTTACTCAGTGCTGCGTCTCTGTGAGGCGCTGGGCCGAGGACTTTATGTGTCTTGTTTTATTTAATATGACCGTCGGGTGGCTACCGTGGACATTGTCATTTGATAGATGAGAAAACCGAAGCACAGAAAGGAAGTGGAATGACTGTCCAGGTCACATGGCTGCCCTTGGCTTAGGTCTGTTGGGATGAGATGCTAGAAGGCCACGCAGGATGTTGCTGGGGAGCAAGGAGGAAGGGTCACGGTGAAGTCTGAGAAGGCTGCCTGGAGGAAGATGCATCTGAGCTGAAGAGTTAGCCGGGGGGAGGATTAGCAGAGAAGCCTCACAGGCAGAGGGCAGTAGATGTGCAGAGGCCTGGAAGCAGGAAGCACACTTACATCTCAGTGAGGTTCGAACACGTGAGGGGGAAGTGGTGAGAGAGGGGCTGGAGAAGAGCCAGCGGCCAGGTCCTGGGGTGTGGACAGAGGGGGTTGGGAGCCAAGCCAGGGCTCATGCTTTCTTCTGCCAGTTCCAGGGAGCCAGCGTGGGAAGGAGAGTGGCTGGATCGTATCAATTAGTTTAGAAGGTTCTGCTTGGAGCCAGCCTGGGGAGGAGGGACCGGTGCAGCAATAACTGGAGATGGGGAGGGGGGATGATCAGGGGGCTAATCAGGGAAGGCTTCTAGGGGAAGGAGGCAGAGCCAGGTGGGCCTGGACAGAGGGGCAGAGATGTCAGGTGGAGGCTGTCAGGGGGTGGGGTGGAGAGGCATGGTAGGAACCGTGCATGGGGCTGGAAGGTCGTCAGTGTGGTGAGTGGCCCGTGTCAGGGAGTAAGAAGTTGTTGGCCAGGTTTGGGACTTGGGTGTGGGATGGCCTCAGCAGACCCTGAGGCTATTGGTTGGCAACACTAGGTAAGGCTTTCAGTGCCTTCCAGGGCCCCCCAGACAGGTGAGTCAACGCCTGGCCAAGCGGGTGAGTGTTTTCCAGCAGCTGCGTGTGTGGGCAAGCCTCCCACTGCCCACACATGACGGGGAGCCCAGCCTGGGGTTCTGGCCCAGACCAGAGTGATTAACTCCTTGGCTGGCAGGGCTGCTGCCTTGACCTCCCACACATGCTCTGTGCCCGTGGCCCTTCAGCATCTCACCGAGTCTCACCTTTAGGTCTCCCTTCCCCATAACTCCTGCCCACCTTCCCCACTTCATGCTCAGGCCTCCAGCCCCATCTGACCTCTGGGTGGCACACAGTGGTCTCCCTCCCCGACCCCCCAGTCACAGCCCTCCCAATTCCCCACGTTTTGAATGGGGCAGTCTACTGTCTCCAGAGGAGGTTGGTCCAGAGAGCCAGGCTCCAGGGGGGCACATGGAAAGAGGAAGGGCCCTGGGAGGTCAGGGGGATCTGGGGCTGAGCCCCATTCTGCTGCCACCTGGCATGCTGCCACCGTTCTCTGACCTCCATCTCCGCACCTGTAAAATGGGGACCCCGAGGCTTAGTCCACAGGGTGATCATGAGACATGAATCAGATAAGGGCGTACGTAAAAGAGCCTTGAGAAATGAGCGGTGTTGGGGTCGACGACTGTTTTCTACTTTATGGGGCAGCCAGTTGTTTGGATTTTTTAAAAAGATTTGATTTATTTATTTTTAGAGAGAGGGGAAGGGAGGGAGAAAGAGAGGGAGAGAAACATCAATGTGTGGTTGCCTCTTGAGCACTCCCTACTGGGGACCTGGCCTGCAACCCAGACATGTGTCCTGACTGGGAATTGAACCAGCAACCCTTTGGTTCACAGGCTGGCACTCAATCCACTGAGCTACACCAGCTAGGGCTAATTATTTGGATTTAAAAAAATATTTTATTTGAGAACAGTTTTAGGTTTATAGCATTATTGGAAAGATAGTACAGAGAGTTCCCTAGATCTCTTCAGTTTTTATGTAATGCCCTCTTTGTGTCTAGGGTCCCATCTAGGACACCCCATTATATTTAGTCATCATGTCTCCTCAAGCTGCCCTTGGTGTGGCAGTGTCTCAGGCTGGCCCTGTGTCTGATGGCCTTGCCAGCTTCTGGTTCCCTTTGGAGAACCAGGTGGGATTTGTCCGATGTTCTTCTCGTGGTTAGACTGGGGTGATGTGTTTTTGGGATGGAGGCCAGAGAGGCGAAGCACTGTTTACATCCCATCATATCATGAGGGCACGTGTGCTACTGGTAAGCATATTGGACTTGTCACCCTTGATGTTCGTTCACCTTGGTTACCGGGAAGGCTGCTGTTTCTGCCCTGCGTGCAGCGGCCAGGCTAGGTTACTGCCGGAAGTTGGCTGAACCGAGGCCAAGATCAGCAAATATGACACGGGCAGAAGCGAGTGGAAAAGCAGCAAAGGAAAGTAAAGCAGGGGTGGGGTGGGTGCTGCAGCATGTCCGTCAGGTGCCGGTTCATGCGGAGATGAAACACTGAATGCAAAGGTGTTGGTGTTTCAGCTCCTTTAATCCTCACAGCAACCCTTCCCAGAGACGAGGAAACTGAGGCCCGAAAGGGGAAAGCTGCGTTCCCAGGAGAGTCATTCAGGGAAGGAGTGTTCTTGATACAGGTTGTTTCTAATTCACTTTATTCATGATGGGTGATGATGAAAACACATTCAATAAAAGAATATGCAGTAGAGATGGAAAAGAGGATCAGAGAAAATACACTGGAAAATGTGGACAAGGAAAAAGCTGAACATAAAGACCAGGCAAATGCCCACAGGTGACTTTCTGATTTGGCTCCGAGCTTCCTGGCAGCCAAGGAAAAAAGGGATACAGGCTGATTCCTGTGGTTCCTATTCTCAGAAAGCAAAGAAGTTCCCTTTTTCAGGAACTTTGTGGTAAATTTAAAAATAAATTAATCACATGAAAATATCACACTGAGCAATGTAATGGATAATGTCATAATAGTAATAGATGTCACATGGTGTCATCTTCAGGAGTGATGGCCATATTTTTACTATCTTGCCGCTCAGCCACAGTGGTCCTATTTGAATCTTACTCGATTATCATGAAGCAACTAAATTCTGTTTCTTTAGGAAGTCACAGATGCCCGTACCCCAGCGAAAACCTGAGGTACGAAGTAGCCAGTTACCTGTGTACCACCGGATTCCGCGCTGGGCACCAGGGAGGGAGGATGATAAGATGACTGTTGCCCACCCCCCGGGTCCTCTCTGTCCCAGGGGTGAAGACGCTTGGACGAAGGCCTGAGTGTAATGCAGGTGCTATGCCGTGGTCCCACCAGCAGGCAGGGCACAGTGCCTTCAGACTGGGGAGGAGAGGAGGGCCTCATGGAGGAGGAGGTAGGCCAGAGGTGGGGCAGAAGGCTCACAGTCTTGGGAGAGGAGGTGTCGGGGTACAGGTCCCTTGAGGTGATGACCGAGTCTTACGCAGGACTACCCCTCAGCCATCAGCACAGGGCAAGACAAGCCTTGAGGACTTCCTGAACTCCTATTGAATGCTCAGCACCTACAGAGCTGGGTCTGGGGTCTGGGGTCTGGGTGACGGCCACATACCTGAGGGTTAGGTGTAGGGTGAGCCTAGAGAGGTAGGTTTAGGCCAGATGGGGAAGTCCTTGAATGCCAAGCTAAGGAGTTTGGATTTTGTTTTTGAGGAGGTGGGGATCAATGGAAAGTTTTTGAGCCTGTGTTTTATAAGAAACAATGATACAAATAATAACTGCTAACACTTAGTGGTCACTTGGTGTGTGCCCAGTACTGTTCTAAGCACTTTACCTACATTAACTCATTTAAGTATCACAACAGTCCTATGAAGGAGGTACTGTTATTATCATCCCTCTTTTACAGATGAGACAACCAAGGCACAGAGAGGCAGAGTCATTTTCCCAGGATCACACAGCCAGAGGTGGCAGAATGGGGATCTGAACTGTGGCTTGGATCTAGAGCTTTTACGTACCATATTATTGTATCTGTTAAATGCATGCATTAAACTAACATATAACATGAGTGTGTATTTGAGGACATACAAGGATTTAACAAATCTCTGCTAATTACTGTCACTAGAGAGGCAGGAATTGACAGGGCCCTTGGCCACAAAGGGCTGTATCCCCAAGCAGCTGAGGCTTAGAAATCCACCCTGAAAACAGATTGGAGGGCGTGGCCAAGGAGTCCCAGGCCTGCAGTTTCACTCTGGAGCTGCTCTTTCCTGCCCCTGACATGCTCCAGAATTCTTTGAAGATCCCCTGCCTGGGGCAAACCGACCACAGGAGCCATCAGTCCTTTGTCATCAGAGCTGTGTGAGCATGTGTATTTCTCATTTCTGTTCACTCCAGCCTTTGGTTGCCACAGGGTGGGGTGTCCAGAGCTGGCACCATCTCACCCTCACCTGACTTTCATCACCTCCTCTGCACAGCTGGGGAGCGAGCTGTGGTTCCTCTATTCTCAGCTGGGGAACACCAGGCCGCCTCAGCTTGGTGGGGTGGGGCTTGGTGGGGTGGGGTGAGACCAGAACGAGCAGATCCAGGCTTAGGCTCTCCACACCGCAGAGGCTGTTCCCCTTTCCCAGATGCTCGAGGCCAGGAGTGGCACCCACAGCCACAGATGAGGCAATTAGGGAGATCAGGTGCTGGCCACCCTGCCAGCTCAGTGTCCCCAGACTCCACAAGGTCCCCAACTGCTGAAGCTGCTCCCCCATCTTCAGTGAGCACGAGGCCAGGAGTCAGGACCCATGTTCTAGGCCCAGCTCCACCAGTTACTAGCTGTGTGGCACATCATGAGATCAGTATGCTGTCTAGCCAGGTGACCTGGGTGGGGGCTGGTGAAGGGGACGAGTCCTGCCTCCTCCCTAATCCTTGGGCTTCTCATCGGTGAAGCGGAGGTGTTGATTCCCCCTTCACAAGGTGCCGTAGGATCAGGAGAGACTTTTGACAAGCAGCACAGAGTAGATGCTGGGTCTCCCCCTCCACACCCCTCCACTGCTCTTGTAAAATGGAAGTGATACCTGCTGAGGCCAAGGCTCTGCAGGGGTGTGGGCATCCCAGACTGTGAATGGAAGGCCCCGCCCCCGGCTCTGGGCGGGTACAAAGATAGGGCTGCCATTGTCGACTGTCACTCAGCTCCTGGGGCCTGCGGCTCTCCCACCGGCCAGAGCCAGCTGAGCCATTCGCCCGCCTAAGGCGGGTTCAGTTTCAACCCAGGGCCCCAGGCCGGTGTTTCAGGAAGGGCCCTCATCTTTTGTGTGTTGAAAAATAAACAGCTCCCTGTGAATTTCTGCATGGGAGGTTTATGAGCTTCCCTCCTCACCTGCAGACAGGTATGTGAGCTCTCCTCCTCGTGGGTCCATCTGTCCGTCCGCCGACGGGCCACAGTGGGACGGAGGGCAGGGGCTGTCTGGCCTTGGCCCCAGGGTCGAGCTTCCAGCCAGATGAGATTCGACCCCTGCCTTCGAGATTCTCCCGTCCGGTCTGCAGTGCTGTGTGCTTCCGTGAAGGGAGCACGGGGCAGGGGCCGTGCCAGGGAGCACAGGCTGCTGCCACTGCTGCTGCCGCTGCCACTGCCTGGGGTCAGGGGAGCTCCGCAGAAGGAGTGACCTCCGAAATGGGGCAAAGGGGGAGGAGCCATTGCTTCATCCCGCCCGGGGAAGTTATTTCCCTGGGCCTCAGTTGCAGAGGGATAGGTGAGAGGCTTTCATGAGACAGTGGGGGTGAAAGAACTGACAAACACCTCACAGCCCTAGGTGTTCAGGCAGTAGTACCTGCTGTGCTGGGATGGGCAGATGCTTGGTGAACTGAACTTCTTTTTCAAGGGTCTTTTCCTGGGGTGGTTGACACCTGTTCCTTAGTGTAACCAAGTATCCTAGTTTCAGAAAAGGCTTGGCTGCAACCCAGCATCAAGTGAAGAGGCCTGGGAGCCCCTTCTGTCTCAGGTGGGAATGGGAACACCTTCACCTAGTGGGAGAGAGACAGAAGACTCCAGAATTAAACTTCTTGCCACAGGTAGTCCTCTGCCTCCCGAGGGACCTGTGCCCCTTAGGTGAGTTTCCTGTGTCCTTGAGCTTGGCCACATCAGACCCACCAGGATTTAAAGGCACCGGCCCAGAGCACTTGGCACTTCCCTTCCACTGGTTCCACCTTTCACACTAACTGTCTGTTGAACACCTTCACCATGCCAGGTGATTGGAACCCCTTGGGCTAGACAGGTCCCAGCCCTCACAAAGCTTACAGGTCTGAGGCGGGGAGGGAGAGAAACGTAAAAACCAACTGAGGGCCACACAGCCAGGGTCCTGGAGAGTGCGGTGGGGAGCAGCTCAAGGTGAGGCCCTGGGGTGGGCAGGGGCCATGGGGGACTGGAGAGGGACTGTCCCTGTAGAGTTGTGACCAAGGGAGTGACAGGGCTAGAATGTCCTTTTTAAAGGTGCACTCTGGCTGCTCAAGGGGACTCGAAGAGGGCAGGGGTGGAAGCCAGGAGCTGTCTGTCCCTGTGGCTGTGATCCTGGAAAGTCACCTCACCTCTCGGAGCCTGTGGCTTCTCATGTATGTGTGTTGTGAGAACCAAATGCAGAAGTGAATGGAAGTACTTTGAGAAAGTTGAAAAAATGTATAAATGGAGGGGATTCCAGGTCTCACTGGAAGTGGAGGGTCCTTTGGGAAACTGTTGAGTTAGGGTCTTAGGTGCAAGGGAGAATGCGGGTGTCCCGAGTCTGCCTGAGCACCCCTCGTCTGAGAGAGCCCACTTTTCCAGCCTGCGTCATGGGACCCTGAGAGATCTCAGGGACCGAGGGGGGTGGGGGGGGCACCTGCTTGAGGCTCTGGACTCCTGAGAGGGAAGCATGGCCGTCCTGGCCTTTGGCGAGGCCTGAGGCTGAAGCCAGGATTCTTACTGTTGTTGTTTTTTGGCGGGGGGTTAGGGGGAGTTCCCCCTTTGAGCCTGGAGGCAAGCACTGGATCCCCCTCTGGCCACCCACATGGACACACACCGTTTTTCATTCTAGGTCAGGGGAGTTCTCTGGGATTTTTTGAAATTGTTCATGAACTCTAGCTTCAAGACCCCTGAGCTAGAGGGAGAAATGAGAGGGGAGACACCTGTCTTTTTTATTCTGCCTCCTTCCCCCTCATCTTTGCAGCTCAGGTGGGGGAGACTGCCCCCCCCACCCCCGCTGCACCTAAGGGCCAATGTTGGGAGGCCCCCCGCAACTGTTGTGGGCCAACCCAGGGGCACCTTCCTAACACTAGACTCTTGGCATCTGCCACTGGGGATTACTGAGTCAGGACTTAAGGTTTTTTAGAGAGGGGGATTGCTGTGGGCTCTTTCCTGCCTGCTAGGGGCTGGCTGTGCCCTGACCTGTGGGAAAGACACTTTCCCCGGGACCCGGACAAGAACGCTTGGGCCTTGGGGGGTCTTCTGGTCGGGCCTGGGAGGAAACCGGAGCCGTGCCGGATCAGGCCCCGCCTGCGAAGGTGGCGCAATGCTACCCAGCCGGCTCTCCCAGACCAGCTAGGCACAAGCGGCGGCAGCGGCGGTGGGGACCGCAGCGTCAAGGGGCGCATGCCGACCCTGTGGCTACTGCACCCGGGGGCCGCAGCGCTGTCGGCACTGGGGGTGAGAGCGGCGTAGCCTCAGCGCAGAGAGGGGGAAGGCGGGTCCCTCTCTCCCGCCTTGGGTTGATCGCTGGGCAGGTATCGGTGTGCCGGTCGCGGTGGGGTGTGCAGGGTGTGGCCGCGTGGTTGTGATGGTGGTGGCGGTAGTGGCACCCAGGACTCTTCCCCATTTTCCCTATTCGGGTGTGAGAGCCATGGAGGTGCTGAAGGAGTCTGTGCTGCACTTGGCCTTGCAGATGTCGACCTACAAGCGGGCCACGCTGGATGAAGAGGACCTGGTGGACTCACTCTCCGAGGGCGACGGATACCCAAACGGCCTGCAGGTAGGAGCCCCCACCCTCTGTGAGAGCCCCATGGGGGGCGGGCAAAGGAGGGCGGGGCATGCACGCTGGTGCTGCCTCCCAGCCTCCGCCCCCATCCCTCCAAGCCCTGAGGGGGCTGTGAAGCCCAAAGCTGTGGGTAGCACTGGGCTCAAGGGGAAGAAACCTTTCTGGGACAAAAGTGCCCCTGGGGCGCTGAGCTTCCCCACCAGCCTCCCTTCTTCCTGCTCTGTCCCAAACCGTCGAGTCCACCTAGTCAGGGGGCTATAGCCCCCAGTTGGCAGGGTTGAAGCACACACCCTCCCTACCCCTTCAGAGCTGAACTTCACAGGAGAGGCAGTTCCTGAGCACGGAGGCACTTGCCCTGGGTCACACAGCCCATTACTGGCAGAGTCTCAAACTATCTTAGCATGAAAGCCCTGCGTCCCTGTGCACGCCGGACAGTTGGTCCACCTCTGTGGTCGGCATTGCCCTTTTCTTCCTCTTTGCACACAGAGACCTGAGTTTCTGGAGGGGTGGGGGCCGCCATTCTCTGCCCCCTTTCCCAGCTACTTTTCAGCCCGATTCCTCCCTTCCCAGGGTCTGGCCCTGTGGGAATCCAAGAAGCCCATCACCTCCCCGCCTTGTGGCACAGCAGTGAGCGAGGGTACTCTCCTCTCCCCTCTCTCCTCTCCTGGTGGGGGAGAATGGCACAGTCCTGACCAGGACCTCCACCCCGATGGAGTTTTCACCCAGGCAGGTAGCAGGCAGTGAGTTGGGAAGGTCAAGGGTTCTCTGTGATTTGGCCCCTGAGAAACCAGTGTAGGGAGAGGAGCTGGGTGGCTCAGCCCGGGAGGACTTCCGCTCGGCTGACCAAGGGCAACAGTGGGGGTGTCTCGGGGCCTCCCAGTGAACGGACACCGCACCACCACCCATCTGGAGGGCAAGCTCAGGGAGTACGGGAGCCCAGGCCGCCAGACCCAGCCCTGCTCAGGCACACCTCTTTGAAGCTGGAGTAAAAATGCTAAGAGAAGGAAATAGCATTGATTGAGTCCTTCCTCTGGGCTCCATAGGTCCAGGGAGGTCCCAACTCACGATCCCAAGTGGGATGCCTTACCTACCTTACCCTCCTTAATCTTCAGGGCCGCCCCATGAGCTGCCGGGGTTACTGTTCCCATGACAGGTGAGGGAGTGAGACTCTGAAAGGGAAGACGACTCACTGTAGGTCCAGAGCTCGAAATCCGGAGGGAGAAACCGGACCCGGCCTGTCCAGCACCACCCCGCTGCGGGTACTTCATGAAAGGCTAAGTCCAGCAGGAAATGAGATTTCTGGTGCAGGCTTCTCCCCTCACCCATCAAAACAGAGGCTAATCAGCAATCTTTTTAGTCTCATCTTCCACAGTGGGTTCTAAATATACCCACACAAAAGCATTTGGAATTCACAGCAAAATCATGTGCCATTTGTTGCCATCATGCCGGCCGCCCACGTGGGTACAGCCTTTTCCAGGTCACACATACATCTGTGCCCCCAAGGCTGCCCGATGGCGTGAGGGCGGCTCAGTCCCTGAAGCCACACACAGGCCCTGGCTTTGATTTCTGACTCCACTCAGATCTCGGGTGAGCTGCTTAATCCTATTAAAGCACAATTCCTTCATTCAAAAAAACTTATTTTTTATTTGTTTTTTATCCTCACCCGAGGACATGCTTATTGATTTTAGAGAACAGGGAAGGGAGGGAGAGAAACAGCCATGCCTCTGGGAAGCGCCCCAACACCACCACCTAGGCATGTGCCCCACCTGGGAATCGAACTGGCGACCTTTCAGTTTATAAGATGACACCCAACCAACTGAGCCACTCCGGCCAGGGCTACAATCCCCTCATTTGTAAAGTGGGAGATAGAGAAAGTGGGTGGGATGTATAGTATGGGGCCTGCTGTGATTGTTGTTTTTATGACCAACGAGGTGAGGACCACAGTGGCCATGTGACAGACGGTAATGCCGGGTCTCAGAGAGGTCAGGAAGATTCCTGTAGACACAGCTGTCATGGGGGTTGGAAGGCAGTGTTGGCACCCCTACTCCAGACTGGATACTTTGTCCACTTATACAGGAAAAGCCAAAAAGGTTGCTCCAAGGACTTGGGGAATTTCTGTGGGTACCTAGTCTGGCTTGCCTTAAGCCTCCCCAGCCTCTCCAAAGCAAATATGCACTAGTCCAGTGCTTGTGCTCCTGAGTCCAGAACCCACCCCTCTGCTGATGGAGCAGAGCCTTCTATTGATTTTACGTTTTTAGTCACTGGGTTTTTTTCCCCCACGTACATTCTTTACATGCTCATTTGTGCAAAAGAAAAGAATCCACTATTTTTAACAAAAAGCTTTGAAGAGAAACAGCAATCCCACGGCTTGCACACAGGTAACCACTTCTAGTTTTTCACATTTGCATGTGTGTATTTTTAAACATAGGTGAGCTGACTCTCAGGCCACAGCGCTGCTCCCAGCTTTTCTCACTTCGTGACACTTCAGAGACATTTTTCTATGTCGTTAAAAACCTCCAAAACGTGCTGCCACTAAAAACCGTAATAGCTCAAGGCACCAGCACACGCAGATACACATAGTCAGTCTGCTGTATGAGGACAGTAGGCCCAGTGCCTGGAACACTGATTGACCGTCTTGTAGACTTTTGAGTAATTTCCTGTCAGTTGGTTGCTAGATACACAACTGTTCCTTCAATTTTAGACTTTTTTTTTTAAATTTATTTATTTATTTTTAGAGAGGGAAGTGAGGGGGAGAGAGAGAGAGAGAGAGAGAAAGAGAGAGAGAGAGAGAGAGAGAGAGAAACATCAGTGTGCGGTTGCTGGGGGACATGGCCTGCAACCTAGGCATGTGCCCTGACTGGGAATTGAACCTGTGATGCCTGGTTCACAGCCCACGCTCAATCCACTGAGCTACACCAGCCAGGGCTCAATTTTAGACTTTTTAAAATGGACCCAAGCTTCCCAAACCTCCCCATGGTGGGCAGCTATAAAAATAAGCTACTTGCTTTTTCAAGATTTTGAAGCCCGTTGGCTCTAGGAACTCCAGAGTTATTGATACCAGTTCTAGCAAATGAAAGCTTCTGTCTTTCAGCCAAACGTGCCACCTTCATTACTGACTGTGCTAACAAACTGGTGGACTTAGCTGGAGCCGAGTTCCACCTGCACCTCCCCTAGGAAGGGTCTTTCTTTTCCTTTATCTCATATTTTAGGCACAGGTTCATTGCGGTTCACCAAAATGAGTCACCACGGGCTGAGTGCAGAATTGAAAGCCAGGCAGCGCTAACACAGAACCCCAGCTTTGCCTCTCATGGGCCCTGACACCTGAAAGCAGCTCACTTAGCTTTTTTCAGCGCCTAATAGTACAAACCCACCTCTTGGTGCTGTGGTAACATGGAAATGACACCGTGTAAGTGAAAGCCTTTTGTAACGCACAGAAAACGGATTTGGTCGTTAGCAGGGTCATCATCGAAACACGCCAGGCGTGACATCTCAGCGATGCCCCAAATCTAAGCACTCCTCTCCTGGAAGCCTGCACTCTGCTCGGACTGGCTGCCTGGCCTCCCCTCTCCCCCACAGACACCATTTCAGTGGCTTGGAAGGGGAAAAAAGCTCAGGTTACCCCTGCAGCCTCCACTGAGGGCAGACGGCAGGCAGCCACGACTGTTTACGCAAACCTCAGACGCTCATCCAGTTAACTGGAAAGTGCTTCTTCCGAGTATTAGACTTTGATTCCTGTCAAGATACAAATTCTTAAAAGAGCTCCTTTGAGCTGTTGTCAGGCAGTGGAAGAGTTAGGCAAGAAGGGCCTCGGGACACCAGGGACAGGTAGGGCTCAAAGAAGAGATGGGGAGGACCCAAGAACTTACAGTTTTGCTCTGGACTGGCCCCAGTAGCCTTATAAGGTCAAAGCCCACCATAGAGAAACTTCTAGAAGAAACCTCCCCAACCTAACACCCTCACGGAGGCAGAGTGCTGGCCAGGACCAAGCTGTCACCGTCTGTCTGCTCTGAAGGGCTGGTTCCAAGGCAGGCAGCCTGGTCGCCCTGCCAGTCCTCATGGGGTGGCTGGGCTCTGGAGCTACAGGGGGTGGGCTCCCCGCCAAGCCCTTGGCCAGGCTGACCCCTGTCTGCTGCTCCATGATGCCCAGGTCGCCTGAGGACCTGGCAGTCATTCAGTCACCGCCTTCCCTCCCACCTCCCCCTTTGTCTGAAAACCAGGCTCCCCCCTCCCCAGCCCCCTGCTGCTGGCTTCTCTCCTGGGCCCCAGGCGGCGGTGGCCCTTCCTCACCTGCAGAACCCGTTCTTGCTGTAAGCTCAGGCGAGCCACTCACTCACTTCTGTAACCGAATATTTATCCCTCACCAGGGCTTTGTTCCCTTCCCGTGGAGACCCTGGGAACTCTCAGGCTGCTCAGCTCGGCTGTCTCTCACTCTCGTTCTGCTTCCCTGGCTCTGTCCGTCTCTCTATGTCTGTCCCCCTCTCCACCTCCCTCTTTGGAGGGCATCCTTTTCTTTCTGGCTCATTCTCATTCTGTCCTTTTTAAAAAGATTTTATTTACTTATTTTTAGAGAGAGGGGAAGGGATAGAGAAGGAGAGGGAGAGAAATATCAATGCGCAGCTGCCTCTCATGCACCCCCAACTGGGGACCGGGCACACAACCCATGCATGTGCCCTGACTGGGAATTGAACCCATGACCCTTTGGTTCACAGGCTGGCACTCAATCCACTGAGCCACACCAGCTGGGGCATCTGTCTCATTCTTTACCTCACACAACAATGGATCCTAAGCCCACCAGTGAGCCAAGCATTTACAATAAATCTCCACCCCATCTTCCGAGGTGTTGGCTCTGCTCCTTGGCGGAGGGGCGGTCACGTACCCAAGGTGGAGGGGGCTGCCCACCCCTAATCCCGGTGATCGACGTGCCCTTATTTCCTAAAGGAACGGGGAAACCTTTGCATCCTCCCCTTGCTGTGGCCCGTCTCGCCAGACCCTCGGAAGGAGGCAGGGCGGGATGACGGCAGCTGAGCGAGAGGAAGGACCTTGCTGGCAGCTCACATCTGTGGCCCCCACCCTGTCCAGCACAGCTGGGAGTGGGGCAGCCTCCCCTGGGGAGGTCTCCTGATCAGCACAGTGCCCCTAGGTGACTTCTCCTGCCCAGGGGGCAGCCTCTGGAGCCCTTCCACACTCAGAGAAGGACTTGGGCCTTGTCTGGAAACCAAGAGACCCAGGCAACCAGGCAGTAGGAGGCAAGTGATGACCATTACAAAGGCTAAAAACCCTGTTTTCAAATTCTCTTTGCTCTTTCCGCCTGGAACTGTGAATTTCTCATTTGATTCTTACTGAATTCTAATTAAATTTTACAGAGAACACCAACTGTTTGCTTGCCATCGAACAATGAGGCTCAGCTCGCCTTTGCTCCTTGGGGGCAGCACGGCCATTGGGCTGAGGCTTTGGGTTCTGGAGAGAGATGACCTTTCCCACCGTTTTCTCATCTTCTCCGCCCCTGCCACTTCCTGTGTTTCTTCTGGACCTAATGCCATTGCCTACCCTTAGGGATGCTGTACAGACAGGACAGCCCCACCCAGGCACACAGAAGGCACTCAAGTATTAGCTGCCATTATCACTCTATTTTCCCTTTCCTCCTTCCCTCCGTTCCTTTCATTGTCCCCCTTCCTTTTTCGTGTCTGTCTTCTCTCCTTGCACCTCCTCTGATTCCCCACCCGTACCACAGATTGCTCAGTCCCCATAAAGGGAGGTTTCCTGCTCCCCTCAGCCTGTAGGCTGTGCTCCTGGGCTTCCCGCAGCCAGCACCAGGCAGAGGGCACCCGCCTCTTTGCCCTCACCACCTCCCCCAGGAGCTAAGCCGTGACCATGAGGCACTGAGAGGCCCAGAGCAGGAGGCAGAACATAGCAGAGGTCTGGGGGCAGGGCCACTGGGAGACTGAGAGTAAGTGTCAGGCCTGCCTCGCACCCGTCGGGGCCCCTCCGAATGTCAGGTTGACTGCAAGGTCGACTGCGTGAGGAGTCTGCTGCTGTGGAGGAGGCCCTTGGTAGGCCTCGTGGTGCTGTGAGCGTGTTGGCATCCCCGGGGCGCACTCTCTCTGTGCCGGACCCTCCCAGCCTGGAGTTTTTTTTTTGTTTTTTTTTAAACATCAACGTGTGGTTGCTGGGGGCCGTGGCCTGCAACCCAGGCGTGTGCCCTGACTGGGAATCGAACCTGCGATGCTTTGGTTCACAGCCCGCGCTCAATCCACTGAGCTACACCAGCCAGGGCTCCAGCCCGGAGTTTTAACTTAATGGCAGCAGTGTGGGCAGAGTCTTTGTTTCTCATATTTTGAAAAAAAGGTCTGTAAGGGATTTTAGGAGGTGGCACCGCTCCCTGGTCCCACCTGACACAGCTGCTTCGGTTTCGGAGCCTCCCTGTCCTCCTCGGAAAATATGACCCGGCCCCAAGTTCCCTTTCTCAGTTTTAGAACCCAGTTTTCTTTCTACGAGAATTTCTTGTGTTCCCCTTTCTCTGGCACAACAGTTCCTTGTCATTTCCTGGCCAGAAAATACCCAACGATGACCATGATGATGACCATGAGGCCACTTAGTGCCCTTTCTTCCCCAAGGTGACCGGCCTTAGACCCCCAAGTGCCAGTGTGACCTGGCTTCCGGGGGCATCCACCCCCTCAGCTGCTGGGGGGGCACTTGCAGGTCAGAGTCTGGGTCTCCCCATCTACCCTGGCAGCTCCTTTCCCTCTCCGTCCCCTTCCCTTCTGCACTCTCCTGGCCAGCTCCTACTTATTTTTCAAGACCCAGCCTGGGCATCCTTGCCTCCAGGAAGCCTTCCCTGACTGAACCCCTGCCCACCTTAGTCTGTGTCTTTATCGGCCTCTCTGCTGGGCTATGAGCCCCTGAAAATGAGGGAGTCCATCTTCCACTCAGTATGTCCAACATGGCCCTGAGTTGGTGCTCAGCTGTTGGCAAACGAACAGCCATAAAGTCACTGAACCCAGAGCCCACAGGGGACCCCTCCTATACAGTGGTCCCAGCTTTTGCAAGAAGCTCCTCCTGGAACAGAGGGGAGCCCCGAGCTGGCCCAGGCTGAGGGCTGTGAGAGTCATTGGCTGGCATGTCCCTCTGCCCCAAGGACCCTGCCACGCCCCCCACTTCCTCTCATTGTGCCTCCCTTCCTGTTTGGCCAGCCTGTGAGGCTGGGGCCATTTTTTCCCCCCTCTGAGGACCTGCCTGCAGGGAGCCGTGTATCCATCGCATCGCCATGGCATGTCCCCCAACATCTTCTCAAGACTCCAATCTCTGACCCACTGTGGGCTCCAGAACCAACAGGCTTGGGGTCACTTCCCAGCTCCACCCACTCAGCTGCGTGATGGAGGCTGGGTCTCCCCTCTGGGAACTTTCTGGTCCTTTTTTGTAAAAAGAGAACTAATAATAGCCCTCATGGGGTTGTGGGTGTTGAATGAGCTGACACTGAATTGAGATGACGTCCATGCTTTGGGAAGTGTGAGCCGTCGTGGTGCCGCCTCTGTGATATATTGTCCCAGCTGATTGATGCAGGGGCTTTGAGGAGAGCCCAGCTGGACACTCACTGGATGCCTGCAAGTCCAAACATCCTGTTCTTTTTTTTGAACTCCTTACTGGAAAAACAGGGAAAAGCTGGGGTTTTTTTTCCTTCTACCCATATCGGGTGACATAAAAAAACACCAGCCCAGCTGGGTTGAGCTACTTGACTCTGAAGTTTGGGAGCAAATCTGAGCTGCTGAGCAGGGTGGCGGTTCCTTTCCTGGATTAGGACCCAGCCTGTGGGAACCAGACCACCCCTGAGGCAGGAGGGCCGTGCTGATGTCCCCTAGGGGCCTGGGCCTACCACAGAGCCCCTTCCTCCTGGGGAAGGGGGGCCCAGGGCTCACGTCCTCCCCACCCCTCCTTCCTCCTTCCCTGCAGGTGAACTTCCACAGCCCCCGGAGTGGCCAGAGATGCTGGGCCACACTGACCCAGGTGGAGAAGAGGCTGGTGGTGCTGGTGGCACTTCTAGCAGCAGGACTGGTGGCCTGTGTGGCAGTGCTGGGCATCCAGTACCGGACAAGTAGGTGCCTCTGTGTTTCATTGTAGGCTTGACTCAGCTCTGTCCCCCTGTGTAAGAGGGCTTCCCTGCTCCAGTCGGACTGGCCTCCAGGGTCACAGAGAGAGCTGAGCCTGGCGGGCTCGGGTTGCTGAGATAGCCTGAGACCTGGCAGGTGGGCAGTGTGGGTGGCGGGAAGGTTTTGGAGTCAGAAGGACATGAGTCTGCATCCCAGCCCAGCAATTTATCATCTGTATGACTTTGGACAAGTCACTTAATCTCCCAGAACATGTGTCCTCTCTACTTTAAAGACAAATGATGCTCAGTTTGGGGGTTGGCTCTGAGGATCGGAGATAACGTATGGCATTTACCTGGTGCCCACCAGGACTTCTTTAACTTTAGCCGTGGGTGCTGTTGTTAGGGTGTGTGGGCTGGTGAGACATGCGGGCTGGCACCGCCCAGCATCCTTAGTTCCGACAAAACAGCCACAATGGCTTCCGTGTGTTTAACATTTTACGTGGACCAAATACCATACCGCTTCTTTACAAAGGTGATCTCGTGTCCACCTTACAGCAGCCCTATGAAGTGTGGTTACTTTTGGCCCTGTTTTGCGTATGAGGAAACTGAGGCAGTGAGACGAAGTGACTTGCCCGAGGTCACTGCAGTAGGGACTGGGGAGCTTGGGATCAGCCACAGGCCATCGGGCCCCAGGGCCCAGCTCCGCCTGCCTTTGGGGCTCAGGGTGCACCACAGGGTACGTCAGACCTCCCAGAAAAGCTGTCTGGCCGTGCCCCAGCTCACCTTTGTGGACCTCTGTAACCCACCTCAAGCAGCAATGTGATCAGGCTTCTGCGGGCAGGGGCCCAGGCTGGTTCTCCGTGTCTGGCCGAGAGTATCCGGCCAAGTGCCTCACACGGACTTGATGTTCGGCTGGCACCTTGGGACTGGAAAGGGCGGTTTTCTTGGGGAAAACGAGTGTGGGGGTCCCGCCGGTTCCATGGTCTCTCATTCCCCTATGCCCAGCTCCTTGCTTTCTGGTGGCAGATTGTCCACCTGGCTGAACAGCCTCTGAGGGCCCAACCCCACAGACTTGGTCACCCGTTCGGCCACTCATCCCGTTGGGGAGAGCGTGAACCCGTGCAGGGCCTGGGAACATCGACCCCAGGCCTCACGGTGCCACCTGCCCTGTGGGGTTGCTGGCCCACAGGGGTGGGCGCTCTAGGCTGGGATGGGGAGAAGTTGGCAGGCCTGGACAGGGGGCCGGACTTTGTCAGTGTCATCCTTACATCCCTCCCGTGTCCAGCATCTGTTCGTTCATTCCACAAACATTTAATGGGTGCTCCCTTTGTGTCAGGTGCCTCCGTGGTTTACGGGTCCTTTACTCACGAGTCCTGGTTCAGTCACGCATTTGATTAATTAGTTAATGATTTCCAGGCCCTTAACTATGTGTACTTAGCATAATGCCTGAATGCCAGAGGTGTGCACAGATAGTTTGCAAATTGAAGAAATAAGTGATTTTATGGACAAAGGAGCAGGAAGGAGGACAAAGCTGGGAAGGTCCTTTCCTACTGGTCACTCTTGTCCTGTAGTCGCCATCTTGCCTTTGAGGAAAGTCTTTGCCTACATCAGCTTCCCTTCAGAACAAAACCCCCGCCAGGCGATGTGGGCCCTGCCTGGCTTCATCTGCCCAGCTCCCGGCCGTGTGCCTGGGGAGAGGGTGAGACTCCCAGCCAGCGTCGCCGTGAGACTACCCCAGGAGTTCCCAAGGTTTCTCCACCGGAAACCAGAAGGGAGCCCCAAGGGGAGGCTCCTAGCAGTTGGGACATGGAGGGGCCCCCTGGGACGGAATCCTGCTTCTGCCTGGACCCCAGCCTTCTCAGGGACATAGGAGGGTTCTCCCAGCCTCAACCTGGGTGCAGGGAACTCTGGGTGGAGCTGGGCTGGAATCAGGTGACCCCTGAGCCAACCCATGTGTTTTCATCAGCTGCCTGGGCCCGGTGGACGTGTAGCAGCCATCCCGGATATTGACAGGAACCTCATTACCCAGCAGCAGGTGCTGGCACTGGCCACATCTGAGCAAACATGAGGCCAGACAAACCAAATTCTCTGTGGATTCTGGAAGATTCACCTCTGAGTTATGTCTGGGCCCTTACACATGTATTTAGCCACTTTCCTGCTGCACCCTCCTTTCCAGAAACTTGCAGGCGCTTTACAAACAGCAGCAGCAGCAAAACAAACAGTAACTTTTCCCAGAAGATATTCTGAAATGTCTTACTCAGTGTTAAGGCCAGGTACTGTCCAGACAAGTGTCTGGGACCTAGATCTGGGACCTGTTCCTGCTTTCCCGAGTGACCATGTTCTAAAAGGAAGAAATATTTTCTGCCTCCACAGGTGGTGACCAAGTGCTGGACAAAGCTCTTTCATTCACTCATTCATTCATTCACTCATTCACTCATTCACTCATTCATTCATTCGACAAATGTGTTGGGTAGCTTCCAGGTGCCAAGTACAATGCTGGGCAAAGGAAATAGTAAAGCGAGTAAAATGCCAGGCCTGCCCTCAAGCTCACTGTCTAGTGGGGGTCGTAGAGGGGGAGACGGCCAATACACAGCGTCGTCTGTGCTCCGGCCTGCATCTGGGCCGGGCGGCCAAGGGCCGCAGAGTGGGAGGAGGGTGAGGGAAAGCTTCCCCAGGGAGGTGGAGCCTGACTGTTGACCTTGATGTTAAACGAGGGGTCTGGAAACAATCAACTAATCAAATATGCATTAAGAACCTGCTGGGCCAAGAATAGTTGGTAAAGGATCTATAAACCATTAAATAATCCAAAATTATTACTTAAGCACCACTAGGGACCTTGCCCTGTGCCAAGCAGAGTTGGTGCTTAGTGAAGAACTCAGACTAATTCTCAATGTCCCCCTCCCTCCCTCTCTCACACATACACCACACACACCACACACACACACACACACACACACACACACACAGGTTCTGATGTATTTCCCCCTCTGAGGACCACCCTCGTACACTGTTTTTTGGTATTTCCAGCAGCCAAGACTTTGTCAGGCTTGACTTCCTGTAGGTTGTTGTACAGAAACAATAAGTATTCATTTCCTGTTCCAAATACGGAGTTATATCATAATAGTGAATAGGCTTTTTTGAACGACACGGAAATTCTCCTCCCCCACCCCCACCTGCTGTGAAGGCTCTGGCATCTCCCCTTGTGGGGAGCGGGGCACGCAGCTCCACTCAAGACGACCTCACCTGGAGATACTGAACCTGCTGCACCTTCCGTGCTGCGGCCTGCCTGTTTTCATGCCTAATGGCTCATGATTTTCAACTGTTGTGTAGCCATCTCAACACAAGTAATTACCTCCAAATAAAGTCACCTTGTTTTCTGTGCTGTTGTGCAGCTCCACCCAGTCCTTGCTCGACCTGCAGGACTTCCAATTTGTCATCAGGTGTTAATTGCCCGCAGGCCAACCAGCCCCCGCTGGCGTTGTTTCCCAGTGAGGTGAGCGCTGCCCCAGCCAGCTGACTCTTTCTGCTCTCTAAAGGTTGGCCTGGCAGCCCTGGACCCTAGGACTTGAGGGAGCCGAGTCCCCGAGTACCGCTGTCAGGTCATTTCGCCGTGGATCGGGTCCTGCTGCTGTTCCTCATTTCTAGATGGTGAGACCGAGGCTCAGAGAGATGAGGTCGCTTGTGTGTGGCCCACAGCCAGAAGGAGAAAGCTGGGATTCTAACCCGGGTCTGAGAGCTCACATGTCTGCCTGCCCTGCCTCACTCCTCCCTGTATAGGGGAAAGAGCAGACTCAGCAGAAGGGCCAGAGGAGCCCCTCGTGTGACTGGCGAAGAGGCAGTGAGGGAAAGCAGAGAACCCTGGTGTGCTGTGGATTTGCTGCAGGGCAGAGCCGGGTTCAGTGTCGGCTCTGCCACGCAGCTGGTGACCTTATCCCCTCACTCGCTCAGAGCCTCAGCTGCCTTATCTTCAGACAGGGCATCGTGCCCGCATCCGAGGCTTGTATTGAGTCCTGCATGAGATCATGGACGTGCGTGAAGTACCTGATGCAGGGCTGTGTTCAGTAAACAGTCCCTCTTGTCGCCGGCACAGCTGTGTCAACAGAGGATTCCACTGGGCCTGTCCTCAGTCCCTGGCCTGGACCTCCGGCCTCTCTCCCCTGCAGAGTCAGATGCATCTTGCTGCCTCGAGCTGGGCCACAGTGGAGGCTGCCCACAGTGTGGGTCCTTTGCTAGTGCCCCCTGATCAACCTTGAGCCAGGGGTCCATCCCCCGTCTCTGGCCTCTTACCTTGAGCCCACCCTTATCCCTCTGCCCACATTTATGAGAACCAGCTCAGAAGAAGCTGATTTTTGTGCTCCTTGTGTTTTGGGGGCACTGGTAGGATTTGCAGCCCTGCCCACTGCCCACCTGCACCAAGTCTGTCCCTGGTTAGCCCACCCCGACAGGTGCAGCCGCCCCTTCTCCTGGCAGTGTTAGAGACGGATCCTCACTGGAGAGCTCCCATCCAGGCCCAGAGCAGACACAGCTGATGGACGGTGGGATTCACATCCCATTGGCCCCTGAGCAGGCTGCTTATTAGCTTTTCGGTGCCTCAGTTTCCTCTGTATAAAGATTGACTGTAAGCAAAATGACCTCCTAGGGTTGTTTCATTTTGGGGTTGTTTTTTGAGGATTCAGTGAGGTCACCCTCCTCCCTTGTGTTCAGTGATAATGATTTTTCATACTTTCCTTCGATTTCTAACAGTCTTTTTTCTCCCTAAGTCCTGGCATCATTGTAATGTCTGCCCGCCCTTTGCCACATACTAAATACACTCAGCTTATGTTTGCGGAGTGAGTGACGGAAGTTTCTCCTCCTGTTATCTTCTGACTTTCCCTTTATAACGTATGTATCCCCAGCTAAGCTCTCAGCTCTTGAAGGGAAGGACTTTACCTTCTGTACCCTTTACCACACCCACACCCTGCACTCGGCAAAGAAGCTGGAAGACAGTCATTATCTTGTTGAACAAATGAATGCATGGATGAGTGAATGAATTTGTTGAGTACCAAGGAATAGCAGAAAGTCAATGAATATTTGTAAAGGGAAGGACTCATTAAGAGAAACATCTTGTTTCGGGGTATTTCAAAACCACAGAAAGGATTTTAGGTATCTGAACAGAGGGCTTAATTTATAAGCCAAGAGACAGTAAATCTACTGAGATCACTTCTCCGGAGGGGTATAGGGGCCGTCCAGCTCCAAATCTGTCTGGTCACGGCCAGGGTGGGGCATGGCAGCCCAGGGCCCCAGGCCACCAGTACTATAGTCCTGCAGCCTTCTCCCTGCCCACCCCTCACTGGCCTCCTGTCCTTGTCCCCTGCCAGGAGCCCCCTCGGTGTGCCTCAGCCAGGCCTGTGTCTCAGTGACCAGCTCCATCCTGAGCTCCATGGACCCCACGGTGGACCCCTGCCAGGACTTCTTCACCTACGCCTGTGGCGGCTGGATCAAAGCCAACCCCGTGCCTGATGGTCACTCGCGCTGGGGGACATTCAGCAACCTCTGGGAACACAACCAAGCCATCATCAAACACCTCCTAGGTAAGCAGCACCGGGCGAGGGCAACCAGTGAGTGGGCTGCAGAGGAGGGCGGTCAACAGGTCCTCCCTGGCCAGGCCAGTCAGAGGAGGAGCTTGGCAGAGTGGGAAGACCATCGGCTTTGGAGTCGGTGAAACTGGGTGAGAATGCCTGTCCTGTCACTTGGGTGGTCCCGAGTAAGTTACTTGTCTCTGAGCCTCAGTGTCTTCATCTGCAAAACGGGAGAGTTCTGGGAACTAGAGAGCCCGTGGGGCGAGTGCCAGCCCAGCACAAGTGCACCCAGCAGACGCACAAACGTGGCGGCTGTGGTCCCGGCTTCTGTGGCTTCGAGCTGCGACTTAGTTGGTGACTGGTACTGACTGCGGTTTTTGTAAGTTGTGAGCATAGGGAATCGGGGCCGAGCACACGGGACCGGATGTCGGGGCCGTGGGCAGGTAGCAGCCATCAGGGCTGTTCGTCTGGGAGGTGCTCGCCGTGGGCGGCAGCCTTCCTCGGCCTCCCGAGAAGCGGGCTTGCGTGAGAAGCCTCTAACCGAAGCTCTTCCCTTTACCCTTGTGAGGCCCTTGGCACCTCTCGTTGACCTTGGTGTTGGCCATTCGCGCGTGGTTAGGACCCCACGTCTGTCTTGTTTGTTAGCCCTGGACAGTGTGTGTTGAATGAACATCTGCCCGTTGGCTCCTCCTCCACTCGAAGTCACGGCAGTCAGTGCTGTCACTCGGAGGGGTCCTGGCCTGAACCCTCAGCGGCCGAGACCTTAGCCATCTCCCTCTCCTGCTGACCCTATCCTGGGACCCTTGATGGTGGGAGAGGTCAGATCGTGAAAAGCTGGTCACTTAATCCATCAATGAGAGAATTTAGATTCTACAAATACTTATTCATTTAATTTTTTTTAAAACCCCAAGATACTCAAAAGTAGGTAAAATAAAAGAAGATGGCTAAAAGGGGACAAATCCTTGCAAAGGGACAGGAAGCATCCTACAAGAAAGTTTTCTGAAAGATGGGGAAAGATTCTAATTTGATAGGAACTTCAGGCAGCTGTGTCTTTTAGATGAAAGGTCTTTCCTTTCCCACCTCAGGGGGCAACGCTGAACCTTTCCCCTGACTCCGCCACTGTTTCTTCCTGGCCCCCAGCAGCCCCTGGGCAGGGCCCGTGGCAGCCCCTTGCTAGCATAGCCTCCTGCTTGCCTCCCCGAGGAGCAGGACAGGGTGGTGGATGGAGGTTTTGTGCCACTCTGTGTCAGGGACAGCAGAGCCCCTGCCTGCTTTGTGCCACCCAAGTGCCTTTGAAAGGGGGCACAGCCTGTCACGTCAGAACTAGAAACTTAAAAAGCAAGTCTGTCCATGGTAGCCAGACTGGAACTCAGGGACATCCCTTCCCCAGCTCCTGAAGACACAGCCGGGAGCTAGGCAAGCACTACCAGGCAGGAGGGAACAGTCCAGGTAAGACAACAAGATGGACTATTGCCTCTGAGTTCACGTTCTGGTGCTTCCACTTCCGGTGTGATCTTGGGTCCCTTGTATAACCTCTCTGGGCCTCCTCTGTCACCAGTCCAGTGGGAACTGTGCCTCCTTTAGCTTACCAACATTAAATGGGAAAATACAAGTGAAGTGCTTTGTTTAAATCGGCCTGGCATGGTGTGGCCCTGTTTGTGTCGGTGGTACTGTTTTCACCCTTGACCTTTACACAGTACTGTAGAGTTTATAGAGGCGTGTTTTGGGGGTTTGTTTTTTTTTAAGATGCCACTCTATTTGCTCCTGCAGGGTAGAAGCTAGGAAGCACTTGATAGATGAGAAAACAGGTCCTCCAGGCAGGTTAGTAGGTGGCAGAGCTGGGACTTGTCCAAATTCTGGCCGTGTGTCCATTCCCCTGTCTACACCACGTCCCTCAAGTGCTGGGGACGGGTGCTTGTTGGAGAAAGCCTGCAGGAAGCTCGGAGCAGCAAGGGTGGGTCTGAAGCAAAGAGGGAAAGAGACTGACATTCATTCATTCAGTGTCTGCTACAGGCTGTGCACTGTCCCAGGCTCTTTATATGACCACCGCCTTTGTCCTCACAGCTTCCCTGGGACACAGGCACTGTGGCTCCCACGTTTAGGTTAAGACTGAGGCTCACAGAAGTGAGGTGCCTTTGCCAGTGATAACATCGCCAGTCAGAATGGAGAGGGGCCCCGGTTCTGGGGAGCAGGTAGTCAGCCAGAGAGGTGCTGGCAGGCGCTTTCACTCCCCAGGGCGGCCCAAACTGGCCCTTGTGTGTGGTGCCTACGGGCCCTGATCCTGCTGGTTCTGGGGCTGTGTCTTACCAGGAGGACCATGGGGCTGTGCCGGGACTGACTCCACTCCCTTAAGGGGCAGGGCCAGTGAGCACGGCCTCCAGTCTCGGGCCCTGGCCTTGCACCCACCCTGTCCCTGACGGTCATGGTGTGGGTGGGGAGCTACCCTGAGCTGGCACGCAATAGCCTTGTGTTCAGGTCCCTGCCCAGGGCCAGGGTCTGGGGGTATCCAGAGGCCATACTGCAGGGTTTCGATGGCAGGCAGCCCTGGCATGCTAGCACATCACCCGTGTGGCCTCAGACAAGTGAACCAGCTTCTCTCCAGCTGATTCTCACTCTCTGTGAAGGGGGGATAACCGTGCCCCGCCACACAACGTTCTAATGAGTTCTGACTTGCATGTGGTGGTCGGAGTGCTTAGCCCAGAGCCGGCACTTAGTAAATGCTCTCAGCACAGCAGAGCTGCCCTTCTCGGCGCGGCAGCTGAGTTCCTGCCCGACTGCTCCCTAACAAGCCTCAAGACTGCAGAAAGGCTGCTGGGCCTCTCAGGGCCCCAGCTCCTCACCTGTGAAGGAGGAACTAAACGCTGAGCATGAGGAGAGATGTCCAAGGAATAATTGGGTGGTGGAAGAGTAATTCCGTCTGCTGTTACTTCTTATGGAAGTGCTGATGGGCACCAGTTGTCAGGAAAGGAAGTGCGGGGCGTGCCCATGACTGTGCTGGGCTGTTTACTTGAATTTCATGAAAGCCACAGCAGCCCTGACCAGTGTGGCTCGGTTGGTTGGCGTCATCCCGCAAAGCAAAGGGTCGCCGGTTTGATTCCCTGTCAGGGCACATGCCTGGGTTGCGGGTTTGGTCCCCGCTGTAGCCTTTACAAGAGGCAGCTGATCGATGTTTCTCTCCCTCTCTTTCTCCTTCCCTTCCCCTCTGTCTTGAAAAAAAAAAAGCATGGCATAAGCTGTTTCTGCCTATTTTATAGATTATGTTACCAATAAGACTCACAGATACAAAGGAAATGTATTTCCTAGGAAATGCTGGAGCTGGGGTTCAGCCCCATAGGGCTTCAAACCTGCATTCCTTCTCCACTGACTCACCTGAGTCAGATTCACCAGGCAGAGCCTTCAGAGGGGACACAGTGACTCACCAGACCCCCGTCCCCCGTGGCTGTCTGATTGAGCTCTCCAGGCTGGGCAAGACCCAGCCAAGACCTGACGCACACAGTCGCTTGGGCCACCCCTACGTCACACTGGCCAAGAGCCTCCTCAGAAGGTGCATCCTGGGGTTGCCTCCCTCCAGGTCCCTTCCTGGGGACTAGTCTGGAAATGGCCCCTCACCTGTGGGCCTTGATTGCTGGAAAGCCCTGAAAAGGCAGGAGGCAGGTGAGTGGGTGACAAAAAAATTCAGGAGTGCGGGCCAGTGCATTCTTGGGCTTGAAGCTGAGCTGTTCTCAGCCCCAAGGCAAAGGGGTTGGCCAGCCGGCTTCAGGAGGGAGCTGAGACTGATGGGGGGATCAGAACAGGTGGGGGCAACCCAGGCTGCCCAGGCTGGCCTGGGAGAGCCTTCCTTCGGTGGAAGCAGGAGAGTGGACATTCAGAGTGCTGGGAGGGCTGTGTCAGCTGGCTGTGCAAAAGAGCTTTTACGGTCAGCTCGCCTGTGACCTTGGGCAGACCTTTCCTTCCTCTGAACAGTGAGGTCACCCTAACCCACTCAGAGGAAATCCAGGCAGATCTGTAGCGGGTGGGTAGAACTGGGCCAAGTGCCACCCTGGCATGTCCTTGCAGCCCGCTGACTGGAGGGCAGTGACCTTATCTGCATGAGACACAGATGCCCCATCCAAGAGATACTGCCACCTCCCTAGGCTGCCAGCTCAGGCTGTCCCCATAGGAGACAAAGAGTGTGGTCTGACTTTATCAGGGGAAGGATCACCGCTTACTTAGGCTGGGCCTAGCCCTAGGCTTTCCGGCCTGTGGTTTTAGTACGGACTGTTCTGCCAGCCTGAATACTTACCCCACCCCCTTTCAATCCTGCAAGACTTTTCTCTCGTTGGTTTGCCCCTCTATGCACCCCAGGGGCCTCTCCGGGCTTGAGATACAACTACATTTTGTGTACCTGTCATATTTACTGTACCTTGTATTATACAGTTAATAGACACGCACACACCAGTGAACGCCAGCCTGTGGCAGTTCGAGCAGTGCAGACTCTGCAGAGAAGGAGAACAGGGTCGCGGCCTCCCTCTCTTCTGCCCCGACTTAACGCCGGTCTCCCAGAGACACACACAGAGCCCTGCCAGTGGCGTTGAATGTGTGCACGGCATGGACTTGGCCGTTAATCGTGCCACCCTGTGACACCTCCTGCGTTTTTATTTTTAGTTGTTACTCCAGGATTTCCTCCCTAATGTTGTTCCACCTTCCCATGCCCTCTGGGAGCTCCAGGAGGTGTTTGCTGCCCCGTCCGGCTCTGCCGCGGTGGGCCCTGCTCTCATATCGGGAGAGTGGGTACACGAGCTGGTGGGTGGACGAATCCGAGGACGGGAGTGGGCATCTGTGGCTTCTCAGTGGCGGCAGCATTGCCTCAGGTCTTCCTCTGCTTTTCCGAGCTGACCTGCAGGTGAGGCAAGGAAAGCAGGGAGAGCTTCGGCTCAGCTGCTCATTCGGGTGACCTTGGACAAGACTCCCAATCTCATGCCTATGAATCGGGCATGACACTAACACCCATGGGTGGAACTGGCTACACGATGCCCACACACGGCCATGCCCGCCTGCAGAGGGAGCAGTTCATTTTCTCAGGGAAGCTGCAGCATGCTTGGGTTCAAATTCCAGCATGCTGCCCTCGGCTCTGCTTCCCCGGGTAGATTCCTTGAAATGAGGTGACAACATGGTGTGCCAGTGTGGTGAGGAAGGGAGCTCAGTGTGGGTGACCCCGTGGAGGCACCAGGAAACAGTGATGGTATTATTATTCTTTTGATTCTTCTGCAGAAAAAGAAACCTCCTTTATCAGCTCCACACACCCCCTCACAGGATAGGGCTCGTGAGGGCTGGGATTGTCCGAGCCGAGTGTGTGGTTTTATCTAAGACAAACACTGGGTCTGCCCGGGTGGAGGTGGAGCCCCCCGTCCTCCAGTCCAGAGTTCCCAGCAACCCCTGCTTCTGCAGCTGCCCAGCTCCCTGGGCATTTGTTGGGAGAGGCTGTTCCAATACAAACTCCCAGAGGAAGAAGCAGGCCCATTATATGATGTGCTGCGTTTCCTCTCTGGGACTTTGTGGAAGTGACTGCAGAAGTTTCTGGAACTTGAGGCCCCTAGAAGGAAGTGCCCAGATGGTCGGGAGCCCTGTTGCCTCGTCCTGCGCTGCCACATTATTTCCGTGCCACTGGGGCCCTGGCAGTGCCACCATCTCCAAAGCATGGCCCCGACTTGGTCCTGGGAGGTGCCCTAGTTGATTCCTCCTTGCCTGGTCTCGTGGAACCTTCTCCTGAGAAGTAAACCCAGGCAAGGGCGTCTTAAAGGAAACTAAGCTTTTCCAAAAGGGAAAACGGCCCATGGCTGACTTCACTCCGGTCCTCCCTCAGGCCGTAGTGATGGGTGCCTGTCTCTGCAGAGCTCCCAGAGCACGCACGCACTCACTCATCCATTCAGCCGTCCCACAGTTACACGTTGTACATTAACTATGTGCCAGACATCGCGGGGTGCTGGGCATTACGTAAGGAATAAGACAGTAATTCCTGTAAAATTACATTCCAGCAGGGAGACAGACAATCAACAAATAAACGAGTAAGTGAAAAATCTGGTCGTGAAGAGTTAGGGCTTTGGAAAAAATCGAGGAGGATGCAGGCGGGGCCTGGGGAGAGGAGGAGGCCAAGGAGGGGACACGTGAGCAGAGACTTGAACTTAGTGAGAGAACAGACCGAGTGGATGAGAAAGGAAGCGTGTGGCAGGCAGAAGGAGCCGTGAGCGCCGTGGCCCCGGGGCCAGGGCCTGGGAGCGAGAGTGAGAGGGACGGGGGCGGGTGACAGGCGGCAGGGCCCAGATCATCCAGACCACACTTCTCAACCTTTTTTGTTAGTGCCCCCTCCCAAAATTTCCATACCAAAAATATACCGTATACCTGTTGTGTGCTATATGTAGACGTAGAAAGAGTAGGTTGTTTCTGCCCCCTATGAACTCATTCTCCCCCCCGGGGGCAATATTGCCCGGGTTGAGAGGGAGTGGTCCGAGGCCCCCTGGGCTGTTCTAAGGAGTTTGTGTGCAGCAGTGTCTATTCAGACCTCGATTAGCTCAGGACACAGCTCTGTAGACACCCACCCACCCAGGGGCCCACTGGGAGGCCTACCAGGCATCTCTGACTTCAAACATCTAAACCTGAATGGCTTATCCCGCTGCCAGCCCTGCCTGTCCCCAGCCATGGGCATCTCAGCAGCAACCTCTTGCCCAGGCTGAGGAAACGTGACTCCTTTCTGCCCTACTCCCACTGTTTCTCGCCCCTTCTCAGCTGCTGTGTGGCCCAGGCCCCCTCTCCACTCACATGGTCTGGCACAGTGGCCTCCCATCTGGCCATCTCGCTTCAGCTCCTGTCCCCCTGGGGCCTGCCAGGGAGTAGGTGCCCTGTGAGGAGCTGGGAGCATGGGCTGCTGTGGGTGGGCTCCGTGAGCCAGAGGGAGGCAGAGGGAGAAGTGGAGGGGCCATCCTTTCTCCTGGGCTCGGGCCCAGCCAGCATCAGCGCGGGAACACAGGTGGTATGAACATTGACTCCTGGTGGGACCCTCACTCCTATCCTTTCCTCCCCGCACAGGTGCGCAGCTGGCACCCGCCTCATCACCCTCTCAGTCCCCAGGTGCTGTGTCCCTCCTCAAGAGGCAGGCCCTGGGCTCTGCTTCCAGCAGACAGCGCCAAGGGCTGCTGTGTGCCTACCCGGTTCTAGGGGGACTGGGATGACCAGCACGCAGACCAGTGGGCGAGGCAGCCCACGCACAGCCTCCATGTCCACTCCACATGGAGCTCACCCCGAGAGCCCTGGCTGGGGTCCCGGCCTCCCCGGCCATCCTCTGTCACGGCCTCTGGTGTGTTCTTACCGAATCCGCCCCACCATGAGATCAGAGGCCTTTGGGCTGGCCGTCAGAAGGCGGGCATGCTGCCTCACCCACCGGCTGCGGGCCTTGTGCAGGCGACTGGTGTCTGCATTGCTCACCGCACTGCCACATTCAGCCCAGCGGCCACCAGACCACAGAGACTTAATAACATTTGTGGGAAGATGAGTGGACAGGGCACCCAGGGTGTAGAGCTTGGAGGAAGGGACGTTGAACTCGTCTGGGGCAGCCTCTCGGCGAAGGAGAGAAGGAGGCTGGGTGCTGTCCCGTTCCTCCCAGCGACGGTCACTCAGGGACCAGTCGGGTTGCGCACAGGTGTTGGGGAGCTTGTTATAATGAGCACAGCCAACCTGTCCCTGAATGAAGCCTTCCTTTGGGCCTCTTATCTTGGTGGCCTTGAGGCACTGGGGGAGGGAGGGGCCAGAGCTTACGGGGTGTGCCTCCCCTGACTCTGGCCCTGACATTTCAGGGTCATGGCCGGAGCCAGATGTGGCCAGCCAGCCAGCCAGCCAGACGGGGCCTCAGGGTCTGGCAGACAGTGAGGGTTGGAGCTCTCCCTCCCAGAAAGCCTAGCTCTGGGCCGTGTTGTCATAGGAACGAAGCCCCTGGAGGGGCGGGGGGACACTCCTTTGCTTTTCCCCAGTGTGCTGCCTTCTGCATCCGAGGAGCAGGGAGAGGTCTCTCCCCTCCCGTCCGATGGGGCACAGGAGCCAGGCGGGCGTTGCCAGGGCTGGGCAATGGCGGCCTGTGGCCTCCAGGGCTGTGTGGATCCCATTCCCCAGCTCCTCCTAACTGTGGTCCCTGAACCCCTGCCACCATGTCACCCTTCAGACTGCCCCATCCCTCTTCTAGGCGCCACCCTGACTGCAGCAAGGTGGGGGCTGACGCTCTCCAGCAGTGAGGACAGGGGTGCTGTGGCAGGTAGGAACCAGGGAGCAGGAAGCCCTGAGGTCAGGGTCTGGGAAAGCTGATTAGACCAGACAGGAACTGACTCGTACCTTTTGTATCAACTGGCTATACCACATGGATTTTTTTCCTCCAAACTGCATGCCCTTTTACGCTGCCTTGCTTTTTCCTTACACTTTCCAACTCCTCCCAAACCCAGTGCCCTGTTCCCCTATGTCTACCTGGTGAGACAGGGTGTCCTCTGGAGAACCCCCTAGCCCTGCCCCACCTGCCGGTGTGACTTTTTTCTGGGTTCCAAAATCATCTGCATTCATCAAGGCACGTTGGTGTCTTATGGTCATTTCTTTGCACGTCAGTGTTCACTGGCAGGCCTGAGCCCCGCAGCGGTGGGGGCGGGTCCTGTTCATTCCGTAAGGCTTGGTGCCCAGCCTGGTGTTGAGAGCCTCATGAGTGAGTGAACCTCTTGGGAAAGACGGCCCCTGAGAGAGGCCTTGGAGCAGAGGAGAGTCGGACGGGGCCGCATGCAGAAGAGCCGAGGTGGCTTGTCCTTGACGTGTCTGCTGTCCTCGTGCGGGAAAGGGGGCCCCTGAGCTCGGGGGTGTTGCCCTTCGCATCCCCAAAGCCAGCACAGGTATGCATCTAGTATCTGTTCAGCGGGTGCATGGGCAACGTTCTGCCAGCAAAGTCTCCGTGGAGGAGGTAGGGTTTGGGGTGGGGGGTGGTCTTCAAAGGAAGCACAGGAAGAGTTGCAGGCCCGGGAAAGACAAATGAGGAATGACAAGTGACACGAGGAAAACTGGCCAGAGCAGGGAGGCGTTCCCCGGAGTGGGGGAGAGCAGGCTGGACAGAGGGAACTGAGGAGATTGGGGACCCTGGCAGGGTGTGGAGTGGGGCTCTGAAACACAGGCTCGGGCACAGGAGCCCAGGCACGTAGTAGGTCCTTTGCGAGTGACCCGAGCAGCAGGAAGTGGTTGCCTTTCCTGGGGGCTGGTGGTACCCCACCGTGTGCTTTCCCACGCACAGGAGCACGGTCCTCACAGGCGGTATCTAGACCAGGACCCTGAGGACAGGGAGAAGGGGGCAGTCTCCTGGGGCCCCAGTGTAAGGGACCGAGATGCTGCTTTCCGGGTTTGGGAAAGGAAATGGCAGGTGGCCCCTGAGTCAACCGTTAAGCCTGATGAACATGCCAGGCCCTCTGGGAAGAAGCCGAAAGTAAACTCAGAATGAATAAAGCCTTTGAGGCTTCCCCCCAGCTCCCGTCTGTATCACAGGGAAGACCATCTGGGATCTGAAAATCAAGACGGGCCTTTGTCCCACCCACCGGGCGGGTGTCTGGGCCCTGTGTTGGCCGGCAGGGAAAGCAGACTGTCCTCCTGCTGGGTGGCCCGTGCTGCCAGCCTAGGGACACATCTGCAGACCCGACCGCCAGAGGGGGAGAAACACAGCACGCACTCTTCCTGTTTGCCGTTGTGTCAAAGCAGGGAGCACCGCCGGCTTGCCGGGCTCTGCCCTGGGGCGGCCCCACCACTGCCCTGACAGGCAGAGGCCCAGCTCTGCTGGCGCCTGACAACCGAGGCCCTGGCAAGGACCACCCAGGGCTGCCCGTGTGCGCAGGGGGTGTGTTGCAAACTGCCGTCCCTTGTCATTCCAGAAAACTCCACAGCCAGCGTGAGCGAAGCGGAAAAGAAGGCCCAGGTGTACTACCATGCGTGCATGAATGAGACCAGGATCGAGGAGCTCAAGGCCAAGCCGCTGATGGAGCTGATCGAGAGGGTGAGCACCGCCGGCCCGGCCGCCCGCCTGCCCCCTGGTCCCTGCCCGGCTCTCAGCTGCCACCGGCCGCTCACCTCCCACCTGCAGGACGTTGCCCCGCTGGAGGGCAGAGCCTGTCCGCCAGCGCGTCCTGGCTGTGTGCGTGTGTGCACGCGTGCTCATCTCCCCGTGGGGTGGGAATGTCCGTGCACTGGTGTGGGCGTGTGTGTGTGTCAGCATCTGTGGTGCGTGTCTGTCATGTGCGTGGGTCTCTCGGTGCACCTGTGTGCGGGACGGGACCGGCGGTCTCGACAGAGAAACTTTCTCTCTCCTGCTGCTTCCTTGTCCTCAGGGAGCGTGCTTGTGTGAGAGCAAGGGGTGTGCCCCAGAAGGCCGACAGCAAGTCTTGAGCCAGAAGCAGAGCCCGCCCACTGACCCAGGGCCTCCCTGTCCTCCCGAGCAGGAGAAAGAGTCTTTCTTCCCGGATGCCTTGGATGGACTCCCGAGGGGCTGCCCAGGCCTGGCCGGGCTGCCTGGCACACACACAGGGTGGCCATGGATGTTTTCTAGCTGCCCTGTGCTCCCTCCCAGCCCCGCCTCCTCGCTCGGCTGGCAGGAGGGGGCCGTGGGCACTGGGGACTATATGGCCCCTTCCCTCTGGCACAGGCCCCACGTGCCAGCATGTGCCCATGCAGGGAGCACCAAGGAGATTCTTAAAAACCCAACTCTGAGAGAAACTCAAGTAGACCACAGATTGTCTGCCTCATTAAAAATAGAGCTGTAGGCAAATTGAGTTTATGCTTGAAGAGGAATGATGTGCACGTGACTTAGTATGCGGAAATAAAGTGCACCAGAAGCGTCGTCTCCCTTCCCCTCGCCGTCCCCAGCCTCTCGGGCCGCCGCCGTGTGGGTCGGCAGCCCCTTACCTCGGGTCCGCCCTTGCTCCGTCCGGGTCTCTGGCTTGCCCGTCAGAAACCCTGATGAAGACCCTTCCCTTTCATTTGCTCTGAGGCTCAGAGAGGTCAGGCAGCCCCTCTAGGGTTGCAGGGCACGCTGGCTACGGAAGCACACTTTGCCCCCATGTCTCCCTGCCACCTGGTGACCTCCCCGTTTTCTCTCCCTCCGCACAGCTCGGGGGCTGGAACATCACAGGGCCCTGGAACAAGGACAATTTCCAAGACATCCTTCAGGTGGTCACCTCCCACTACCGCACCTCCCCCTTCTTCTCCGTTTATGTCAGCGCAGATTCCAAGAGTTCCAACAGCAATGTGATACAGGTGAGCTCACTCCCGGAGCCCCGGAAGAAGGGCCGGGGCCTCGAGGCGTGTTTGGAGTTGAGCAAGTGCTGACCTGGGGCGGGGGAGGGGACTGAAATGGGGAGGGGACTTGCCCTGACTGGCAGACAGGCTTCTGGTCTCCGAGCCTGGGCTGTTGCTGGAGGCTCCCAACCAGGAGGCCTTTACAAGCAAGAAGGTTCAAAAGGCCAGCTGCCTCCTGAGGCAGGTGAGGTCACTGCAGCAACCATGAGTCTCCAGGGTCCTGATTGGTCACCAGGATCCAGGAATGATGTCAGCCCCTCGGCACAGCTGGAGCCACGGTCCCCCCACCTCCACCTCCAGCCTTTGTAGCTCCGTTTGGAATGGCTTTGAGTCCGTCTCTTCCTACCAGAGCCTGTCCCAGGCTGGAGATCGTGAAGGCTGAGTTGCCACCCATCTCTGCCACTCACTCACTGTGCGACCTTGGGCAAGTGCCTCAACCTCTCTGAGCTGCAATTTCTTTGTCAATCAAATGAACTATAATAACACCTACTCCAGGTCTGATGGGGTGTGGCCAGAAGCTCCGGTAGTGACTATAGGAAACTGGTCCCCTCACCCGCCCACACTCATCAAACACTCTCTCCTGGAATCCTCTTCCAGCCCTGAGGGTTACATGTGTCCTCCCTGTTTCCCAAATGAAGAACCTGAGGATCAGATAGGCTTAGTGATTTAACCAAGGTTGCACAGCTTGTGAGTGACTCTGAACCACCGCCCCATCCTGGGAAGTGTTTCATGAAGCAGAGCTGCACTGCTGGGCCTGGGGGCATCGAAAGAGGAGGGCGGCACTGTCTGACCCTTTGAAAGGGCCCAGAGTCCCTGTGGTTGACCACGGATACAGGCAGGAGAGCAGCCCCAAGTGTATGGGAACATCCCGGGGCGTGCCTAAGCTGGCCCTCTGTGGTCCTGTGCCAGCCATCCCAGGGCATGCCGTGTGCCTGCGCGACGGGGTTCCCTCTCACTCCCACTTTTCTTGCCAGGTGGACCAATCTGGCCTGGGCTTACCCTCCAGGGACTTTTACCTGAACAAAACCGAAAACGAGAAGGTGAGTGGGCTTCTTCAAGGCCGTGGCTTCTCCCCTGGCCCACTGCTCTCCACGGTTTGTTGTTGCCACTGCTCCCCATGTCCCCTGAGTGTTCACACCTGTGTGGGTCTTTGAAGCCAGAGAGACACTGAAGTGTCACTTACCTGATAGGGACACGCAGTCCCTGGCAGGGCAGGGTGTCACATGTCCCTATTTCAGAGTGAGGGTGTTTCACATTCAGGCACCAAGCTCACAACAGGCAGGGAACAGGTGTCCTTTGTCCCCATTCTGGACAGACGCAGAGACACCACCGTTGCCATTTGTGGGTGCCGGGCCTTGGCTCCGAGATGAGAAGTGACTTGTTCAAGGTCATTTGGCCAGTAGGTAGTGAGACTTGAGATTCACATCCAGATCCACCCCCTCGAAACCCACACCCCTCCACCCCTGCACTGCACCCCGTGATGCCCCAGCAGGCGGCACCTGCGGTTCGTCCTCTCCATTCATCACCACCCCTTGTACTGAGCAGGTGCCTACTAAGCGCCTGATGCTGGGGAGATGGTGCTGACCCAGGCAATCTGGTCCCTGCCCACTGGGGCCTCGGGCCTAGTGCGGGGCAGATGTTGATAAACTAACCACCAATTAGAGGCGTGATGACAAATTGTGATTAAGTGAAGGACGAGCTGAGAAAGTAACCCGGAGACCTAATTCCGACATGGGGGCCCAGAGGAGGATAGCCCAGTAAGAGTGAGCTCCAGGAACTGACAGATGTCCCCTTGGTGGCTCTCGTGGGGCCAGTGTGCAGGAAGGGACGTGGACCAGGATAACAGGACAGTCCACTTGGGGACCTTTGGTTCTTGTCCCGAGGCCCTGGGAAGCCCGTGAATTGGCTCACTGCCGACATAGGTCTAGAAGCTGGTGTCCACTGGGTTCCTGGGTAAAGCACCCAGCCCTTCCCTCCCTGCCCCACCATCCCACCCTTGTCCTGTCGGCAGTGGGCAGCAGCCACTGACGGATGGGGGTGCTGGGCCCCACAGGTGCTGACGGGGTACCTGAACTACATGGTCCAGCTGGGGAAGCTGCTGGGCGGAGGGGGCGAGGACGCCGTTCGGCCCCAGATGCAGCAGATCCTGGACTTCGAGACGGCGCTGGCCAACATCACCATCCCCCAGGAGAAGCGCCGGGACGAGGAGCTCATCTACCACAAGATGACAGCAGCCGAGCTGCAGGTAACTTGAGCTCCGGCTGGGACAGCCGCAGGGCTGCGGGACGTAGGGTGCTGGGCGGGGTCGAACACCCAATTTGCCAGATCCTGCAACACTCCTGTGAAGCAGGGCTGGTTGTCACAGCCGGTTCACAGGTGGGAAAAGTGACTGAGGTCCGGAGAGGTGGTTACCTGCCGAAGGCCACGCAGCTGGCGGCTGCAAAGCTAGTCCCTCGCCCGCTCAAGCAGCCTGTCTGAAACAGCGTCTGCCCGGGGAGACTCGGGGGTCATGACGACCCTCACACGGGCTGGGCACTCCCAGTCTCTCCGGCACCAAGTTCATCGAGCCGGGGGCACACAGCAAACAGTGAATGTCAGGGGTGGGTTCTGTCCTCACTTCACCCTTTGTTAAGCCAGGAGGTTAGGGGACATGGTCAAGGCCGCAGGTTCCTACGTGTCCGGGGAACTGGGCATTGGACTTGGGCTTGGTTGACTGAAGCTCTGCTCCTGCTTTGACCCTGGTGACCTCCTGGAGAGGGAACCAGGTTTGGAGTGGAACTGGGAGGCTTTTTGTCCCCAGTGTAACCCATCTGAGAAGCAATCCCCTCCATAGCTCAGCCTTTGTGAAAGGCTGCCCCCTGGTGGCTACTTGGGACTTGCAGGTCGTGAGCTGGCCTGCCTAGTTCCTTCTTTCCAGTTCATGGGGTGTTGGTGTCCAGCCTTATCTCAGGCCCCCCGGGGTCACAGAGAAACCAGCAAAGTGGCCTCAGCCAATCGTCCTGTCCCCTACCATCACCCAGGAATGCTTGTCTGGGTTTTGCTCCCCCTGGGGAGGATGGCTAGGCCACTTGTGTAGGGATACAACTAAAATATCTCCTCCCTACACTCTGAACAGCCAAGTCCTGCCATGCATTGGAGTTTGGCTCATTTCCTCCCCTTTCTGAGAGTCGGGGAAGGTGAGTCTGGTGAGTGGGCGAGCAGGAGCCAGCCAGACTGGGTGTCCCAGGCGCAGGTGCGGCCCACACAACACCTGGCCTCCTCCTGGGTGCCTTCTGCCCGTCAGGTCCCCGGAGAAGCCAGCACGAGGCTGAGTGGTGCTAGGCGGGTTGTCAGGAGAATCAGCAGCCTGTGTTGGGCACCATCTGGCACTGTTTTTCCAGTCTGGGGCTGGCCCGGGGAGATGCTGTTTGTGTAGCATAATTTGGTTTGCTCCAGCTGCCCGGTTCTCAGCTCCTGAGGGGCCCAGCCGTTCCTCAGCCCCCCCCCAGTGGCCATGATGCCAATGGACTACCCCGGAAAGGGCAGAGAAGGCAGAGTCGTGCTGGGCACAGCAGCCCCAGCCTGGCTATCAAGTTCCACCCCCGGGCAGCCTATCACCATTGCTTTTGTTCGTTCTTACAAGCAAAATAAGGAAAGTCCGAGCCTCCCTCCCAGCTGCCTAGGTTTCTGGGTGCGGTGGGCTTCTGCAGAGGCTGCAGCCTGGAGTGCTGCCAGCCCTGGGTGGGGTCAGGAGATGGCTCTGGCCCAGCCCCATCACCAGCTGTGTGATCTTGGGCAAATCACACAACCCCTGCTTTGAGCCTTGGCTTCCTTCTTTGTACAGTGAGGCTTTGCTCCTGCATTCGCCCCTGCAGTGTGGCAGGATGAGATGAGTGAGAGGCAGCCCCTACCCTGACGACATGAAGCCACAGAGTCCTTTGAGAACAGGTTGAAAACTGCAGTGTCTCTCAGAAGAAGTGGGCATTTATACATATAAAGTAATTGTGTCCAACATTTAAAGACATTCTGGTTCCCTGACGCCTGTCTCCTGGATAAGAATCTCTGCCTGGCAGTTCTCTGGGGGCCTGAGGACCCTCCTGTCCCTTCCGAGGACCTCCACACCAAAAGGTGTTTGGGAATGAGCTCCATCCCTTTCAGTTCTCCAGCCCAGATGAAGGCGATGGCATCCTTCTGTTCGCTCCCACTCTGCAGGCCTACTTGAGCTGGTCGGTTGGTGTCCTGCAGTATTCTTTGGCTGCGGGTATGGAAAATAGAGGTCCTCCGTGAGCCCCAAGGATTTGAGTCACCGTGGAACGTCCTCGTTGGTTAAAACAGCCATCTCCTTGGAGATGGTCGCCGGCACACATGTTTAAGTTAGGCGTTCTCTAAAGGAATAGAGACTGGAAGTGTGAAAATCCCAGTGTTCAACACACCTGGTCTCAGAGCTAAGGGAATCGACTTGCACAGACCACCTGCCGTCCCTAAAGGAACAGGCCTGTGTTGAGTACATAAAGATTTATCTTCTCCTGATATCTGTGCACGATTGGTGTTAACTGTTTCAACAGTGACATTGTTGTAAACTCGGCTGGTTTCCCAGGGGTCTCTGCCAGCAGGCCATGCAGGCAGGTGGCTCTAAGTGTTGAGCTGTCTTGGACCACCTCGCCTAAACACCTCTCAGTTTTGCAGCCACAGAAGTGGGAAGGGGGAGCCCCAGAGGTTGCCTGCTCAAGGGGCTCCTGCTGGGAAGAAAGGAAACTCGGGCTTGTTGAGCAAGCTGTCCGGAGAGGTACACAGCAGCGAGCGCTGGAGTGGGAGGTGGGGTGGCTGTCCCCGTGTTAGGGAAAGACTGGGTCTTCTCAGTCCGGTCCAGGGCCCTTCCCAGTCTGTCTCACTGCAGGCAGGCCGGCCACTGCAGGATCCCCGCTGCTGGCACGCTCTGGGAAGTCCACACTGGGTCATGGTGGGTCACAGACCAACGCCGCCCACCCCCCCATCCCCATTGTCAAACCCTTGCCTGCAGGAGCTGCCCTCCTCTGTCCTCTGAGGTCCTTGCTCCCCAGAAGCTGAGCTGCCCTTTAAAATCAGACATAGGAGTGCACCTGGGTCTTAGGCCTGCACGGTCACTCGTTAACTTTGTGACCTCAGGAAAGTCAGTTAAGCTCATCTGCAAATCCAGTGTCTATTAAGTGGAGGGTTTTTTTGGCTGCCTCTGTCACTGAGGATATCATAGCTGGGTATCCGTTTTAAGTTCAACAGGTTAGATCCAGCCGATGGTGTAGACCGACTGACCTTACTTACCATGGGAAGGCCTTTTATAGTGTATCTCTCACCTTCCTTCGTCTTTGCCATTTTTCAAGGGAACGGGGACCAGAATTTGGAATTGGACAAGCCCAGGCCTGCTTTTGGAAGACCTTGAGTAGCGATTACCATGGCTAATACCGACTGAGTATTTGCTAAGTGCCAGCGACCATCCTAAGTGATTCACACATGCAGGGGCTTTTGCTGTGTAACATGACACATGTAGTCCCCCAAAACTTCGAATTCTGTAGAATTACAGGACAAAAAAGTAATTAAAAATAATGACACACGGGAAAAATAGATCTGGAGCAGACCGTTTACAAGTTGCTTCACTTTGCTCGAGGGCATCGCGTTGAGTAAACTAAGTCACAAAGGGACAAACACCGTAGGGTCCCACTTCACAGGAGGTGCTGGAGTCCTGGTGTCCGGGGGCTGGGTGGGGGGAGCTGGAGGGGTCATTGTTGCCCAGGCACAGAGCTCCAGGTTTGCGAGACGCAATTTGTGGGCAGGTGGCCATGGCTGTCGAGTAAGGATCTGAACAAGCTTTATGCTGCTGAACTGCGCACTTAAAAAAGGGTTGAGATGGTAAAGTTTAGGTGTGTGTTTTTACCACAGTTTTAAAAAGACATTGTGTAACTTTGTGATCAAAACGCTCACAAAACGATCGTTGGAACCTTGAGAGATCCCACGGCATGGCTGGAGGCTGCCTGGAGGGAAGGGGATGTGCCAGCTGTGGCCTGAGACCCTGCAGATGGACGGGAGCCCTGAACAGTGGGGCTGCCCACAGGGTGGGCCGAGAGCAAGGGCCACCTGCCAGAAGCGCAGAGGAACGCACAGTGGGCCGTGCCTCTGTGGGGAGGGGCCCCTGGGCGGGGGCTCAGTTTAAGTTCTTGTAAAGTAGCACTGACGAGCTCCCTGTGGGGGCGTCAGCTGAGCTCGGGGCTTTTCCTGCCTTGCTGAAGGTCATCCTTCCACACTTGCCTTTCCAGATACCGTGCCTGAGAAAAGTCACCTGTGGACCAAAACAGTTGGCACATCAAACTGCTGTCATTGTCGAATTCAGCAGTTGTGTAGACGAAGGCCAATCAGACGGGAGCTAATTGACGTTACAAAAGTGCCTGTGGGTCGAGCAGACAGTGTTAACTCGTTCAATCCTCACACGACCCTGTGACGTGCATTTCGTTGTTATGATGACCCCCTTTCCAGATCCCGAGGCACAGAGGGGTTCATCCTCTGTCTCAGGGTCACACAGCCTGTGATGAGAGAGTGGAGGATGAACCCAGGCAGCTGGGCTCCAGATCCCACACGTGTGTCCGTCAAGGCCTGTCTGAGGCTCCGTTTCTTCCTGTGTGAACTGCAGTCAATGGCACCTGCCTCCCAGGCTCGTCCCAGGGACGGGCTGAGAGCTATGTCCGTTGTGGCGATGGCACCTGGCACGGGAGGGGCTTGATCAGCACAGCCTCTCGCTCTGCTGCGGTGTCACCTTTATCACATGCTTGTTCCGTTTCAAGTTCAAGTTTTGGCTCTTTAGAATCCCATGTGCACCCCTCTTTGACACCGCTGCTCGTCCTCTCTCTACTAAACCAAGGTGCTGAGCATGACTCTCACTCTGTTGTTTTCCGTTACACCAGAAATACGATATTATTGGATATTGATCTTATATTTATAACCTGAAACTTAACACCTAAATATAATGTTCACGTGTCGATTCCCTACATGAAAATATTTTGTGGTTAGGAATTTGTCACGTTGAGCAACAGTTTAATATGGAGAGTTCCGTTAGCCATACGCATTTTGACATGTTCCAGAGAGCTCAGCATATAAAATATTACGTGACCATGTTTTCAGAGGAAGAATTCTGTGCTCGTCGGCATCTCTGACGACGGGAGTCCGCCAGCCTCGGTTTGACACCCGCCCGGTGCATTGTCAGACAGCTCCCAGCTCTGCGCTCTGTCCGAGGGTGGGAGGCACGGTGACGTCTTCTTCAGGAGACTGCCCTGGACCCTGGGCTGTGGGCCACGTCATACTGTTCTCTTCTCTTCCAGACCTTGGCGCCCGCCATCAGCTGGCTGCCCTTCCTCAACACCATCTTCTACCCCGTGGAGATCAACGAGTCCGAGCCCATCGTCGTCTACGACAAGGAGTACCTCAGCCAGGTCTCCACGCTCATCAACAACACCGACAAGTGGTAGGCAGGGGCGCCCAGCTGCCTGGGGCGGGCCTCTCGAGGGCAACTGAGCGGTGCCCTCTTCTCAGGTGGGGGGCTGATCTATGGCACACTGACTCAGGAAATGGGCGCTGGAGCTGGCTTTTATGAGAGGCAGCAGGGCATCCTGGTTATGAGCTCAGGTTCAAATCCCAGCTCCTCCGCGGCCCAGCTCTGTAGCCTCGAACGTGTTTCTTGCCCTTTCTCAGGCTCACTTTCACATCCATAAAATGGGAACGCAGGTAGCACCTACCACGTGGGGTTGTTGTGAGACTTCAGTGAAATAATCCATGGGAAGTGTTCAGTACAGTGCCTCAACATGGGATGGGACTCAGGAAATGTTAGCTAGTATTTCTAGTCAATATTTTTGATGTTCTTTTTTAGTTTTAAAGATTTGTAGGGATTTTTTAAAACTACAGAAAAAATTATAATTGCTGAAAACACTACTGTTGAACTTATAGGATGTGTGAGTGTGAGAGTGTGCCTGTGTAGAGAGAGAAAGTGTGTGTGTGTGTGTGAGAGAGAGAGAGAGAGAGATGGACTTCTAACACATGGTTCCTTCTCCCTCCCCGTTATTGTGACTAGATGTATGGTCTGCTTTTCTCTTGACTTTCATCATAGGCATTTTCTGCATGCCATCCCAAACCCTCTGCAGACCTCATTTTTCATGGCTGCATAGTATTCCACTGAGAAAATGCACAATCCCTTACCCCTTCCCCTGTTGGTTCCAGTTTGAGGCCAGCAACAAGCACTCACTTAGCCCTTATGTGCACAAATCACTGCACTGGGCACTGAAATCTTTTCAACAGAAGGCCCAGGCTGTGCCCTTGAAGAAGGGACAGCCCATGTGCTTAGAGAACAGTACCAGACAAACTGAGACAGGTGTGGGAGGAGCATCTGGGATCAGAACACTGAGTCTGAGCACCCCCTAGAGGCCAGTGGGGGAAGTGCTGTGACGTTTCCAGCCTGTCTCGTCTGCCCTTGCCCCAGCCTGCTGAACAACTACATGATCTGGAACCTGGTGCGGAAGACAAGCACCTTCCTGGATCAGCGCTTTCAGGACGCCGACGAGAAGTTCATGGAAGTCATGTATGGGACCAAAAAGGTGAGCCTGTGGCAGTGGACTCCCATGCATATGGCGAGTGCCTGCTGTATGCCAGATCTTGGGCTGGGGGTGGCGTGGCCTAGGTTCCCTGCGGGGCCGTGGAATCCGTGAGGGAGGCAGACAGTGGGCAGAGAATTAAGAGGGCCACTGGAGGGGTCTGCCCGAGTGTCCCTGCACACACAGGAGGGGACCCAAGCCAGCCAGTTGGGGAGAGTGGACAGACGCTTTCAGGAGGAGGCGGTTGCCTCAGGTCTAAAAGAATAAGGAAGAGTCTGAGCAATTTAGCTGATTTACAGCAAAAAGGAGCATCTGTTTTCTCCCTTCCAACTCCTTCTCAATGGTGACGATGATAAACGCGTTCCTTAAGGAACTCAGGTGACCTTCACCTCTTCTGCGAGGTGGCTGCCATCATCACCCCCCTTTACACAGGGGCCCCCAGTACTGCTGCCTCCCCATGAACACGAAACGCTGGGAGCAGTACCTGGCTCATGGTGACTGGGGCGCAGGTGTTTGCTGCACAGGTGTTCACTGACGTTGCGTCCCCAGGCCCCAGACCACAGGGTCTCCACCCACATTCCTTCAGAGCCGCGGGCTCTCCTCCCCCCAGGAAACTCCCTGGTCCTGACCTCCTGTGGGGCCAGCCTCTGCCAGACCCAGGTGCGGCCTGTGTCCAGCTGGAGGCTTTACCCCCGGGGAAGGGTGGGTGGGGCTGGGGGAAGAGGAAAGACGTCCAGGAAAAGTTTAGAAGAACTTGAGCGACTAAGCTTAGGGAAGGTTAGAGTGCCTTTCTTTCATCTTTCCTGGAAGGGTTTTTTAATCTCCTTTCAAAAAAAATGTTTTTATCTTCAGAGAGAGAGAGAGGGAGGGAGAAAGAGGAAGGAAAACATCGATGTGCAGTTGGTTGCCCCAACTGGGAACCTGGCCTGTAACCCAGGCGTGAGCCCTGTCTGGGAATCAAATTGGCAACCTTTCATTTCACACGCCAGCACTCAATCCACTGAGCCACACCAGCCAGGGCAGAAGAGTTTTTTTTAACTTAGGTATAATTTACCTACAATTAAATATATACGTGAAGTCCACAGCTCAGTGAGTTTTGACAAATGATATCACTCATGTAACTACCCCCCATTTACTCAGCATCCTCTGAACAGAAAGCTCTCTGTGCCCCTTGCCCGTGAGCCCCCCACCCAACACCCCCAGGCGGGTGCAGATGGGTGTCGACAGAATCATATGCTAGTTGCCCGTCTGTGTCTGGCTTCTTCTGCTCAGTGTGTCTGGGAAACACATCCGTGTTGTATATATCAGTGGTTCGTTCCTTCTCGATGCCAAGTAATGTGCTGTTGTATAAAAATGCCACATTTTGTTTATTCGCCTGCCTGCTAATGCGAGTTTGGGTTGTTTGCAGTTGAGAAAACAGGCCGCCTGAGCCTGGGTGGCTTTTACCCACTGTCGTCTAGGGTTCAGAGGACTCGGCTTCCTCTGCAGCACAGGGATTTGTGGAAGCAGGGCCCCCACTCATGGTCGCACGGACCACCCCCAGGGGCTGCTGGGCACGAGAGTGGGCGGGGGGAACCAGGGCAGGTGTCCTCTGCGAGCCAGGCCCCTGAGGCTACAGCCCCAGTGGTGCTTGTCTCCACCCGCACAGAGGTGTCCTGTAGGCTGGTGAGTTTGCGGGTGAGACCGAGGACAAAGGGATACTTCAGTCTCGCGTGTTGCGGTGACTGTTCTTTCTCTAGGTAGCTTTCTAAGTGGGGCTGGGGTCCTGGCTTCCTCGAAAGGCTCTCCTGTTGCTCGGGGCAGATGAGGGACCTTCCCAAGTTTCTTTGTACCCAGGGTGCTCAGCCTCCTCCAGGAGGTAGGACAGGGTGCGGGTGGGAGCGTGGGGTGTGGGTCGGGCATGGCAGCACACTGTCACCATGGGACCCCAGGCCAGAGACTCTCCATGCCAGGGTTCTGTTCCTTCGTCTGCAAGGGCTCGTCAGCTGTGCCTTTGGGCTCATGTGGATGCCCAACAGGAAGCCATCTGTGAAGTGCTGTGCCCGGAGCCTGTGTTCAGGAAGCAGTAGATGGCCATGATGAGGCGTGTTCCGTAGCCTCTGGGTCCAGTGTCTCAAATAACTTCCCCTGGGTCAGCAAAGGTCTCCTTGAAGCTCTGACAGGAAGTAGGGCCCCCCCCCCCCCGTCTGGTGCCTCCTCCCCGAGGAACAGGGGTCAGGAAGGAGGTGGGGTCCCAGTAACCCCTCCCACTCCTGTTTGCAGACCTGTCTTCCCCGCTGGAAGTTCTGCGTGAGTGACACGGAAAACAACCTGGGCTTCGCCCTGGGCCCCATGTTCGTCAAAGAGACCTTCGCCGAGGACAGCAAGAGCATAGTAAGTGCCTCCCCATGGGCGAAGGCCATGACGTCACGCCACCAGTGGACCCCTGTGAACTTGGCAGTTCACACTCTGGTCTGTCCGGACCTCTCTGCTCCGGCCCAGGACTCCCGCCTTAACGCCAAGGTCTGGTCTTCCAAAGCCTTGAATAAGGAGAGTCACTCACGAGTCACTCTTACTGAGCGCCAGACCTTTCGGCTGTATTATCTCACTTAACTCTTACCGCGGTTCAGCCATCTGCACTTCCAAGGCCGTGAAGGTCCCCGAGAGATAATGATGACAGGGCAATTCTGGCCTCGAGTGTGTTGTTTTTCTTTACTCCATGGGTGACAGGTTTGTTCTAGACGGCAGAGGGGACAATATTCTCGCCTCACCTGTAACGTGGGGATGGGGTGCCCATCGCACGAGGGAGATTAATGAGATGACACTACACATAAAAGAACCTGTCACAGAGTAAGGGTTCAGTAAAAGGAGCTGTGTTATTGTTACAGTTTGTATTACGAATATTAAATATGTAGGTATTATCTGCAGTCAAAGGTTAGCAAGCGGAGCCCTAAACCAATGACCTCACTTGCCTGTGAGACGCTGTGCCAAACCTGAGCCCAGTTCTGTCGGCATCAGTGCCTCCGCTCTTTTTGCTGCAAAGCTCCACCTTCCCTGCTCTAGAACCTTCAGCTGCCAGTCTGTCTGTGACATTGCCCTTGAGGACGGCCATTCCTCTCCAGCCTGAGCAGAACCTTTCTGAAACTGCTCCTTAGAACTCGAGTTCTCTCGGTTTTAAAGCCCATCCCACCACAAAGGAACCTGTGGTCCAGCAAGCCTGGGGAAGGGTGTGTATTCCAGCCCTCCCCAGAAAGGACTGCAGTGCAGGGTCCACCTCACAGACCCTGGAAAGTCCTGCAGCAGAGACGTCTCCGGCATTCTCAAAGCTTGCCCTAGCTGGATTTGGCCACGGAGCCTAGTTTATGGAAGTCTAGTGTTATCTTATGGGACATTCGTGATCTGCGGAGCAAGGTTAGGGAACATGGCTGTGCACCGACCCCCCTTCCCAGCCCAGCACCTGGGAGCCTGAGGCTTTGAGCCCAGATCTGAGTTCAGTCTTTGGCCTGGCGACATCCTCCAGCATGGGCTTCCCATCCACTGCTGCACCCTTCACATTGGCTTCTGTCTCCTCAGGCCAGCGAGATAATCCTGGAGATCAAGAAGGCGTTTGAGGAAAGCCTGAGCACCCTGAAGTGGATGGACGAAGACACTCGGAAATCAGCCAAGGAAAAGGTGAGGCTTGCCGGGTGTTTGAAGGGCGTGGCTGAGGCTTCCTGGTGGCGGCGAGGCAGGGGCATCCTCAGAATGAGGAGGGTGGATGAAGGGCAGGCCATATCCACATGCTGTCCTGCCTTCAGGGGTGAAGGGCCAGCCCTGAGCACAGGATTGCATCACTGAGTGTGAGAACGAACCACACTGAGTGTGCAAGGGAGACAAGTCTAGTGGCGAGTGAAGGGTCTGGTGTCATCTGGCGGGGTGGTGACCAGGGCAGGCTTCCCTGAGGAAGTGGCATTTCAGAGAGACCCAAGGGATAAGTAGAATTTAGACAAGAGAGGAGTCCTTCCATAAATATATAAGAAAGCCCTGGGGTGGGGGGGGCTTGGCCCGGGCCCTGGCCGGGCGCCCACAAACCACTGCTGGGCCCTCACTGCCCTGTCTCCCGTCCAGGCAGACGCAATCTACAACATGATAGGCTACCCCAGCTTCATCATGGACCCCAAGGAGCTCGACAAAGTGTTCAGCGACGTGAGTGGCCCCCACCCTGCCCCTTGCGTTCCCATGTGCCCCTGCGGCTCCCCACTGAGGAAGGGGCAGAGGCAGGCAGGACCCGATGGCACACTGGAGGAGGCGCCCTGATCGTCAAGACATCTTGAGAGGATGTGGGGTGGGCACCGGGGTCGGAGCAGGCACAAGGAAGCTGTCCTCTGCTCCCTTGTCTCCTGGCCAGCCAGAGACCCCCGCCTCCCTGCAGCCACCAGCAGTCAGTCCCAGAACAACGCCACGTGCCCCACTGAAAGTGGTCGGCTACGTGTAATGAGGGGAAACAGTGGGGGAAGCAGACTCTAGAAGGCGCAGAGAACATTGGTGCCCCTAAAACACCAGTGGATGAAGGAGAGCGTGGAGCCCCTCGTACCTCCCTCCAGCCCGAGTTACTGCCTGTCCCGGGTCCTCCCCACTTTCTCAGAGAAGCCCGGACCCCGGCTTTGGCCCTTTAAAGCTGACAGGAAAAAGGAAGCATAACCTCAGATGCATGTTGAAACTTCACTGAGGCAACAAGAGTCATCGATGTATTTCCCTGGTAGTTAGAACTTTTGGCAAATCCTTCCTTTAAACGGATTGTGCTTCTGTCCCGAAAGGTAAATTTTTGTATCCTTATGTGATTGAAATTCATAAATTCAGGCAGATTTGCAATTATAATAACCTCTCATCACAGTTATATTTAAATCCTAAGGATATTAAATCCCTATTGAGAAGGTAAGGCTCATTCCAAGGCCTTTTTCCTTGAGGATAGGTTGAGATGCTCCAGGGTGTCTTGGCAGAAGACCAGGGGTTCTGGAAACGGCCCGCAGGCCCGGAGTCCTGCGTGTCGTGAAGGCCGGAAGCTCTCTGGGGGGCCCGTGGAGAACCTCGCACCTGCAAAGAGCTGGAAGGCTGGGCTGAGGGGGGAGGAAGATGTGTAGTGACATCCGTCCCCTGACGTGTCAGAGGTTGACCAGCTTGATTTATGAGATCTGTGCTGTCCAGTAGGGTAGTTGCTAGCCAAAAATGACTAGCTAATTAAAATTAAATTAAAAGCCAGCTAGGCACATCTGAGATGCTCAGCACACACGTGCAGCCAGTGTCTGCCGTTCTGAACAGCACAGACACGGAACATGTCCATGACCAAAGCAAGTTCTGTTGCCCGTGCTGCAGAGCCTTCCCGCCCGAGGCCCATGCACTGCTGCAGGGCCTGGGATGCTGCTGGGTGTCGGCGGCCCTCGGGGAAGCTCTCTGTGCCCTGGATGGGGAGAGGGCACCAGGCCCCAGCAGGGGGTGGGGGCTGAGGGAAGAGCCCAGGCCCCGTCCAGCCTCTGACCTGCAGACCACCCCCATAACCTTGAGGGCCCTCACTTTCCTCAGCTTCAGAAGAAGGGGTTTGCCTTCCAGACCTGAGGCGCCTGCCCGCCGGGGCGAGCTCTGACCCTGTGACTGTGCTCTCTTGTCCAGTACACGGCAGTCCCGGACCTCTACTTCGAGAACGCCATGCGCTTTTTCAACTTCTCCTGGAGGGTCACGGCTGACCAGCTCAGGAAAGCTCCCAACAGAGACCAGTGAGTCCGGGCCTCATGGGCAGGTGCTGGCTGTGGGCATGGGAGCTGCTCTGGGCTGAGTGCACCCCTGTGGCTCGTGACCATGTGCTGAAGATGACTGTCCTAACAGCCTTCTGAGGGGGGTACTGTTGTCATCCCACTTTTTAGATGAAGAGCCCAAGCAAGGGTCACGAAGTGTCACCCAGGCCGGGGCCGGGACTGCCGAGTCTGTGCCCCCGGCACCAGGCTGCTGGCAGAGTAGCCCAGCCTCTGGAGCTAAGCAGGCCTGGCGTCACGTCCCAGCTCCATCACTTGGGGCTGCTCTGACGGCCAAGTGTGAGCACCTCTGGGGAGAGTCGCACAGAGGAGGCCCTTGTCTCAGCCGGGTCCTCTGATTCCTCACTAGCAGGAGCAGCAGGTTCTTAGAGCAGTTCCCCCCAGAGGCCTGGGGAGGATTCTGGGCAGGGCCCCTGACAGCTGTGTCCCCAAACCTCATGCACATCCGGAGTCTCGGGGAGTTTTTTCAAAGAGGCAGCTTTCTGGCTTAAATCAAAATAGTCTGGAGTGAGACCTGGATCTTTTGTTGTTTTTTTAATAGTCTTCTCAGAAAACTCAGGTATAGTCAGCCCAGTACTAGTTCTCAGACCAAGCTCCCTCGATGCCTAAAACATTTTGCAGAATAAATCTTACCAAAAGGGGAAAGCAACTTCTCCTTGCCTCTGGTGCCCCCTCGTGGACAACAGGGGTTCGAACATCTCTGTCCTCTAAGTTTCCCTTCTACAGCTGGGGTACCCCTAAAAGGCACAAGAAGGTGATGTATTATCTCCAGAATATGGCACAGGTACTGCCACAAGGTTCTGAACTTACCTGGTTTCTTAATTAGGTTAAAATTTTTTAAATTTCAATGTTATCTTCTACCCATCAATGTATTTGTGATTATTTTTGTATAAGTAGGATGTTTTCAAGTTCTCAGTATCCTTTCACGGGTTCGGGCACCCCTTCCTTCATCTCTGTGGGGCTCACCTGCAGGAGACCGAGTGACTCTAGCTCTCGAGAGAATGTCCTTCCTGTGTCATTCCATTCCTCACTGGCCCTCCTCCACCCCGGACAAATCATCGAGGGTCAAGTGTTTCCATACTGTGTTACCACAAGGGGCCCTTTGACACTCTTTAAAAATTATTGGACCCAGAGAGCTTTTTTATGAAGGTTATATCAATTTATATGCACATTTTATGAGAAAGAACTATTTTATATTTAACGAGGAAAAAAGAGGCATTGTTTTACGTATTGCAAATTCCTTCAGTGTCTGGCTTGATTGGGGGAAGCTGGGTTCTCATGTCTGCTGCTTTGCCATGTACAACCTGTTCATACACTGTAACCCTGAGTCACGGTCAGTCTGTTGCAGTATTTCATTTCGAAGTGTATAAAGAAAACCTCGTCTCACTCCGATGTGTGAGGCGGGCAGGAGATACTTTAACGGTCTTCTCCAATGCTAGTGCATGTTCCTCACTGACAGTAAGCCAGAGTCCGACAGGTGGTGACTTCTTCGAGGCTGCCTGCGCTGTGGGATCGGGGACTCTGTCCGCGAACTTCCCACGCTCTGTTGGGCTCGTGCGGAGTTTTAACGGCACACATTGGTCCTTTGGCAAACGGGCTCGCTGGGTTTAATGTGTCTTCACAATGGTGCCGCTTCCATTGTACAATGTCCCCCAAGTCCACGTCTCTCGATCCACCATCGACCTCCCAAGGAAGGGCTTTAAATGTCGGGACACTGACATCTGTGGTGACTGACACACGTTTTTCAGAATTTTTCATGTTTGCTTGAAACATCTAATTTTTTTTTGAAATCTTGGTTTCTTATCATTGGTGACAAATGGTGTCAATTGTTTTCCTTGAGGTGATGAGCTCATTGTGTTCATTTTCAAGAAAAACACCTGCCAAATGCTCGTGTCTGAAATGTACCAGTTTGCCAGTCAGCCTCAAGTACAGACCGTGTTCCCGGGAAGAGCCGGACGTGCTGATGCGGGTGGGCGTCCGGTCTGACGGCACAGCACGGCAGGCCTCCCGCTTGAGGGTCTAGCTCTGACGCAGTTCACAATTATGCGGCATCACCAGGGATGTTCTGCAGGGGACGTGACTTTCTCCTTCTAGTGGAGAGCACAGTGACTACCAGAACAGCTGGTGCCATGACTCTGCTCCGGCCACAGCAGTTCTGCCCGCCACTGCTTTTATACAGGCTGTGTGAACACCATGCAGTGGAAAGGACCACACCTTAACATCATCATGAAAATGGATCGCTGTCACATGCCCCACCCCTCCTGGGGATCCACCCACCACATTTGGAGCTGAGACAATGATGACTTTCACTGTGCGACCATCCTGCCTGCTCTTTGTGAGAGCCTTGGTGTCCCATTGTGCGGTGTGACGTCTGAGTTACCGTACTTTGCCGTATAGTGTGCACTTTTTGCCCAAATTTTTGAGGGAAAAATAAGGATGCACATTATACATGGGTTGTACTAATTCCATAACTATATAAATGTTTTTAATTCTTTTATTTATGCTTATGCATTAAAAGTACGATGCTAGAAAGCAACAACAATTCCCATATGTTCAAGAATACGTGCTAAAATTCCTTTATAATACCAAAAAAAGCCCAAGTATCTAAATATACATAAATAAATAAATACATTGAACTAAAAAATTTAAATGAAAGATTTTTTTCCTGAAAGTTTGGGCCAAACATGTGGGTGCACGTTATACACAGCAGAATACAGTAACTGAGCCCTTCTTTGTAGACATCCAAGGTTTTCCGGGGTCCCCTCCCAGAAACAGCATTGCTGCGGTTGTCCCTGTGCTCACGTGTGCACGAGGCCTGGGGTCAGAGGGAGTCCATGTTTTCAAGGCTCTGGACCACCGTCCAAGTGGGCTGTCCCCACTCCCCGCCCCAGGCCGTCCTGCCTCCTCACGGGCATGTTGCTTGCAGGTGGAGCATGACCCCCCCCATGGTGAATGCATACTACTCGCCCACCAAGAATGAGATTGTGTTTCCGGCCGGAATCCTGCAGGCCCCATTCTACACCCGCTCTTCACCCAAGTACGATGCTGCCGGTACTCCTTCCCCATCTCCTTCCCTTGCTCCCTCGGCAACCCCCAGCCGGGCCCTGTTGCCCACAGCTGACCGCAGTCTCACCGAGCGCCCTTTGCCCCGCGGACCCTGGAGCCTGGGACATCCACAGAAGTTGTAGACAGAGCACATCCCCCTCCCCCAGCTTCCCTCCAGGGTCTCCTGGCTCTGGGAGCCCCTGCACAGTGGGACCTTGGGGGTACATCACGGAGGAGGCCGATACAGGGGAACGCACCTCTAACGGTGTTTCAGAACAGTCACAGCTGGGGAGTTGGGAAGGGTGAGGGCGCTGTCTCAGAAAGGAAATCCACACAGGCCTCGCTTTACTGACCAGGTGGCCCTTGGGCAAGGTGAACACACCATTCCAAGCCTTGGTTTGCTCATTTGTGGAGTCACTTACTCATGCTGAACTCTTTTGAGGTAACCACAGGGACGGTCCGTTCTGTGGAACATCTGGCACAGTGCTCAGTGTCCAGTGGGCACGGGCTGACCGCAGCCGATCTCCCAGCTTCCGATGGGCTTTAGGCTCAGGGTGCAGCCGTGTTCCCGCCAAGCCTTGTGGGGCTCTGCCCGGTCTCCAGGCCTGGGGAGCAGTGCTCCCTCCCCTCGTGGCCTCATTCACCTCCGTGTCCTCCCCTCCAGGGCCTTAAATTTTGGTGGCATCGGTGTCGTCGTGGGGCACGAGCTGACTCACGCTTTTGATGACCAAGGTATGGGTCCCCTGGGGTTCTCTTCAGATGGGGCCCACCAGCTCCCTGGCCCCACTGATTCTGCTTTTGCGTCCCTCACTCTAAGGGTCTTAGTCTTGAGACAGAAGGATCTGGGTTCAGATCCTGGCTCTGCCTCCTCCCAACTGTGTGACCTTTAGCAAGTCCCATTATCTCTCCAAGCCTCTGACTTCCTGTCTGTAAAAGGGGTGCAGCAATCCCAGCCTCGCGTGGTGACAGTGAGGGCTGTGTCCAAGGCACAGTGGGCACCCTGCTCTGGAAGGCGTCCAGCCCTCGGGGTGGGTGGTAAGTGGGTGGTAAGAGTGATTCCTGTCCACTACTCCAGAGACTCCTCTACTCTGACCACAGTCGAGGAGTTGAGGTCATCTGCCTCCTCACCAGCTGAGATTCAGAATCCTCCCCATTGCCTCTTGCCTTGGGGATCTCTAGGCCAAGAAGGAGGAGGTAGGACTTCGGAGGCTGTGGCCCAGCTGCCTCCAGCTCCATTTACCCCTCTCAGGCTCAAGGTTAGAGGCCCTTAGCAGCCTTGACAGTGAGTCTACTGAGACTTTGGACATGCTGGTCTTTTGCCTGGATTACGTTCCCCCCCTCCCCCCCGCCGCCACCCAGATTGCGTAATTCATCTGTCTTCTGTAGCGCTCAGAGCACTGGGTGGTGGATGGGTGCAGATGGATGCATCCATCCCTCACTGGGAGGACGGGTGCCGTCAGCAGCAACAGCAGGTCCCAGTCTGCCTCCTCTTCCCCTTGACCTGATGCTTCCCTGTGACCCTGCAGGACGGGAGTATGACAAGGATGGGAACCTGCGGCCCTGGTGGAAGAACTCGTCAGTGGAGGCTTTCAAGCGGCAGACGGAGTGCATGGTGGAGCAGTACAGCAACTATAGCGTGAATGGGGAGCCGGTGAACGGCCGGCACACCCTCGGGGAGAACATCGCCGATAACGGCGGCCTCAAGGCCGCCTATCGGGTAAGAGGGCTGCTCCCCACGCACAGTCCGGGCCCGGGCCTGGGTCATTACAGACAAGCTGGGGCAAGATGCAGCCGCTCTGTGAGCTTCTGTTTGCTCATCTGTGAAACCGCGTGGTGAGGACTAATTGAGAGGGTGTCTGTGAAAGCCCCAGCCCAGAGTTTGGCACACAGACGGCTTCCTGCCCTTGAGGGCAGCCGGACAGAGAGAGACAGGACAGGGCTTGGGCAGGACCCACCGGAAGTCCTGCCTGTTCTTCCCTGTGCAGCAGTGGGCCCGGAAGGGGAGGGCAGGGACACTGGTCGTGGAACCAGTTCCGGGGGGAGTCCTGGCTCTGGACTAAGTCACCTGGCCCTTCTCAAGCCTCCATGTGCTTGGCTGAGCCCCTAGTCCCTGCATCACTGGGGTGTGACATGAGACAGCTGGGGCGCAGGGCCTGATCCAGAGTGGCACTCGGAAATGGTAGCAGAATTGGGTGGGTGGGACAACAGAGGCCACAGGAGACAAGGACTGGGTGTCCATCAGAGAGTGGCACGGCTTCCTCCTTGCTGTGACAGTCAGAGCAGAAACACCGACGGGCTCCACTTGTTTAGGCCTCTGACCACGCGCCCGGCTCCCGGCTCAGCCCCAGCCTTTCCCAGTCGGGTCTCACGACCTGCAGCTGTGGTCTCGGAAACAGCCCAGAAACATCCGGTGACTTGCATGACGTTCACTAGTCGGTGAGCATAATACATGTCGCCGACCTTCCATCTACCATGCGCTGTGTGGACATGGGAGTTTCTGTGGCAAGACAGACAGGGGCCCCACTCTCTTAAAGGCACGATTTTAGAAGGGCAGGGTGGGGACAGAAAGGCCATACATATGGAAACAAATGAGATCATTGCAGGTAGGGTACGTGGCGAAGGACTGTCGGGGAGGGTGGTCAGGGGAGGCCTCCTGGGGGGAGGGGCTGACATGTGAATTGAGACCTAGACGATGAGGAAGAGGAGGCGAAAGCTGGGAAAGAAGGGTAAGTAGAGGGGCCGTGAGATGGACACACAAGCCTGGCAAGTTCAAGGACAGGAAAGAGGATGGGCAAGTGGAGGGAGCACATGGCCGGCTGGCGTGGGAGGTGAGTTTGGGGGAGGGGTTGGCCCAGAGCAAGGAGTGGGGTTTCATCCTGGGTCTGGTGAGAGTCGCTGCAGGGTTTTCAAGCAGAGGAACAGGGTCCAATGTGTCCTTTAAAACGGGTCAGCGAGCCCACAGCCTGCCGGCCAAATCCAACGCTCAGCCAGTTTTTGCAAATAAAAACTGGGGGAACTCAGGCAGATCCGTCCGTTTCCATGTTGTCTGTGGCCAACATCGCACTACAGGGGCAAAACTGAGTGGTGGCAGCAGGGACCAGTTATGCTCTGAGCTGGACATATTTACTCTCTGGTCCTTTGCAGAAAAAGCCTGCCCGCCCTGCTTTGTAAGGATGGCTTAGGTTGCTGTTTCAGGAGGGGTTGGAGTTGGACCTGTGTGAGTCAAGGAGACTAGTGAGAAAGCTGTTGTGAGGCTGTGCAGGCGGGATGGGATGGAGCAATGGGAAGTGTGCGAAGTGGTCAGATTTGGGGCGTTGGCTTTGACTGAAAGGAGAATCAGAGGAGGTTTGGGCCTCGGTACCTAGGTGCCATGTACGGTGATAGCGAAGGGTGTGTGTGTGTGTGTGTGTGTGTGTGTGTGTGTGTAACCTTTCTGTGCTGTGATAAGTCAGCGATGCATCTTGGAGGTCCAGTTGGGGCAGTTGAATGTATAAAGTGTGTGTTGAAGAGCCCGCAGCACACAGATGGTACTTAAAGCCATGGGGTTGAACGTGCTTCCCTTTGGAAGGGGTGCAGGTAAAGAAGGTGGCTCCTCTCGGCCCAGCGGGGCTGTCAGAGCTGACGCCCAGACCCCAGAAACCGACTCTACAGGGCAGAACTCCCCACGATGTCCCACACTAGCCTCCCTTCTAGAACCCCGAGTGCTCTTCTGTCCCAGAGCCCTGAGCGCTGTCCTCTCCCCCCCAGGCCTACCAGAACTGGGTGAAGAAGAATGGGGCCGAGGAGACGCTGCCCACCCTGGGTCTTACCAATAACCAGCTCTTCTTCCTGGGGTTTGCACAGGTGAGTTCACCTGGAAGGAGCCAGACTCGGGCACGCTCTGCCCTCTTGCTGATCCAGGAGCTCTGAAAGCCAAAAGGCACGGTCCCCTCCACCGAGACCCTCCCAGCTCATTGGGCCATCCTGGGACAGCTGCCCTGTGGGAGGGCGAGCCCCCTATGAGCAGAGAGACTCACGGAAGGGCCAAGGGTGTGTTAAAAGGGTCCTGCACCGAGTAGATGAGAGGACAGGGTGATCACTGAGGGTTCTGGGGTTCTAGAAATTTCCTAAATGTAGCATGCCCCAGGCCGTCCTTGGAGTTGGCATTCGGCGTACATTCATTGGCCCTCAGAGCTGCCAAGGCATTCGACAGTTGTCCTGCCTGGGAAGTGAGGGATGGGGACTCGGTTTGAGGCTGTCAGCATGGTTTGGGGGCCGCCTCCTTTGCCGAGAGGAAATCGGGCACAGGTGCCCGGGACAGGCAGGCGCTGCTCTGGCCGCAGAAGCACAGTTGCCAGCAGCTGTAGTAGAGGACAGTGGGTACACACCGGCCCACTGTTTCTGATCCATGTGGCAGGCCCTCTTGCCTCCTGGGGGTCCTAGAACCAGGTGTGGCGGGGGGACTCATTCTTCTGCTGTTGGGCACAGGGCCAGTCTGGCCGTCTCACGACCCCCCGGTGACCTGGCCTCTCCCTCGTTGCCTTCACAAAGGTCTGGTGCTCCGTCCGCACGCCCGAGAGCACCCACGAAGGCCTCATCACGGACCCCCACAGCCCCTCCCGCTTCCGGGTCATCGGCTCTGTCTCCAACTCGAAGGAGTTCTCGGAACACTTCCATTGCCCGCCTGGCTCACCCATGAACCCACGTCACAAGTGTGAAGTCTGGTGAGGGGCGAGGCACCAGGAGCCGAGACGGAGGAGGGGGAGGGGCTGAGGATGAGCCCTCGGGGTGGAGTCAACAAGGCTGCCCCCTCCAACCGGTGCCCAGGGTGTCACCCAGTCCCCTTGGCCACCCAGGGCCCCCTACCCCACACTGGAGGGTTTTCAGCCAGGGACAGAGCCTGTCACGTGGGTTCTCAGCATAACCCGAGATTTGATCCCCTGTGGACACCGTCACCCTGGGCACACTCGCGTCAACTCCAAAGGGCATTTGGGTGTCCGGCTGCTGGTTCACCAGGCCTGGGCCCCACGCTGACGAGGGTCGTGGACAAGCCCCACACCCACATCCAGTGCCAGATACACCACAAATACCACTGTGTCGAATACTTTAAATATATGTATTTTGGGGGGAACTATTTTTTAAACATGGTGGAATACACTGGAAATCTTCAGGGAAATAATGCATTTAAAACACTTTTTTTTTTAAGGAAAGCATTGGTATATTTATTATGTTCTGTTTTTCTAAATAACCTGTGGACAAGGGAAGCCCCACTGAATTACCCCTCTCTTCTGCACTCGCTGCAAAAGGTTGAGCTGAGGCAGCGATGCCCAGTGACCAGGTCCCCAAACAGAGAGCTGCCTCAGCCTGTGGAATACACCGTGTCGGCCTCCATCGCCTGGGGTGGAGAGGAAAGGCATGGAGGCCAGGCGGAGGATGTGCCCGCTCTGGGAGATCGGCTCGTTGGCACCACCCTTCTTGGCATCCCCGCCTCTGTCCCCAGAGTCCAGCACTGGGAGCCCCAGCAAGGAAGGTTTGATCCTCAAAGTCGCAGAAGGGGACAGATGGCTGTAGCAGCCTGAGGCCGGGTCAGGGTCCTCACACCCAGTCTGGGGTGCCCCTGCCCCCCCAGATATGGACCACAGAGCCCTGTGAGGCTGAAACCTCCCCATCCGATGTACTCGCCTGTACCCTTTTTGTCCCTCCTCTTCTGGCCACCCCACACCTGTCCTGGGGGACCTGCTCCTTCTCTGCAGCACCCCCACCCCAGCCTGGGCCTGGCTCCCAGACCGCAGCCATCCCCTCTCTGTTCTCTAGTGCCTTACCTGAGGCTGCACACTGCCCCAAGGAGACCTTGGGGACCACCCCAAGGAGGTGGCCCCTCACCCCCAGGGGCCCTTGGCCTCCTCAGTGAAGCCCCCAAGTGTCCCAAATGGAACATCAGGCCACACCCCTGCTCCCCGCGCCCACAGAGCTGCCTCTCCCATAGCTCAGGAGCCCTGGCCTGCAGGCCGGAGGCACCGAGGCCCGGGGTCTGAGGGACCCCTGAACGTGCCCCAAGCTCCATCCCACCCTCAGCCCCTGGGGCTGAGTCAACACAGTGTCTGCAGCTGGATGGGTGTCTCTCCCTGGGAAGCACCTTCAGCCCTGGCAGGCTGTGGGGGAGACGCTCCGCTGAGCCCATCAGCCTGGCCACTGGTGGGAGCTGCAGGGGGCACAAGCAGGATGACCTAGCCCAGGGGGATCAGAGAGACCCCTCCTCTTAAGCCCAGGGAGCCATTAGGCTGGCTTCTCTGCGGGTACCTGGATGTGGGGTTTAGAGCTGGGAATCTATTTTTTGTATTACTATGTTTTGTGCTACTGTAGTTTTTGGTATGGCACTATTGTAATTGAAATAAAGTACTTGTACCAAGGGCCTTGTGACTGAGTGTATCTTCTCAGGGTGGTATGTGACCTGTGGGGCTATGGGAGGGCACCCCCTGCCCTGTGTCATCAAGGCCCACTGCACCTCCTCCCCAGAACCTAAACCTAGGTCCTGACAAATGCCAGGTTACTCTGCCTGAGCCCATCTGGCCACCCTTCCTTCAAAGACAGGGTTCCGTGGCCGCCCCCTGCTGGTGAGAATGATGCATGTCACCACCAGGGCTCAAGGGGCTTCTGGGTAAAAATTATTATTCCGTTATCTTGGAGCCAAGGATGTCAGCTGTGGGTGTGCAGGCCTCAGATACGTGGGAAGGGCGGCCAGAGCAGGAAATTCAAAGAAGTCCGAGGGAGCGTTTCTGACACCTGTCGGGCCTCCTTCAGGATTTCACATATGTTCCTCCCTCTGCTTAGAATACTCTTCCCTGACTTCGCTGTTTTATAAACTCCTGTCCAGCCGTCAGTGCCCGGCTCAGCATTACCTCCTCCGGGAAGCCTTTTCCGACCTCCAGCCCAGAGCAGGTGGGCTCACACGGGCTTCCCTCCCCCACCAGAGTGAACGAGCGCCAGGGCTGCCGAGGCATGGTACTCCGAGCCTGGCTTGCTGACGCAACAGGACAGCAGCCTGTTCAAAGATCCAATCGCCCCCCTTTCACCAGCTCCCCAGTGCTCTCCCTCGCACACAACCTGGGCCCTGCCCGGCATGCCCCGCCCCAGCACCCCCTCTGCACCTCCAGCCTCCTTTCTACGCTTTGAACAGTCAAAGCCCTTTCCTGCCTGCCCTTCAGAGTGAAATGTTCACAATACTCTTGCTGATGATTGAATGAAAATACGGATTTTTTTTTAAAGCTTCCGTGTATTGCGTGCCCACAGTGAGTCAGGCTGTGTGCTGCATCCCCTTGAAGGCTCACAGCAGTTTTTCCACCCGGGTCATGGGAATAGTGGCAGAGCAGGGTTCTGAACCCTGGGAGCTGGGAGCCAGCTGCTTGGGAATACAGGAGAGGCTGCTAAGCAACAGTGATGGGGGGAGGGGACAGACATGACCGACTTCCCCCCCCCCTCTCTCTCTCACACACACACACACACACACACACACACAGAGGCTGAAGATGCAGGAGAGGCATCATCCTTCTGCAGAGGTGCGTCTCCCTGGCATTCCGTTTTCCCAATGACCTAGTGAACAGGCTTCTTCCACTACCCTGCTCTGAACCCTGGGCCATCCCTGCCCTCACCCCACTCCCTTTCCCCTCCTCCTCCTCCATTAGCATTAGACCCTCCCCACCAACTCGATGCATGCCACTCCCCAAGCAGGAATGAAAACCCTAGCCTGGCCCTTAGGGGTTTACCTAGCAGTTAAGGAATTGGAAACACTTGCAAGATACAACCTGAGAGTCCCTGGGAAATGAATGAGACATATAACAACAATTGTGTAAAAAGGGTTCATCAGAGGCTCAATGTAAGGGTTGAGGAGCTGCGGAAGGAAGGGATTAGAGAAGGTTCTAAACGCTAAAAAACCTCGTACCATAATAACCCCATTGAGCCATGGGCGAGACCTTTCCCAAGAAAACTATAAAACCTGACTGAAGAACATTAAAGAGACCGGAGTAAAGGCAAATGAATGCACTGGTCACAGATGGAAAAATTTACTAGAACAAAAGATGTCAATTTTCCCAAATGAGTCTATAATTTCAGTGTACACTCATCCAAAAAATTCCAAGATAATTTTTCACGGAACTTGAAAAACCGATTCCCATGGAAGGGGAAATGTGTGCAGTGGCCCAGGTGGTTTTGCAAGAGAACAGTGAAGGATCTGGCTCTGCCAAAATGCAAAGCGGTAGTGAATGGTAACACAGTGTGGTGCTGAAGTAGGACAGGGAAGCTGAACGACCGGAATACACCAGAGAGCCAGGACCAATCCTGTGTGTGTGCGGGAATTTGGATAGAATCGAGGAAGCCCTTCAAACCAGCTGAGAAATGGAGAACCATTTAATAAGCAGTGTTAAGATGTCCACTTGGAGAAAAAATCTAGATCCTGCTTCCCTCACACAATTCTCACACACACTGCTCACAACAGTAAGTCCTACATGTACTACAGACCTAAGTATGTAAAAACCATAAAAGTATAAAATAGAGGGTGGGACAAAAGTAAGTTTGCAGTTCATATGGGAAATAATGTGATAATACATAATACAAGAATAAACTGTGTTTTGTGTACTCACAACTGTAAACCTTTTTCTCTACCGTTTGTTACAGAGTGTGTTTATAACTTTGGGTAGGTAAAGTTGTCTCTAAAAAAACAAATGAGCCCTGGCTGATATGGCTCAGTGGATTTAGTGGTGGCCTGAGAGCCAAGGGGTCGTTGGTTTGATTCCCAGTCAGGGCACATGCCTGGGTTGCGGGCTGGGTTCCTAGTGGTGGGCGTGTGAGAGGCAACCACACACTGATGTTTCTCTCTCTCTCTCCCTCCCTTCCACTCTGTGTAAAAATAAATAAAATCTTTTAAAAACAAGCATATGAGCCCTGGCTAGTGTGGCTCAGTGGATTAAGCACTGGCCTGCAAACCAAACAGTCATGGGTTTGGTTCCCAGTCAGGGCACATGCCTGAGCTGCAGGCCAGGTTCCCCACTAGGGGGTGCACAAGAGGCAACCACACACTGATGTTTCTCTTCCTTTCTCCCACCCTTCCCCTCTCTTTAAAAATAAATTTAAAAATTTTTTTTAAAGATACTTAAAAATAAATACAATTAAGTAAAATTAAAGGACAAGTGACAGATTGGGGGGAATAAAATGCAACATTCATAACTAATGATCCAGAATGTACTGAAAAACAACAACAGGCAAAAAAGAGCAAAATATTTAAACAGACTATCCAGAAAAGAAAAAATACAGAAAGACAAAAGAAAAACTTTGAAAAGATATTCTTACTAATAATATGAACAATAGATTTAAAACCACAATGAGCCCTGGCTAGTGTGGCTCTGTGGATTGAGAGCCGGCCTGCAGACTGAAAGTTTGCTGGTTCAGTTCCCAGTAAGGGCACAGGCCTGGGTTGTGGGCCAGGTCCCTAGGTGGGGGCATGGAAGAGGCAACCAACCAATCTTCTCTCCCTCTCTTTCTTTGTCTCTATAAATAAATAAAGTCATTTTTTTTAAGAAATCCTAAAGAACAAACAAGAAATAAATGCCAACTTCCACTCCACACCTCTCCTGAAGGACAGCAGGATGGACAGCAGAGGGCGCGCTTGCATGGGGAGTCTTGTCTGTGAATAAGCATGACCAGGAACAGGCAGATCACGTACATTCAAAACCTCTGTTAGCAAAGAAGTGCAATTCAGAGCATTTTAAGTGATAAAAATTGTTCCTCCAAAATCAAGCGTAAAGCTGAAGAAAACTGTAATACAGCACTCAAACTGAATCAAATACCCTCAAATAAGCATTTGGGGATATGGAAAAACACCTTATATCAGAAATACAAAAGCTAACAACAGAAAAAGACCAAAAAATGAATGCTTTAATTAAATGAGAATTGATCTTAGAGGAGAAAATAACAAAATCATATTGTATCCTACCAGAAGATGAACAGGTACCCAAGGGAATAGATTCTGAAGAAACTTGATAAAGGACAGGGATGGAAAGCAGAAACCAGCCGAGAGAGCGAAGCTTAGATGAGGAAGTCAAATGGTTGGAGAGAAACTGGTTGAAACAGGAGGCAGGCGAAGGGCTGACATTTGAAACTAACTCAAGATGACTTCCCAGAAATAAAAGATCTACCGGGGGTGTCCAATCTGTCGGCATCTCTGGGCCACACTGGAAGAAGAGTTGTCTTGGGCCACACATTAAATACATTGCAACACACAATCACAAAAAAATCTCATCATGTTTTAAGAAAATTTACAATTTTGTGTTGGGCTGCATCCACGGCCATCCTGAGCCACATGTGACCCGTGGGCTGCAGGTTGAACACCCCAGGTTAGACCCACACATCGAAAGGGCTCACTGGGAACTGTGTAGACTTGGCATTGAGTAATCAGCTCTAAGATACAGCCTGGTAAAGCTACTAGACTTTACAGATAGAAAATGATCGGGGCTCTGGGCAAAAAAATATGAAATAACCTTTAAAGGCATGAGAATTGGACTGATAGGAGACTTTTTAAAAACGACTATACTAAATGAGGGACCTAGAACAGGAAAATTCTTACAGACAGAAAACAGAATGGAGTTGACGGGGGCTGGAGGGAGGGGGAGGGAGAGTTACTATTTAACAGGCACAGGGTTTTTAGAAGAGATGGTGAAAACATTTTAGGTGTCAGTGGTGGTGGATACACAACATTGTGAATATATTCAATGCCACTGAATCGTACACTCATGGATGATTAAAATTTTTTATTTATTTATTTTTATTTTTATTTTTTATTTTTAGAGAGGGAAGGGAGGAGAAAGAGAGAGAGAGAGAAACATCAATGTGCAATTGCTGGGGGCCATGGCCTGCAAGCCAGGCATGTGCCCTGACTGGGAATCGAACCTGCAGTGCTTTGGTTTGCAGCCCATGCTCAATCCACTGAGCTACGCCAGCCAGGGCGGATGATTAAAATTTTATATATATGTGTGTGTGTGTGTGTGTAGCAACACAACAAAAAGTAAGTAACATACACAGCAAGGCAACAGTGGAGCAGTGTTCTCAAGAAACTCATGGAAGAAATCCAAGGATGTTATACTGAACCACACTGGCCTTCAAATATCAAAACTACAGAAAAAAAGAAAGAAAGAAAACCCAGCTTCGAATGAGCAGGAATGCAGCACACATGTGCCCTTCCTGAAGAACCCACTGTAGCATGAGCTTCCCCTAGGACAGGCGCCGTTCAGGAAAGGACTGTCGCTGTGAGCGAGCACTTCATGTATTTCAACTACAGAGTGAAGGCTAAAACTAGGGTGGGACCCTGGGTCAAAGATTAATGCATAAATGCTCTGTGTTCTGAAAAAGCAGAATGAATGCAACTGAAAAATGGGAGGAAACGAGAGAGGAGGCAGAGATTATAGACTGCTGGGTCTGGGGGAATACAAATACACCATTCAAAATGGAAAAAGCACATAGTGAAAAGTTAGGCAAGAAAAGAGAGGATTAAGGGAAGCATAAAATATTAATACAAAGATTACCACTGGGACAAAAATACATGGCTTCCTAAATACCAACAAATCTAAAATGAGCAAAGAATATTTATCAAATAGAGAGGCCATAGATATAACACATATTATTTCTATCATTTCTCTTTGCTTCTCTTGTATTTTCTGTTTTAGAGGATTGATGTGTATTGATATTGGATAGAGGATTGGTATAGGGAACCTATCTAGGGAAACACCATTTCCAGCCAAGATGACAAAAAAAAAGAAATGATATAAAAAACATAAACAGCTTGGCTGGTGTGACTCAAAGGATTGAGTGCTGGCCTGTGAACCTGGGTTGTGGGCCAGGTCCCCAGTTGGGGGTATGCAGGGGGCAACTGATCAATGTTTCCCTCACACATGGATGTTTCTCTCCCTCTCTTTCTCCCTCCTTTCCCCTCTCTCTAAAAGTAAATAAGTAAAATCTTTAAAAATACATGTTCAAAAACATGTAAACAACATAATCAGTAAGCTAGTTCTTTTGAATATGTATTGCTGTGCACTGAACCATGTCTCTTCCCACCCCCGTTAAATCCATGTGCTGAAGACCTGACCCCCAGGGTAATGGCGTTTGGACAGAGGGCCTTTGGGAAGTATTAAGTCATGAGGGTGGAACCCTTATGATGGGATTAGTGCCCTTATAAGAAGAGGTCATGTGAGCACATGGCAAGAAGATAGCCACCTACAAGCCATGAGAAGAAGCCTCAGAATGAAACCTACCTCTCCAGCACCTTGATTTGGGACTTCCCAGTGTCCAGAACTTGACAAATAACTTTCTGTTGTTCAAGCCATCAGTCTACGGTATTTTATCATGGTAGCCTGAGCAGAGCAATGCATATATTGAACACTACACCTTTATAGTAGTGAATATGTGTATCTCTTTTTTAAGCACTCATGGGCCATTCACAAAAATGGATAATGTACTCAGACACAAGGAAAACATCAGTAGATTCCATAATGTGAAATCAATGCTCTCATACCAAATGCAATAAAATTAGACATTAAAAACAAAACAAAAGAATGAAACTAAAAGTTCCCTCTATTCTTGGGCAAATGGGGAAATACAAATCACAGAATTCCCGAAAATAATAACAAGTACATATCAGAATCTATGAGGTACATCAAAAGCGATAGTGACAGAAAAATACATAGCCTTAACCACTGACATCAATAAAATGAAAGACTGAAAGTAAGTGAATTGAACTCCCAATTTGGAAAGCTAGAAACATAACCTGAAAGACAGTACAAGAAAGGGAATAATAAAGATAAAATTAGAAATCATTGTCGAATACAGAAAATTACTAGTTCAAATTAATATATCAAAACCCTACCACTTTGCAAAGACAGTACCCAAAATTACACAAACCTCTAATAGAATTAATAAAAAACAGTGAGCCCTGGCTGGTGTGGCTCAGTGGATTGAGCGCCGGCCTTCAAACCAAAGGATCAATGGTTGGATTCCCAGTCAGGGCACGTGGGTTGCAGACCAGGTCCCCAGTAAGGGGTGCTCAAGAGGCAACCACACATTGATGTTTCTCTCCCTCCCTTCCCCTATTTCTAAAAATAAATAAAATCTTAAAAGAAAATTAAATCTAAAAAAGTGAAAGCTCAAATATACAAAATAAGAAATGACCATAGGAAAACAACTATTGATAGGACAGTTTAGAAAAAAATCACAATACTCCTTTGCATATGTAAATGCAAATACATTTTAAAAACCCAGGTACTATAGATAATTTCTTAGGAAAATATGTTTCGTCAAAATTGGCCTGAGGAAGTTTATGATACTCCATTGTCGTCCTCTAAGATTCCTCTATTTCCTGCACAGACCGAAGAGGCCGGTTGGATGAGGGTGCAGTGGGAATCACCACTACAGCATCCTTCAAGTCCTTGACCATGGCGATGGCTGCAGTCCCTCTGGGAACGTGGTATTGCTTTGGGCTTACGGATTTTGTGGACTGAGGCAGTTCTAGTGGCTTCCACTGACATTTCTCACCATCAAATAGCCCTCACCCCACAGGTTGGGAAACCACTGCGGGGATTCTGCCGGTTGCCTCCACATCTATCTCAAGGATGCATTCCCAAACCCGAGAAGCAGCCCCAGGATGGGAGTGACACCTATGGGGCGCCCTGGGAGTTAGACCTGGGCTAGCACGCCACAGACCCCTGGCGAGCCACAGTGACATTGTGGGTCCGCAAGAACTAGTGTCACTTCAGAACCGGGATCCAGTAGTCCTGGGACGGCCTATTTCCTTTTCCCCACTACACAGTCACTCGGCTGCACAGCTCCAGGTGCCTTCCAGAAGACTGGGAGAGAGATGAACAGAATCGACCTTTGCCATTAGCAGGGTTCTTCCTCAAGGGGACCCGGCCTCCCCTTCTTTCAAGGGCTTTTGGGCCTCTGGGTGTGCAAACTGACTCAAGTCTAGGAATTGATTGAAAGGAGATGACTGTATTTGTAACCCTAGTGAGACTTCTGTTCGCTCGACCCGGAGCTCTTCTGCTTTTGTCTCTGTAAACCAGACTATTGTGGTTGCTGCTGGGCGCCCCCGGCCGGCTGGCAGAGTAACCGCAGGTACCTGCCCTTCGCCCAGTAAGCGCTGCTCCCTGGCCCTGCGCCCCAGGAGCCCGCTATCCCCATGTGTTTAGCTAGTCCAGTTCAACCGCAGCGACGGCCGCGCTCTCATTTCTGACCGAAGGGGAACAGGGCCATGGCTGCCGGAGCTCCTCTCCGAAATGCGTTTGCCACAGCGGTGGGGCGGGTGTCCTCTGGCCCCTCCCAGAGTGGGTGAGGAGGCCTCCTGGCTGGAGTCCACCCTGAAACCTCGGCTGCGGTCCGTCAAGGCTCTCCAGTTCATTTCGTTGTCAGCCGCCTTCGGGCCCGTGTTTCCCTTGGCCGGGCGGCCAGAGCCCTTTCAGCCCCTCGAACTAAAACTGAATCCCGACTCTCTGCCTGGTAGAGCGCTCCAGCGGGGCTGTGGAGCATGTTCTGTGGATGGCTGGCTAGGAAACAGCTTAGGCTCTGCAGACCACTGTCTACGTCACAAATCCTGCCCCCGGAGCGTAAAAACATCAGTATGGAAGTGCAAGAGCATATTTCAATAATATTCTCTTTATGGACACTGAACTTTGAATTTTACATAATTTTCATGGGATGTGAAATATGACTATTTTTATTGCATTTATTCGGGTGACATGTGCTAATAAAATTATTTAGGTTTCAGGTATTCAATTCTATAATGTGTCATTAAAATATGACTCTTCTTTTGATTATTCTCAGCCATGTAAAAATGCAAAAACACTCCTAGCTTGCAAGTGGGATGAAAACAGCAGCGCAGCAGTGTGCCGATCCTTGCCCGGGGGTGAACAGCGCACATACTTAATTCATCTCAACGCGATTTCACATAATGTTGTGCTACTTCACACACACCAAAAGAACCTTACAATAGTAGACTCACAATAATAAATGTATTATTTTCATACATTTTATTTTTACATACACTACAAATCCATACTACATTGCTGTTATTTTTGCTTTGGGTAGTTAATTATACCTTAGGGCGATTCAAAATCATCTAAACATATATCCTTTTATTTTTGCTTTCATTTTAACCGTTTCTGGAGATCTCCCTCTTCTGGTGCAGGTCCAGGTGCCTGCGCTGCCCTCGTGTTCTTCTGCTTGAAGAACTTCCCGTGGGAATTCCAAGAGTACAGGTCTGCTACCAAGGGCCTCTCTCAGCTTTTATCTGAAGAAGTCTTTATTTCACCTGACTGTTTTAATTTTTAATTTTACATACAGCAAAATGGACTTTTTTGTATTCAGTTTTACGAGTTTGGAGAAATGTAGTCATGTGACCATCACAATCAGGATTAAGAATAGTTGTACTTTCATTTAAAAAGGGGGAAAAAGTTTTTTTTATTTTGAATGAACTATAGACTCATAGGGAGTTGCAAAAAAAATAGCATAGAGAGTCCTGTGTGCCCTTCACCTAGACTCTCTCAAGGGTAACCAGTGTCTTACGTAACTGCTGTGCAACAGCAAAACCAAATACTGTCAGCTCAAGAGAGGGCACTAGTGCAGGACTGCTAGGCAGCCTTACTCAGACCTGAGTTGGAGTTCACTGTTTTTTTAATGCACTTGTGTATTTGTGTGCATGCAGTTTTTTTTTTTTTTTAAGGTTTTATTTATTTTCAGAGAGAGGGGAAGGGAGGGAGAAAGAGAAAGAGAGAAATGCCAATGTGTGGTTGCCTCTCACATGGTCCCCACTGGGGACCTGGCCTGAAACCCAAGCAAGCGTGGACCCTGACTGGGAATCGAACCAGCGACCCTTTGGTTCGCAACCCACACTCAATCCACTGAGTCACACAAGCCAGGGCTGAGTGCTGATGCGGACGCTGGCTCACGGGGTCCATGTGTTGTGGCTGCAATGAACAAATGCACACGGACTGCAGCAGTCCTGTGGAGAAAAAGGGACGGCATGGCCGCTCTCTATGTAAGAGAGAGGGCCCTGACCCCTGCCTGGACAGGCTTCTGTTGCTTTTCTGGGTACATTACATAGAGGATGGTCCTCATTTACCATGCACATTTTCCCTGTAGCTGATTACCTTCTACAGATAACAAAGGAAAGAATGCTGCTAATTCTGTCAAAGAGAAGGATGTTTCAGATGCAGGGGGAAAGTGGTTGAACTGGTTACACTCCGTACTTGGGAGGGTTACTCAGACTTTAGGAAGTTACTCTAGAGATACGCAGTAAGCATTTGCTGCCTCAGTTCGGGGTGAGGGAGTTTTAGCGAAAGCAAGCCTCAAAGCAGCCTAGGTACAGTGCAGGCCTGGTTCCCCACGGGAAAACCCATCCGTGGGCTCGGCTCCTGTGTGCCGACTTGCTCCCCACCGGTTTTCCGAAACAGGAGCTGGGCGACATTCGCCACTGCCGCAGGGATAGGTTCCCTATAGTTTATATACAGTTCTATACCACGTATAGATTCATGTTACCAATGCCTTCATTTGTAAAAGGTATTTTTACTGCATATAAAATTCTGGGTTGACAGTTTGAAGGTATCAGTTCATTGTCTTCTGCTTATATGGCTTCTGACAAGAGGCCTGTCTTCTCTCTCATCTCTGTTCTTCCATAGGTAGGAATGCGTCTCTTTCCCCCTTGGCTCCTTTGGGACTTTCCCGTCACCCTTGGTGTTCGGCAGTCTGACTAGGGTGCTGTTTTGGTTTTGCTGACTGTCAGAGGTGTGTGGCTTACCCCACTTAGTGTTCTCTGTGATTCTCACGTCTGTGATTTGATGGCATTCATCATTGTTGGGAAATTCTCAGCCATTATGTCTCCTTACACTGTGCCCATTCTTTCTTCATTCTGGATCCAGTGACACGTATTAGATCATTTGATACTGTCCCACAGCTCTGGGATTCTCTGCTCTGTTTTTGTTTTTCCACTTATTTTTCTCTGTGTGTTTTAGTTTGTGTAAGCTTTATGGACCCATCTTCAAGTTTACTTACTCTTTCATCAGTTTGCCGAGTCCACTGAGGAGCCCCTAAAAGGCATTCTTCATCTCTGCTACCATGCTTCTTTTATTTCTAGAATTTTTACTGGACTCTTATAGCTCCCATGTCTGCTGAGATCCCCCATCTGCTTGTGCAAGCGGTCCATCTTTTCTACTAGCGCTTTTAACATATAAATCACGATTATTTAAAATTCCTTGCTGGGTTCTGACTGGTGCAGCTCAGTTGGTTGGGTATCATCCTGCAAGGCGATAGGCTGCCGGTTCAACCCCCCGTCAGGGCACATGCCTGGTTTGCAGGTTCAGTCCCCATTCGGAGCACATGTGAGAGGCAACCACCAATGTTTCTCTCTCACATCGATCTTTCTCTCCCTCTCCTTCTTCCTCCTTTCCTTCTCTCTAAAAATAAACAAACAAGATCTTTTCTATTCCTTGTTTGAGAATATCAACAACTGCATCATTTCTAAGTCTGGTGGAGCTGATTGCTTTGTCTCTCGACAATAGATCACTTTTTCTTGCATTTTAATGTTTTACAATTTTTGACTGAATGCCTGACATTGATTGTATGTGGGATGATAGAGACTAAATAAAGAGTATTAACTTCTGGAAATGGGCATGTATCTTCTTCTGCTGGGCAGTTAGTGTAGGGGATAAGTCCGTCTAGTCAGGTTCAGACTTGTTCAGCCTTTGTAGTTGCTATTGATAGGGGAACTCAAGAGGGAAAGAGTTTAGCTTTAGTTACAGCTGACAGGCTTAAGTAATTAACGCAGGTGGAAAGCTGTTGTTCCAGGAGCTGGAACACCTGACCGTGTGACTCAGGAGGTTGACAAGCGACGCAACCTTTGCGCCTCAGGGGGCTGCAGGGAAGGAGATGGTATCTGAGACCTTGTGTTCCAGGGAGGGAACATCTGTGACATAGATAAAGAATGATTGTTCTGTAGATAAAGAAATCTAGGAAAATTCCACCTCTAACTGCACCTCTTATCTGATTAACCTTTTCCCAAACCCCTTATGTACGTACCCTTTTCTTCTCCTTAGAAAAAAACTTTTAGGGTTTTTAGGATACATAACCCACCATCTTCTCAGATTGCCAGCATCTGAACAAAGCGCCCATAAAGATTCAATCCTGCCCTGGCTGGCATAGCTCAGTGGATGGAGCGCGGGCTGCGAAGTCAAGGGTCACAGGTTCAATTCCCAGTCGGGCACATGCCTGGGTTGTGGGCCAGGTCCCCAGTGAGGACCACATGAGAGGCAACCACACACTGATGTTTCTCTGTTTTTCCCTCCTTTCCCCTCTCTAAAAAAAATAATTAATTAAAAAAAAAAGATTCAATCCTTGTCTCTGCTTTTTGGTTCTGGCAGGTGACAGGCAGCACGAACGCCAACTTCCCCAGTTTCACTATGGTAACCTTCATGGCATGACTGGCTGCCAGTGCTCTGGCATCTCCCCAGTCTTGGGACCAGGGCTGGGTGGGGCTGGGTGGCACAGGGATTTTGTCAGTGCTCGAGCTCCCCTCCTCGGCTCCCCATCCCTCCCGCTGCTGTTGTGTGTTACCTGATGCTTGCTGGTCTTTTCCTGGTCCAGCCTCAGTTTTAGGCAAACTGTATCCCTGGGCTTGGGGATGGGGCATTTTTCTTGCCTTCAAAATTAATTTTGAGATTTGTGAGAATTCAATTAACTGATACACATAAAGAGTTCAGAATTGGCCCTGGCTGGTGTGGCTCAGTGGATCGAACGCCGGCCTGTGAACAAAAGGGCCTCCAGTTCAATTCCCAATCAGGGCACATGTCCGGGCTGCGGGCCAGGTCTCTGGTACAGGGAACGTGAGAGGCAGCCACACATTGATGTTTCTCTCCCTCTCTCTCCTTCCCTCCCCTCCTCTAAAAAATAAATAAGATCTTAAAAAAAAAAGAAAAGTGTTCAGAATTATACTTGCTATATAGTGCTTAATAAATATCAAGGGGTTTTGTTTGTTTTATTCTTCCCTCCATTCAAGAAATGTTGAGAACCTACTATGTGCTAGTAATTGTGTTAGGTGCTGGGAATATACCATTTCCATTTCTTTCCAGAGCAGGAAGGGCAAAATCCTGGTTCTGGAGAAGAAACTGGCCAGGCGGAATTCCAGCGAGCCGTTTCTTTCTAGTTTTAAGATTTGACCACCAGAGGGCGCAAAACCCTAAGGAGACGCTTGGAATCAGCCTCGGGTGCACCTCCCTGGGACTGAATCCTGGGGCTCAAAGGCCTGAGGGAAGTCCTCTCCCGTGCCCAGTTAGAGGGCTGACAGGAGCCAGCCTTCCGTTCTTTCCGTGTTTTGTTAGAAGGCATCCTGGACTGCAGGATGCCTGGACCAGAAGCCTGAAATGTGAGTTTCAGTCCCCTCCCCACAGCTCCCTGATGTCAGCAAGTTACTTCACCCAGCTGAGCCCCCAGTATCTGCGAGATGGAGCTAACAGCCCCAGCCATTGTTTCCCCCTTTGCTCCTCCATCTGACCCAGGCTCCTGGCCTGAATTTCAGAGAGCGCCTGTGTCACGCAGGGGCTCAGAACCTGGTGTCTGAGCCCTGGGCTTAACCCCTACTCCAACCACAAACTATTAATAGCTGTGTAACCTTGGTCAAGTGAGTTGACCTCTCAGGGCCCCGGGTTCTGTCTCCGTCAAATGGCAATCCTGCCACGCCCCTCGCACGGCTGCAAAAGAAGAGAATGTTCACAAGTACTTATAGCTGCTGGCACAAAATCATTACCTAAGGTGCATTTATTATTCAGATGGAAATTTGACTCATTCATTAAGTGCTTCCTTAATGAATCTTCAGGACTGGGGCTCTGCTAGTAATTGCTTTTGTGGCTTTTGGCAGGATCCCTTCCCTTTTCTGAAGCCCAATCTCTCCAACAGAAACACAGGGGGCTAGGCTAGACTGGACACTCAGCGGGAGCCCTTCCAGCCCTGACATGCCGGGCTGCTCCTCTCTCTCTCCCTCCTCGATTCCTTTCTTTCTTCCTTTTGTCTATCATTGACTCATGTGTTCAATGATTATTTATCGAGTGTCTACCATCATGCTCCAGGTGCAGGAAACAAAACAGACCCGCACCAAACAGGTGCGCATCCCTGACAGCCAGACCGTTGGAAGCACGTCTGTACAAACCCCTCTTTGTCCTGTCTCCCAGTAATCAATCCTTGCAGGTTATTTCGTGTTTGGAACAGGGAAAAAATATGCCAAGAGTTTATTTCTGTGCATCTCTCCGTGTGGCTGTGTACACACACACATTTATATATAACGTTTGCAGCAGCGTTGTCATGGGAACCGGTTTTTGGTGTCTCTGGGCATGAGGGATGCCTGTGAGAGCAGGAGCTTTTACGGAACACCCCCTGCATGCACTTTTGTGCGGTGCAGAACCCTGCGGGGAGAGCTCCCCCAGAGCCTTTGTTGCCCCTTTTGATCATCGCTGCCTATTTTTCTCATTGATCTTGTCGGGTGTGAGTGAATTTGACTGAGGGAACTGAATGTCAAGCTCAGTGACTGGCAGAGTAAGATCTTCTGGGACATTTGCCAACTAGCAGTGTGGATAGGTCAGCCTGGGTGTTTTTTTTTCTTTTTGTCTTTTTAAACCTTGATTTAGGAATGCTTAAGGCTTTGGGGAAGACTTGGACGAAAAGACAACAGCACCCAGGGAATGTATTTTCAGACATGACAGCTGCAGCAGCCGCTTTTGAACTTGGTAGGCAGTGCCAGCTCTGGGAGGGGGCAGAATGCCAGCCAGAGGGAGGCAAGGGACTCACTATTCACCCAGCAGCTACTCTGGGCCTGGCTGCATCCTGGGTGCTTTGCATATGTTACCCTGTAATCCTCCCTGTAAGACAGACATTGTGGCTCTTAGCAGGAAACTGGGATTAGAGAGGAAAAGTGGGCAAACTAGGAAGTGACAAAACCGAGATTCCAATCCAGGTCGGCCCGACTCCAGAGCTGGAGCTCTACCCCTACGTCGTGCCGCTGCACCACTTTCTGCAGCCAGGTTCCCCTCCCTTCCAGGCGGGAGCTGCGGAGAAGGGCAGCCAGGAACGGCAGTCCAGGAATTCAAGTCTTCACAAACCCCAAACCACTGCAGCAGATTCAATTGTGAGCGGCTCTGAGGACAGCCGAAGCTATGTAAATATTACCTTCACCTTGAATACAAGAGCGGGCTCATGTTTTGGATTCATGAGGGTTAACTGTGTACCGGGTACCAGGCACTCTTTCACGTATAAAGTCCTATGAGATCAATGTTATATTACCATTACTGTATTGCAGAGAGAGAGAGAGACTGAGGGACAGAGAGGTTAAATGTCTTGCCCAAGATCTCACAGCTAAAGAGCTAAGATTTGGGCCCAGGAAACCTAGTTTTGAAGCCTGAGCTTTTAACTCTGGTGCTTTTCTGGTCCATGAGCTGGTGCTGCGTGTGAGCGGTTCCACAGCCCAGCCACATGGGCGCTCCGCTCCCCCAAGAGCTTCAGCTGCATGAAAGATGAGTTGCTGGGAAAGGGAAGAGACCTCCAATTACTGATGATCTCAGGACTGTGCTAGGTCTTTCCACCTCCCAGCTTTGCTGGAACCTGGGAACTACTGCAATCCCCTTCACACAGATGAGAGGAATCAAGGCCCAGCAGGTGAAGTGATTTAAGTAAGCTCTCAGAACCGGGATTCGAACCAAGGCCTATTGTTCTCCAAAACCGAAGCCCTAAGGTATACACGTGGAGAAGCACTGTCCTGGGCCCTCCTCTGCCACATTTCTCGGGTATGATGTCAGAGAGAGGTACTCAGGTGTTCTCCTAGAAGCAGGGAGGCCACTCCAGAAACTCTTCTGCGATGGAGGACTCCAATCCACCCAAATAGAGGCTGCTCCCCCAAACTGGCCAGAGTAGGGTTACACTCAGTAACCCAATCACCACCCACCCCTCAACTATTTGCAAAGCGCCTCCTATGCGCCAGCCTCAGTCTGGGTGCTGGACACAAAGCAATGGATGTGTCACAGTCCCTGCCATCGGAAGCTTACTTCCTAGCAGGAAACAGCCAAGATACAGGTAAGCATAGGTGTGAGACACGAAGGAAGCTCCGGGCCTGAACGTCAGGGGCCTACTGGGCCTGGGCTGATACCTGATGCAGGCGTTTCACATTTATTTAAGTGGGACCCTACTGACACTTAAGCTGGAGAAGGCCAAGCACACATCTCAGTGCTTTGGGCCAAAGCTGAAAGCTGTGCAACGGCACGATGTGAGCGAGGTTTCTGTTTTCTTTACGGTCAGAGACCAAATTGTAACACTTAACCCCGTGCCGTTTCCAGCTCCACTGAAGAGATAAATAAGCAAACGTGTACTGCATATTTACCACGTGCCAGGGACGAGGCTGTGTACGCCGTTGTGAAACTGCGTCGTGGAATCACAGCAAAAGAATGTCCGAGTACTGAAGAAGCAGAAGGCAGGCAGCGATCAAACCTGGGGACGGGGAGGGAAATCAAGGAAAGTTTGTCTCCTCGAATGATACTGAGCCGGGTCTGGAAGATGAATAGGAGCCTCCTGGGCAATCCAGGAGCAGCACGCCCTGCAGGCTGCAGGCGGAGGGAGCGTGTGGAAGGATGTGGCGACAAGAGAGTTCGGAGTGCATGTTGGCGGGGAAGTGGTGGGAAGTGAGGGTGCAGAGACTGGCGCGAGCCAGATGCAGTTAAGCCCCGCCCCGTACCTGGCCGAGGAACCTGGACTCTATCCGGTCCCCACTAACCCTGCATGAGGGTGAGAACCGAGCATCTTCTTCAAGTATTCTATTCAAGTGGGAGAAAAGGCATGTAACAAGGGTAGGGAGAAAAAAAAAGCATGATTGCCAAATTTGGGAAACTGAAAAATGAATATTTTTTCTAAAAATACATTTTCTAAATTGCTGCTATTTTCATCCTCATGCCGGTGGGAAAGGCAGAGCATAGCAATGCACCTCAGCCTTTTCCCAGGTGTCTGGAGTGCCGGCAGGTGAGGTGAGGCCAGGCCAGCCCAGCCCAGCCCAGCCCAGCCCGGCAGGCTGGCTGGCTCCCATGGAGATCCTCGGAGCCTGCCTGGCTCCTGGCGCCAGCTGTGGGCATCTGGAAGTCTAGCTTCCTCTTCTCGTCATCAGATAGGGGGAAAATCAGAGCCCAGGATTTTCCCAAGGCAATGAACTTGGCAGGATGATTAAATGGCATCAGGCTTGGAAAGGGCCAGGGAAAGGCTGGGCCACCCAGGAGAGAAGGATGTGGCTCCAGAATCAAGATGGGATATGTAGGTAATTTTGGGAAGTCCCTTGGTTTAGAGAGGGCTAGAAGCCCACTTGGCGGGTATTAAAGAATTTTCACTGGGCCAGGCCCAGGGGCAGTGCAGGTGGAGCTCAGTAAGGGGGCAGCTCAGTAGATTCGGTGTGTAGGGGGTTGTGCGAACAAGCCTGGCATGGAGGTCAAGGCTGCCTCGTCCCCAGGCCCAGCAGCCGTCTCCTGAGCAAGTTAGGTGATTAGTCAGATGAGGGAGGAAGGAAGCCCCTGTTATGGGCAGGCAACATCAGTGCTCAGAGCTCCATGGCGGGGTTGCGGGGACCAAACGGGTTATTACACGTGTGGGGCTTTGCTCAATACCTAGCACATAGTGAGTGCTCAGGAAATGTTGTCGTTTGGTTGTTTTCATCAGTCAGACACGCTGACGGTTAGTTTCCTCTACTGAATCCTTACAACAGCTCCAGGACGTAGGAGTTACTAGGTGTTTTTCTTTAAATTGGCTTTTACAGTTGAAGAAACTGAGGCACAGTAAGGTTGTGTAACTTGCTCAAGTGGCAGAGTTGGAAACTCCAACTCAACAAAAATGAAAGACCAAACAACACAATTCCAAAATGTACAGGACTTGAATCGACATTTCTCTAGAGAAGGCATCAAATGGTCAACCCACCCCTGAGAAGATGTCTAATGCCACTAATCGTTAATGAGACACAAATCGAGCCCACAGTGGGCATCACCACTCCAAACCCTGTAGAACGGCTACTATCACTCTCGGAATAATAAATAAATAAATAAATAAATAAATAAATAAATAAATGTCAGTGAGGATGTGGAGGAACTGGAACCTTGGTGCATTGCTGGGGGGATGGAAAATGGTGCAGCCACTGTGAAAAACGGTATGGCAGTTCCTCAAATAGTTAGGGAGAGAATTACGATATGGTCCAGCAATCCCACTTCTAGGTATATACCCCCCAAAAACTGAGAGCAGGAACTTGAACCCGTTCTTGTACACCCATGTTCCCAGCAGCATTATTCACCAGGGCGAAAAGATAGAAACAATTCAAATGTCCGTTGACATGTGAATGCATAAACAAAATGTAGCATCATATCCATACAACGGATTATTATCCAGCCTTAAAAAGGAATTCAATTCTGATACATGCTACAAGGTGATGAACCTTAAAAAGATTATGCTAAGTGAAATAAGCCAGACTCAAAATGACAAGTATTGTGAGTCCATGTATACGAGGTACCTAGAGTAACCCAGTTCCGAGAGACAGACAGTGTTGCCATGGGGGTTGTCGGGGCTGGGGGAGGGGAGGAGGGGGAGTTGTTTCACGGGTGCTGAGGTTCAGTTCGGGGCGCTGAAGAAGCTCCAGAGCTGAACTGCGGGGATCACTGCACAGCAATGCTAATGCCACTGAATGGGAGTGCTACTTAGTTACACCTTTGGAAGTGGGTGGAGTGGTTTTATGTTGTGCATACCTTCCTACAATTGAACAATTGCAAAAAAAAAAAAAAAGTGGCAGAATCAGGATCAGGATCCAGGTCCATTTGTCCCCAGGGCTACCTGGGGTGATTCTCTGGATCTGTGGAGGGGACCCCCTCAAAAAACCCCAGAATTTATTTATAAAGAATTGTGTATTTATTCTTACATGTTCAACTTCAATCACCTTCAAAGCACTCTCCGTTTGATGCAATGCACCTATCAGGACAGTTTTTCCACGGCTCAGAACAGTGTTTGAGCTCGTCAATTTTGACGTCTTTTAGTGCTTCTGCTGTTTTTTGTTTCACCTCTTCCACATCAGCAAAACATTTCCTTTTGAGGACTTTTTTCATCCAGGGAAACAATAATGTCACTCAGGGCACGACTGGGTGACTAGGGAGGGCGGGGCATGGGGGGGTCATGCTGTTTTTGGTCAAAAACTGCTGAACACTCGACTCCATGTGGGCAGGTGCGCTTGTAAATCACCCATGGTGAAATGGGCAAAGGCATTGAAAGAGTCTTCAAAAAAAAATTCACTGAAGCTGAACGCAACCTCTGACGACACCACCAGCTGGTACACTGATACAGGTGGGTTCCTAGAACACTCGCCTACGAAGGAAACCTGTATTACAAGGGGCCAGCCCTTCAGAAGGTAATTCCAGTGTTTTGGGGGTCTTCCTCCCCTAGACATTCCCCTTCCTGGGAAACTGCTGTTTGTCTTTTGGTCAGAACTGACCAGCTAAGAGAAAAGCAGTGTTTTGATGTTGATGGACACACTGAGACGAATTAATTCTATTTCCCAAACAGGCATTTGCAGGTGATGTTCAGCTTGAAGGATAGGCTGATTCTGCCCACGCTGAGTCAGAGCATGGAGTGCTGAAGAGTCGGAACTCGGTGACTGTACTCCGTCCTCTCCGTTCCCCTCCCACCCCCATCAGTCATCTGTGCACCCAATTCATCATCTTGTGTTTGGTCAGTCAACAAACATTCATTGAGCGTTCTGATGTGTGTGCTATTTCTAACACCACCAAGTGATTCTGATGCCTGTTTGGTGTCCTACAATTTAACTCAGTTCTGACATATCCCCCGGAAGATAGCCTGGTGGTGGGTGGCTGGTCAAAGGCACAGCACCCCTCTGAGGGCTGCGCTGCCTTCTCCAGGGTCCTCTCACCCTTCTCACTCCCTGCACAGTGAGGCCCCCACCCCTGGGCTTGGTAGTACCTGGGACTTCTCCAAGGTAACATGAAATCCTCCAGCAACTCAATTATTCTGTTCTTCAGCAAGTTTCACATCCTATTTATTGTAAGCTAGATATGAGGGATATTTTAAGTGACCACGATCCCATTTAAATGAAAAATAATTGCTAAATTGTATTCAACAATTACTATAAGCAAAAGACTGGGCTAAATGCTTTGTATTTGTTGTCTTATTTCTCGTGATAGGAGGTAGACTCTCCATGTTACAGATAAGGAAACTGAGGCTCGGAGAGTTGATTTCTCCAAGGTCATACAACTAATGAATGGCAGGGCTGAGGATCACACTCAGGTAATTTGATTCCAATGACTGTGCTTTTAGAAATATTTTCAAAAAATTTATTGATTTTTAGAGAGAGAAGAAGGGAGAGGGAGAGAGAGAGACACTGAGACATCGATCTGTTGTTCTACCCATCTATGCATTCACTGGTTGATTCTTGTATGTACTGACTAGGGATCGAACCCACAACCTTGGCATATTGTGATGATACTCCAGCCAACTGAGTTACCAGGCCAGTGCCCATCAGCCGTGCTCTTGTTTACCACTAAGAATGCCCTGGGAGCTAAGCACCCACTGCCCAGGAAGCCTAGCTCAGCCTGAGGAATGAGGAAAGGCTGCCTGGAGGGAGTGAGACCTAAGCCATGCTTTCCAGCAAGAGCAGGACTAGCCAGTGGGGAAAGGGGAGAGATAACGGTTTGGAGTTACAGGACTGCTTACAGGTCCTGGAATAAGAACCAAGGTGGCTGCAGCTCTGGATTTGAGGTGGAGAGTGGCAGGAAGCAAATAGAGTTCAAGAATCCTAAAGGATCTTGAATTTAGACTGGGTCCTGATGGCAACGGGGGAGCCCTGGAGGCTCTCAGGAAGCACGTTCACAAAATCAGCTTTGCTTTGTTAACTGTGCCTCTGGCCACAGTGGGGAGCTTGCTACATTGAAGGCAATGTGGCAGACCAGACCTGGAGTCAGATGCCTTGGCTATGAATACCAGAATTTCCACGTAGACTATATAAGTCACTTCTTCACATCATTGAGCCTCAATTCCTTTATTTGTAAATGGGATATAATAATACTCTAAAGAGTTGTTGAGGGGAACAAATTAATATAAGCAGAATGTTTAGCAGAGTTGTACCCAGGCAAACAGTAGGTGTGCAATAAATATTTACTGCTCCACGTGGAAGGAGGTGTTGAGTGGGGCCACGCAAGGAGAGAGCTCTGCTTTTATGACTTTGCTTTCTAGTAAGCCTCCCTGCATTGATTGCTTGGGGCCAGAATCTTATCAGGGGCTTTTATGTTATTTTGCCCAAGGTCTATCCGTTTTCAGAGAGATAATGCTCATCAAGTGTTTAGCACAGACCAGGCACACAGTAATCACCAGATGCTTGTACCTATTATTAAGTTAGAAAGTGAAACTATCAATAGCTCAGAAAAGAATAACAATTAAGCAATTATCAGTGTATTATCACCGTAGCATAAATGAGAAGCCAAATTCTTTCCTGGAAACAGGTTTTGGCTGGAAGAAGGAAGCCTGAGATCTGGAACATGGATGGGGAATCCTGGGAACTGGAGGACCGCTTGGGCAATTTTCCTGGAGCCAGCCAAAGAGCAGAACATCCAATCATAGGTAGTTAGGTATTACAAATTCAAATGGTTTAGGATTCCAGAGTATGAAGTAGCTTCTGTCTTCCAGGCTGGAGAAAGGGAATAGGGTTCCTTGTAGAACCCTTGCCAGAAAGATGCGGTGAGGGGTGGGGGGGGGGGTGTGGGATCATCCTCTTCCAGATGTTCATTTTTCCTTAGGGAGCATTTGGGGCTCAACTGTGAGGATTAATTAATTAATTAAGCTCTCACTATACGTAGAGCTGTATTTGCGTTAGAAAAAAAATTAAAAAGGAAGGCAGTGTTAAACAGTAGGGCAGAAGTCAGAGCTGGACTCTAATGGTGTCTCTGCCATCTACGCTCTCCATGTGATCCTGAGAAAATCTCTTGTCCGTTCGGGCTCCAGTGTGATGGCACTGAGCCTCTTGGAGCCTCGGTGTCTTCATTTGTAAATGGGTACCACCCATTTTACAGTACTGCGTGAGATAATAAATACGAAGTGCTCAGTGCCTGGTGACTATTGTTACCTGATTGCTCCGTGATCCCCGCGGTTCCTTTCCACTCAGTGCTCCTGCGCCTAGGACAAAGCCCCCGCTGGGGGGGGGGGGGGGGGGGAGAGAGAGAGAGAGAGAGAGAGGTCTTGGCTGGTCCAGCTGGGAAGAAAACAAGTTAACTGGTTATCAACAAGTGTAACACTGACATAGGACACTGGGGAGTTGGTCGCTGGTCATAAGATGCTCTAGTCAGGGCAGGCTTTGGAAGAATCTGTCCATAGAAACCTCAATAAAGGCTGCTGATTAGTAAGGTACGTCAGATTAGGTCAGGCAACTTGTCAGATGGTGAGGTTCATCCAGATGAAAAAGGAATTCAGACCCAGGCTTGGCTTTCCTTGCCTGGCCTGGTGACCTTGGGCCAGTCACTTCTCCTCTCCCAGCCTCAGTGTGCTGGAGAAATGGGGCGCCTCCTTCCACCTTCCTGTCTGAATGTGTAAGTGGGCGAAATGTCCACACAATAGTTGTGAACTGCGTAGTTAAGGGGCCAACGAGAGCTATTTGTTATGCTAATAGGAGCACGCGGCAGGTTCCTAACCAGCGGTTTCACTCTAGTTAGGCGGTTCCTTCCACCGTAACCCAGGTTTCCAGCTCAAGGCTCCCGCCCGGCGGGCGGGGCTCTGGCTCCAGGGCCGTTACCATTGTTCTTGGAAGCAGGGCCGCACGGGAGGACTCTCGCAGACCAGACCTCGCCTTTGGTCTCTCCGTCCGCCCCAGACCCCTCGCCGCAGTAAGCCTCGGAAGCAGTCCTCGCCGATCTTTCCCGAGGAAGCGAGTCAGCACCAGAGCGCTCCCGAACGGTGTCCGAAGACGTCCCCGAATGTTTACGAAGAATCCCGACTGCAAGTAGTCTCCGGAAAGAGCCGAAGGTGCTTCCCACTCTCGGTCTTCCGAGCCACTCCGAAAACGTCCGAAGTTTGCCGAGCGGCCGTCCTGCCGGACTGCTGGAGGCGGCCGTAGCGCCATGTTGGATGCTCTGCTCGTTGAGTGAAGAAAATCCGCCGGCATCGCCTGAGCCCCGCTACCGAGAAGGGCGCCGCTTCCTCCGGGGAGGGGGATAAAGACCCCCCGCCGCCGGCCCATGAGGATATTGCCGTGAAAGGTCCGGTCTCTCCGCCTCCTGCCCCCGCCGGGTCCGGCCCCCCCCCTGGGGTCGCGTTGTCACGGAGACCGGCAGCCGGTGGTGCTGGCCCGCGGGGCGGCTGCTGCTGCCGGCGGCGGCGGCGGCGGCGGCGGCGGTGGCGGCGGCGGGCGTGTGTGACCGGCCCCGGCCCTCTCCTCTTCCTCCTCCCAGCCTCCCCCCGAACCCCTGCTCCCGCCGCCTCCCTGGGTCTGCCCCCATCCCGCCCCCCCGCTGCCCCCGGCCCCTGCACCCCGGCGCGCCCGGTCCCGCTCTGGGGGGGTTGGTGGCTTCGCTTTGCCATGAGTTTACCGCAGAAACCGGCTCTGAAATCAGGCTCAGCGGCTGCAGCAGGAACCGGACCCGGCACCGGAGCGGCGGCGGCGGCAGCGGTACCGCCTCCTCACCCGGCGGCGGCGGCAGCGGCGGCGGCAGCGGCAGCGGCGGCGGCGGTAGCGGCCCCTCCTCACCCGAACATCAGGGCCCTCCAGACCCAGGCGCCCCAACAGTATCCTTTTCACTTTCCTGCCGGCCCTGTGGCTCTCTACGCCTTAGAGCAGGGGGGGTTGTGGCCCCCCACCCCACCCCCCAGACCCTGCTGCCAGCCTTACAGCCCAGCCAGGGAAAAGGGGCTGCTCCTCTAGTCCCTGCCCCGGGCTTGGCCGGAGCTTTTGGGGTGCCCTGGCAGCAGCACTGCGGGGGACCCCGGGACCTTCTGCAATACTGTGAGAACTAGCTCCACTCGGCCTCGCCTCTGCAGCCGTTCCCTTCTAGAGCTGGGGGGTCCTTCCCCCCACTCCGCCTCCTCCCCTGAAGTCCCCCCACCCCTTGATCAGGCAGGATTTGCTGGTGCCTGGGACCCAGCCCGCGGGGCAAGGCTGGACTCTGCTCGGGAGGGCTACACCCTTTTCCTGGGCTCCCTTCGGCTCCCCCTGCAGCGGCTGGGTGGGCTGCCCTCCTTGTTATTGTTAATACATATTAAACTTTATGGGTAATTTTTTTCTCTGAAACTAATCAGCTTGTTTCTGAGGTAAGTTGGATTTTAAATCTACGGCGCAAATGTACCGAAAGCCTTCCCTCTGGCTAATTTTGTTGGCGATTGGGAGAGTTGTGATGTGGTTTGTGGTGGAACGTGATCTTAGGAGGAAATGTTACACCGGACACTTCCCTGTCTTTGACCTTTTCAAAGGAAGAGGAAGTTAACTGACATTACCCTTCACCCCCAAAAGTCTCGCTTCTTGGGAGGCGTGTGTAATGCTGAGAATTTTAAAGGGTTTCAGTGTACTCTCCGTGCGCCTGAGGTCTAGAGGTGAACGGGGCTCCGGGCGCGCAGTCTCGTCTCGTGGTGACGGTGCCCGATTTCATGTTGTTTGCTCGGTTGTAGCGTTTTGGACAGCTGTGATTGCAAAGCTTTGGTGACGAGGTGTTCTAGGCAAAAACGGGCGGTGAAGGTGAAACGTCGAATCCGTGAATCCCGCGGAGGTTTAGAAAGGTTACTACTTCCCTGACCCCCCACCCGCTGTTCTTGTGTAAATCACTAAATAATCGTTGGATGGCATTGGCGCTGTGTGCTTGTGTTTGTCATCATGTGTTTCAACTTTTGGAGTGAGTGGAGTGTTGCAGCAAAGAGGAAACCTGACTGCTGTGAGGGCACAGATGATTTCAGTGTATCGGATTCTTGTCTGTATGGATCACTTTGAGAAGTGAAGCTTACCTTCCTTCTGGAGTCGTTTCAGGTCATTCTTTTGGTTTCTGTCAAGTGTCATTTTCTCTTATTTCAATATTGTTCGTCCACATTTCTTTCAGTCCAGGCAGTGTGGCTGAGAGTAAAGATTAATTCCATTCCAGTGTGATGTGTGTACTGATTTCATAATGTTTTTATCCCGCATGATTCTGTTCAGTTAGGAATTGTTCTCTGGTGAGAATGCTTGGTGCTGGTACCTTAGTGTCGCTCATGGAAAACCTGGTTAGTTTTGATCAATATCCTTAGTTCTTTTCCCCTGGGGGCAGGGAAGGTTGCCTAATTTGACTACTTGAAGGTGGAGTTCACTGCTGGATCTCTTGAACTTGTATCTAAACTTAATGCCTTGTGAGTTTAAATTCCTTTCTCATTTGTCATTTTTTGTATTGATTGCCCGTAGTTGGTTAGGGTTGTAAGTTTCTATACATTGCCACCAAGTAAATTACTCCTCAGCAGTATCTTTGAGCTGCCTGGGCAATTGAACAGATGAAAGGAAGTCCATGGTATGTGGTGTCGATGTAGAGAATGGTGAAAAGGTCTGCGGTGCTGAATATGGCAGAGCTTGGTGAATTTGGTGGCATCTTTCATGGACACAAAGCTGTGACTTACCCGTTTCAAGTAGCATTTCAAAAAGTAAGGACTTAATAGAAGCTCTGAGTTGGTTGCAATATAAAAGTAGTTACTCATACTGCAACAATTGTTAAAGAGGATAAATTTAAGATGTAATTTCCAATGGAGACAATCTTAAATCTATTGTGCTAATATTGGATACTTGGTTTTATGTGACTTTAAGTTTTTACTTTACCTCATATCATTGAAACTAAAATTAATTTTCTTGTTGACGTATTCCACAACCCTGTTATCTTCTCTTGGCTTTGCACACTGAAAGGTTGCAATTGCTAAAATCTAGAAGTTTGTATAGTAAGTGAAATAGAGATTACAGATTTCATTAGAACATATTAATGGTGAAATGTTACCAGTGGTAATGGGCATTTGATTGAAAATGAACTGAAAAAGAACAATTTTGCTTTTCAACCCTGAGAGGGTGTGGGAATTTGTATTTGACAATAGTGATCATTTGCGATAAGTTGATATATGAGGGCAGGCTCAGGAAAACTCAGAATTATCTATTAGAGGGCTGGCCCCTTGTAGTACAGGCTTTTTCCGCTAGGTGAGTGTTCTAGGAACCCAGTGTACCAACTGGTGCTGTTGTCAGAGGCTGCGTTTAGCTTCAGTGAATTTTTTTTGAAGACTGGATGCCTTTGCCCATTTCGTGATGGGTGATTCACAAGCGCACCTGCCCACACCACACTGAGTGTTCAGCAGTTTTTGACCCAAACCAGCATGTCCGCTGTGTCCCACCCTCTCTATTCACCTGATCTCACCTTGAGCAACTTTTGTTTCCCTGGATGAAAAAAGTCCTCAGAGGGAAACATTTTGCCGGTGTGGAAGAGGTGAAACAAAAAAAAACTGGCAGAAACACTGAAACGCGTCAATTGATGAGTTCAAAAACTGCCCTGAGCAGTGGAAAAACATAGTGCATCAGATGGAGAGTACTTTGAAGGTGACTGAAGTTTAAACATGTAAGAGTAAATATACAGTTTTTAATACATAAATTTCGGGATTTTGGGGTCCCCCCTTGTACATAGAAGCATCAAGACTGCAGTACACAGCTGGAGTTGCTCTTTCTGTGACTTGATTAAATCTCCAGTTCCTCAAAATACATGGGTGCAGTTGTGTCCGAATTGAATTAGTAAGTTCAGCTAGTGTTTTAAATTTGTCAAGATACTAGAAGGGGGTTCACTTGACAAGGTGTCCATTATTTGTACTGAGTGTTCAAGTGACAAATCATAAATGAAGGGAAGTGTCAGTGATAATGAATTTGAACTTAACTGGAACCTGCCTAAGGTAGACATCAGTATTGCATGGCGGGAGCGTGAGGCCATTTCAGGTAGAGAGGCCTTTGCGCAGAGGCAAGGGGTTGAGGCCTGGTGGAGGAGGGTGGGCAGGTGGTGGGGGTGAAAGACTATAAACACTGCTATGACAAGTGCTAATGGCGAGGGAGAAACACGCTTCGAGTTTTCATCGCGTGATTCAATGTGAATAGTGTATAGAATTGGTGCTATAGAATACTTGCCTTGAAATATGCTCACACTCCAATTCCTAGTCTGAGTTTCCAAGAGGTTCTGTTGAGAATCTTAAGAATGATTCTTAACTTTCTCTGGGTAACAAGCAACTTTGATATTTTGGTGAAAACCTATAGACCCTCTCCACAGAAAACTGTCCATGCACAGAAAATCTTTTACATTTTTAGTCGGTGTGTGTGCATGCGCATGCACCCCCCCCCCCATTAAAAGCTTAGCCCTTTAGATGGAAATTGCTCACTCACAGATCAGTAAAGATAAATGAGTTTGACTTCAGGTGCCCAAATAGTTCTGACTTAATAGAACAATTTTGTAGTCTGTTATGAACACACAGTGTTCTCTCTATTTATATGAAAAGACTCCAGAGTGTAATTTCTCTCAGGACTGCTGACACTTCTGGGGAGTCTAGTTACTGTTTTGGGGCAGTCAGTTTGCCTTAAGAAAATGGGGGCAGTGGGTTACCTGAAGGAACTAAATTTGGTGAAGGCCTGTGGCAAAATTTGGCATGAAGGTCTGCAAATGACCTGTGTCCTTAGCTATTTTGTCTTAGATATGGATATATTAAAAATAAATATTTCTCCTTCCTTTTTTTGGTATTATAATTTTTAAAAATGCTTTCCGTGTTGATTTTTCAGTTTTATTTTATAGACTGAAGCTAGTAATGTTTGCTTTCTTTTTTTGCTCTTTACCAAAGCTAAATCTGAATGATATTAATAATAGCATGCATTTAATGAGTGCCTACTGTTCTAGGAGCCATACATGCATGATTTTAATTCTCAGAAGAGCCCTAATGATATAGGTACTGCATTTTACAGATGAAGAAACAGAAGTCGAGTAACGTTCCCAACGTTGTCTGTCTAGTAAGTGGTGGTCTGCAGTTCAGACTGCTGTGACTGCCTTATACGGTAGCACCCTACTCATTACCAAGTCTGCATATGGGAATGGGGGGAAGGATGCTTTCCCGTATTCGATAGCTAGGGGAAGGCCTGTAATACAGGTAAGAAGCTCTATGGAGTTAATCTAGAATGCAGTGATTCTGTACCGTGTTTTAATTAGTTTACAGCCACATAGTGCTAGGCAAGTAGGTTATCTTTACTGAGCTTTAAAGCATAGGAGTAGGCCCGCCACACTTGGTTTAGTGCATGTTTTTGCTTGTTCAGAAGTTAAGGTCTCCAGCAAAATAACATTATAACTAGCAGGTAGAGCTCTGTAGCTCATGCAGTGACCAGCAGTCCCTCTACTCCTCAGCCCCACCATTAACAAAGGTGGATCTTCGCTCCTAGAGAGCACATCCTTCTTTTAGCAAAGAGAGAGACCTATGTGAGATGGAGGTAGGGAAGGAAGAAAGTTGTTCAGATGGCTGAGCCACGTGGGCTGTTGCCTTTGCTGCTGCTACTCCTTGTCCTAGGCTTTTGTCATCAAAGGAAGGTACGGTATGTTCTGTCATGCTAAGAATTTAAACTACCGGTGTGTTGTTTCTTCACACTGGGTTTCTGGTAAGATTTTTACAAAAGGGATGCTGCTGAATATATGTTTGGAAACTGTTTTAACTCATAAATAGTATTGCCACATTTTAGCCATTTATATTGGGACTTCAATATAGGTAGCAATTTTTAAAGTTTATTCATTTATTCAGCATCTACTATGTTTAGACTAAGTGCTAGGTGTAGGGTTGAAAAACTAAGATAAAATCTTGGCCCTCAAAGAACTTGGTTCAGACAGATAAGTTGACAGAAAACCATGAGGCAAGTACAGTGGTAACTCTGCTTTAAGAGCTTGCTCTGGGGGAAGGAGGACTTTGGGCTTCCTAGAAGTTAACTTCAGAGCCAGTTAGAAGGATGAGTAAGAATTACCTGAGGTTTACATAGCTTTCTCTTTTCAGCTGACTTTTCCCCAATGTCATTGCTGTTGGCACTTCATAGAACTTCAGCAAATGGATGGCAGTCTTTTTCAGGTTTCGAGTAGAAGCTGAGAAGTTGAAGGAGTTACAAGAGAACGTGGTAATCAGCATAGTTGCCATAAATTCAGAGTCCCTTCTCCATCGCAACCTGAGGAGTTAGCATATGAGAAGATACACATCAGAATTTCATACTACTCCCCTGGCTTTCTGGTGTTAGACTGGCTTGGAAAGAGTGCCAGCTAGCCTTGAAATACAAGTAGATTTAGCTTGTGTACCGAGAAGTGTACCTGATTTGGTTACAAGAAATCTGGATTTGAGTTTGGCTCTTCCGTTCTTATAGATGTGTTATCTGGGACAAGTAACATAACTGTTCTGGGTATCAGTTTTCCCTTCTCTAAAATGAAGGGGTTAGACTTGTTTATCAGGTGACACTCTTGAATTATAATGGCGTATATTCTGAAGATTATAGTTTGAGATTTGTTTTCTTCCTGCAAGCAGACGGGAAGGGTTTATGACGACCTATTGTTTCTTAGTCTGTTTGATGGTCAGTGACACTTCTGTGGTGACTTACTGATACTGGAAGCGTGCTCACTTAACATTTCACTCAACAAATAATTACAGACTTTCTACTATCTGCTAAGCATTGTTTTAGGTGCTGAGGGAAGGTAACTTGCTCTCAAAAGAAGCCTGTGGCTTTTGGCTTACTAATGTTAGATTCAGCCAAACAGATTAGAGCATCTCTATGACATTAAACTTTAGTAGGGAAGATTTTGTAGTCTTTAGCGGGATGGTTTGAAACCCTAAAATAAGGTTGCCATGGTCAGATGCCGGCTCACTCTGGGTGATGATGATACAGTCAGTTCATTATGAGGTATGAGGGAAATCAAGTTCTAGAATAAACTGTGATGAGACACCATCTAATTCTGCTTTAGGAATAAAACTTCAAATAGCTATAATATGAAAATAACTATATCCTGATTATTGGCCAGGCCTATGACTTCAAGCAGTGCAGGATTCCAAGCTACTTTTGAATTCTCAAATGGCTCCTAGGTCTTGGGCTTGCTGCCAACCAGAAGTTTTTCACTCTCCTGTAGCCTCAGTTGGAATTTGAAATAGATTAAACTATTTTAAGTACATTTGAAATTTGTTAGTTTTTATGACCTGTTTTAACTAGTAGTTGTTTTGTACTTTTTCAAGCCCAGTGTGTGTGTTCCCTGACGTTTAATGAGACATTGCATTTTGTCAGTAGAATGTAAACTCCATGAAGGCAGAGATCTTTGTCAGTTTTGTTCACTAGTAAATTGCTAGCACTGTCCCGGTTGGTGTGGCTCAGTGGAGTCAGCACTGGCCTGTGAACCAAGGGGTCGCTGATTTGATTCCCAGTTAAGGCGCATACCTGAATTTCGGGCCAGGTCCCCAGTAGGTGCTGCTTGATGGGCAACCACACATTGATGTTTCTTTCTCTCTCCCTTTCCCATCTCTAAAAATAAGTAAATAAAATCTTTAAAAAAATGAATTGCTAGCACTTAGAACAATGCTTGGCAGATAGTAGAGAGTTTAAATATTTGTTGAATGAAATGTTGATTAAATTAGACTCTGGGAATCAGTTTTAATATAAGTTTATGGGTGAATATAGAGGGCATCACAGCTCAGTTTTAGCACTCAAGGCTGCCCTAAAATTGTTTTGTACTAATGTGTCGTTGTGTTGAAAATAGTTCCATGATTTCTTTTGAGATGGAATAGCATGACTCTATTTATAAAGCCATCTAAAGTGGCTGAGTTGCATTTAAAGTATAGATACTGAGGATTAAGATTGGTATAAGGGCCAAAAAGAAAACGTTATAGTCAAATGTAACTTTTAAAAACTTGTGATTATAAGAGTAACATATTTGAATCAGAAAAATTAAAAAATTCAGAAAAGTAGCCCTGGCTGATGTGGCTCAGTGGTTGAGCACTGGCCTGTGAATCAAGGGATTGCTGGTTCAATTCCCAGTCGGGGTCTGTGACAGGCAATCACACACTGATGTTTCTCTCCCTCTCTTTCTCCCTCCCTAAAAAAATAAATATTAAAAAAATTCAGAAAAGTAAAAAAACATCATCTATAATTTTAGTACATAGAGATAATCACTGTTAACACTTTGACGTAGTTTTTCCTGTCCTTTTTTTTTTAAGGTTTTATTTATTTATTTTTAGAGAGAGGGGAAGGAAAGGAGAAAGAGAGGGAGAGAAACTCAATTGCCTCTTGTACGTATGCTACTGGGGACCTGGCCGAAACCCAGGCCTGTGCCCTGAGTGGGGATTGAACCGGTGGTACTTTGGTTCTCAGGCTCACTCTCAGTCCACTGAGCTGCACCAGCCAGGGCTGGACTTGATTTTTAATGGACTTAAAATTCTGTCTTTTTTTGTAACATAGCTTACTGTCAAATTGCATATATGGTTTTGTATCTTTTTTTAAAGATTTTATTTATTTCTAGAGAGAAGGGAAGGGAGGGAGAAAGAGAAGGAGAGAAACACAGATGTGCAAGAGATATAGTATGTATTGGGTTGTTGCCTTTCACATGCCCCCAACTGGGGACCTGGCCTGCAGCCCAGGCATGTGTGCCCTGACTGGGAATCCAGCCGGTGACCTTTTCCTTCATAGGCTGGTGTTCAGTCCACTAGCCACACCAGCCAGGCCAGTTTTGTGTCTTATATTGTTACTTAACTATCTGCCAGCAAAAGCCACCTTTGAATAGTTTTATTCTTCATCAGTTTGGAATGAACTATTTTTGTTCCTTTGTAAAGGTTTTCTTGAGTATACTCATTTACCTTTGGCTTGTAGTTCAAAAGTTATGATGGCCATTAGAAAGAGAAGAGCTCAAATCTTTATCGATAAGTTAAACATTTTTGAGTTATTGTGCCTGTAATGTTTTGCATTATTTATGTTGAAATTCGATGTGACCTAACAGGTTTTTTTCTTCCTCTACAGTTATGTACATTTTTATATTACCACTTTGAATCTGTCTTTATCCATATATTTAAGTATACCAAATTAAAAAAAAAAAGACTGGTGGCCAGGGTGGTATTTGTTAGTTATGAATTGTATACATATGTGATACCTCCTTGATTTCTTTATTTGGTTTTTGGGGAATTTTGGTATTACATGGAGTGATTGAAGGAAGGAGGAAAAGACCGTAAGGGATTTATGTGGGGTTAGGAAAACAGGATTGAAGTGTGGAAACAAACAATTTTGGAATGAGAAGGCTGGGGGGAACTAGGTGGCAATAGAAGTGAGCCAGTTTTGAGCCAGAATACAGTATTTAAAAAACCCCACGAAATTTACTGGGGTAACATTGGTTAATAACATTATGTAAATTTCAGGTGTGCAGCATTATAGTTTATATCTGTGTACTCTGTTGCAGTGATCTTCAACTGGCGCACCGCAGGAGTTTTTAAAACATGCACCAACCTCTTTTACCCTTAGACTGTCATATATAAAAAATGACAACAGCCAACACAACTAATAGCTAGCTGGTGTGAATAAATCAAAATTATACCTACTTAAAAAATTTAAAAAATGTTTATTGATTTTTTGAGAGGCAGAGAGAGAGAAACATCAGTTGGTTGCCTCTCATAGGCTCCCTGATTGGATTGAACCCACAGTGTGCCCTGACTGGGAATTGAACCCCCAACCTTTTGGTGTATGGCATGATGCTCCAGCTGAGCCACATCGGCCAGGACAAATTATACCTATTTTTTTCTTCATCATATTGGTAAAATATATTTTTTATATATACAGAATAAAAAATTCTGTGCCACAGAATTTTAGTAATTAGTATATGTGTGCCATAAGATGGAAAAGGTTGAAAATTGCTGCTTTATTGGGTACCCACCACCCAAAGTCTAGTTTCCTTCCATTACTAATATATTTGTAGAATACAGTATTTTTACATTGAGAATGGAAAGGACTGAACCTTAAAGATAGAGTTGGGGGTATAAGAGAGGAAGAATGAGGGAGCCCTGGCTGTTGTGGCTCATTGGATTGAGTGCCAGCCTGTGAACCTAAGGGTCGTTGGTTCGATTCCCAGTCAGGGCACACGCCTGGGTTGCAGGCCAGGTCTCCAGTAGGAGGTACATGAAAGGCAACCACACATTGATGTTTCTCTCCCTCTCTTTTCCCCTCCTTTCCCCTCTCTCTAAAAATAAAAAGTGAGGTAGATGACTCCTTTTATTTTTTATTTTTGTAGAAAATGGCATATAGAACAAGAAACAATTAGAACTGAGAGAGAAATTAAGTTTAATACTAGAGTTTGGAAGGCACAGGGGAGTGGATTGTGGGAGTGGGTCATGAAATATGCATGGTACGTGCGGGGTTGTAAGGATTCTGATCCATGTACTTGGAGTGGAGGATTCTTGTGGTAGAACACTCAAGATAATGGGTCGTGGTTGTAGAGGGTTTTGAGTGAATATAAGAAGAGAATGGTAGACTTCAAGCCATTACATTTTTAAACAGATTTATTGAGGTATAATTCCCACACCAAACAACTCACCCATTTAGAGTGTATAGATGTAGTGTTTTTGAGTATATTCAGAGAATTGTGCAGCTATCACCACAGTCAATTTTAGAACATTTTCTTCACTCCCAAAAGAGACCTGTTAGACTTCCCATTTCCCCCAGTTCTCTCTGTTGTAGAAAGTAGTAATCTACTTTCTGCCTCCGAAGACTTTTCTGTTCTGAACATTTCATATAATGAAATAATATGTAGTCTTTTGTGACTGGTTTCTCTCACTCTGCATAATGTTTTCAAGGTTTATCTGTTATAATGTGTTTTTGTACTACTTTTTCCATTAATCGTTGTATAATATTCCAAGTATCACATTTTCTTTTTTCATTCATCAGTTTATGGACATTTAGGAGGTGGTTTTAACTTTTGGCTGTTAAAAATAATTATGAACGCCCTGGCTGGTGTAGCTCAGTGGATTGAGCGCAGGCTGCGAACCAGGCATCGCAGGTTCGATTCCCAGTCAGGGCACATGCCTAGGTTGCAGGCCACGTCTCCCAGCAACCGCACATTGATGTTTCTCTCTCTCTCTCTCTCTCTCTCTCTCTCTCTCTCTCTCTCTCTCTCTCTCTCCCCCTCCCTCCCTCCCTCCCTCCCTCCCTCTCTCCCCCCCTCCCTCTCTTCCCTCTCTAAAAATAAATAAAATAAAATCTTAAAAAAAAATAATTATGAACGTCTTTGTGTGGAAATGTGTTTTCTTTCTCTTGGATATGTACCTAGGAGTGTGGCTGCTGGGTTTTATGAGGTAACTTGGTGTTGAACATTTTGGGGAATTGCCAAGCTGTTTTTCATAGCGACTGCTACTATTTTTTTCATTTCTAGAAGCATTTTATGAGGGTTCTAACACTTGTTACCTGTCGTTTTGCTGATAGGCCATCCTAGCGGGTGTGAAGCGATATCTGACTGTGGTTTTGATTGGCTTTTCCTTGATGACTAGTGATGTTGAGCATCTTCTCGGGTACTTACTGGTCATTTATCTTTGGAGAAATGTCTGGTTAGATCTTTTGCCCAATTTTTAATGCTTTTTTTGTGTGTGTTACTGAGTTGTAAGAGTTCTTTGTAGATTCTGGATATAAGTCTCTTCTCAGATACATTTGTAAGTATTTTCTGCCATTCAGTGGGTTGTGTTGATAGAGTTCTTGATAGAGTTCTTCGAAGCACAAAAGTTTTTAGTTTTTTTTTTTTAAAGATTTTATTTATTTATTTTTAGAGAGGGAAGGGAGAGGGAGAGAGAGAAACATCAATGTGCGTTTGCTGGGGGGCATGGCCTGCAACCTAGGCATGTGCCCTGACTGGGAATCAAACCTGCGATGCCTGGTTCGCAGCCCGCGCTCAATCCACTGAGCTACGCCAGCCAGGGCTAAAAGTTTTTAGTTTTGATAAAGTCTAATTTATCTGTTTTTCTTTTGTCACTTGTGCTTCTATATTTTTTCTAAGAAGGCTTTACCTAACTCAAGGTCGTAAATTTTACTCCTTTGTTTTCTTCTAAGAGTTTTATAATTTTAGCTCTTATGTTTAGATCTTTGATCCATTTAGAGTTAATTTTTGTGTATGGTGTGAAGAAGGGTTCAAGTTTATTCTTTTGTATGTGGATATCCAGTTATTTCAGTACCTTTTACTGAAAAGACTACTTCCTTATATTGAGCTGTTGTGACATCTTGTCAAAAATCAGTTGCATTTCTTTTGTTTTGGTTATTATTGGAAAACTGTCGTGATAAAAACAGTATTTTTGAAGATTTTATTTGGTTGCGTTGTGCAAGTTGAAATAAGTAAGAGGAAAGATTGGGAGAGTTGGAATCGTGTCACAGAACTCTGTGTAAGATTTTATAATCCATTAAGTGCTTGAGACGGAGTGAGGGGTGCTATGTATAAAATACAGTCTACTGAATAAATGAACTTTGACCATTTCTACCTTTTGCATAATGCCTAGAAAAGTGGAGAGCCCTTCAAAAGAGATTTTGACTACTTCTCTTATTAAGGTAAATTCCTGTTAGGCAATGATAGCTTTGTAAAAAATAAACTATGGACATTTGACTATTTTGCTGTCCTGTAAAGAACTGAAATCGTGAACAAGTTACAAATTCTTAGATTATTGTTTTCATATAGAGTGTTAGTTTTGTCCTAAGGCCTTTATATAATTTGCAAGTGAGATTTGATTTTTTATTTATTAGGTTATACCCTTGGGCTATTCTAATGTATTATTATAAAGAAGCAAAATCAGGAAATAACTGCTATCCTCTATCTTACAGGATTCTTTTTGCTATTTAGGAAAAGACCACATTAAAGAAGAATCTTTTTATAACCTTCCACATCTAATAAAAAGCAGGGTTTATTTGCTTTGATTGAAGATTTTCCACACACACAAAAAAGCCTCTTCAAATGACTGGAAATATTATAGTTTTGGAACATGGTTGCTGATTTTTATAGATTATATCTTTTTTGTTTTACAAATTATGCATATCTTTAGCTTAGCTTTTGCTAAATATGCAAAGGAAGTGGGTCTTAATTAACCTTTGTAGAATTTTAATGACATCAAATACCTGATTAATATTGTTGAGTCTTTTTGAGGCTGTTATATTCAGCTGATACTCTCAAAATTACATTGTTGATCTTTTTCAGAAAGATAAGAATTTGGGACCAGCCCCGTTTCATGAGATAACTGCTATTTCAAAAGCAGGCAGCAATGTACTTGACCTTAGTTAATTACCTTTTATGTTGTGACTGGGTGAGTGTACTTGAATGTGGTACATGTTAGGTAAGTTGGTTATTTCATTCTAGACCTTTTAAAAAAATCGTAATAAAAAAAGTCCAAGCATATAAGTGTGCTTTAGTTTATTTTTCCTTTACACATAGTCTGCTTGGGGGAACTGTTGGTCCCTTTCTCTGGCTCCTGTCCTAGGAGCTTTTGTTCCCAGGACTGAGGGAGGTGGAAATGACTTGCCTAAGCATCAAGTTTATGCCAGCCCAAACTGATTTCGAGGTCTTTAGTAATAGTGACCACTTTGACTTATTAGTGGGGTGACCTTAGGTCCCCTCTGTTCCAGTCCTGGTTTAGATGGTATATTATATGGTCACTCTATGACTGGGAACCATTTTATAGCTTAGAAATTTAGGAGTTTTTTTTTTAAAAGATTTTATTTATTTATTTTTTAGACAGAGGGGAAAGGTGAGAGAAACAGGGACAGAAATATCAGTGTGTAGTTGCCTCTTGCATGCCTCCTGCTGGGGCCCTGGCCTGCAACGTAGGCCTGTGCCCTGATGGAATCAAACCAGCGGCTCTTTGGTTAAGTAGGCTGGCATTCAGTCCCCTGAGCCACACCAGCCAGGGTGAAAGTTAGGAGTCTTTATGCTATTTCTACATGTGTTACTAAATGCCTTGTGAGTCATTAAAGCATTTTATAACCCTTGGTCAAACAATGTATGTTTGATCTTGTAGTAATAAAGGTCTTTGAGTTTAGTATGTGATCTAAATAGGAGCAAAGTACTGTCAGCCCCCTTTAAAAAAAAAAACTTTATTTGAGCTAATTTTAGACTTATAGGTAAGCTGTCAAAATAGTAAGAAGAGTTCCCTTTAACCCCTCACCTCCTTTCTTTAATGTTAAATCTTCCTATAATCATAGTACAGCTATCAAGGATAGGAAATTAACATAGATACAATATTATCAGCTGAATTACAGACCTTATTAAGGTGTTTATCAATTATCCCACTGTCCTATTTCTATTTCTGTCCCAGGGTCCCACATTGCATTTAGTTATTATTTCTCCTTAGTCTCCTTTAGTTACGGTTGTTCCTCAGTCTTTCCTTATCTGTTGTGACTTCTGTGTCTTCAAAAGTATGAATTAGTTATTGTATAGAATGCCCCTCACTTTGGGCTTACTTGATACTAGCTCATGCTAAGCGTACCAAAAAGAATTCCTTCTCAGTGCATCATATCAAGAAGTGCATGATGCTGACATGGTTGTGATTACCGGGACTGCTTGGTTCACTTGGTGTCTGTAGGTCTTTCTACTGTAGAGTTACTGTCTTTACCTTTATAGCTGATAAGTATCTCGTGGGAGACTTTGCAAATAATGCTTCTCCTCACACGTTGACCCACCAAGTTTAACAATTAGTAGATCTTATATTTAAATTTATTAAGTTTGTGGTTGCATAATTGGGACTTCCTGTTTTCTCTCTTTCCTCCTACATTTATTAATTGTAATTCTATGAGAAACAGCTCTTTTCCATTTAATAATTTTATTATTCATATCATCGTGGACTCATGTTTATGTATTTTATTCTGTGAGTTAAAATCTAGTACTATTAATATTTGTTTTGTTGCTCAAATTGTTACAGTTTTGGCCTTTAGGAGTTCTGCATATTGGGTCCTGTGTTCTTTCAACAAGCCAACATTTTTTTGTTTTTTAAGCATATCTTTACTTTCTGGCACCTTAAGATGTTCCAGCTCATCTTGTATTTTCTCTACCCCATTCCTGGGATCATCTACTTCTCCAAGACATCCTGATTCTTTTTGTTGGAGAATGGTGTTAGGGACCAAGATATGGGTCTAGGTATGCTCATTGTTAGTGGAATGTTTTGCTTCTAGGTACTCAGAGCTAGGAAGTATATGTATGTATACTGCTTTACCTATGTACACACATCTATATATCTGTATTTGTCTGTAGAGTAAGTATATATATTAACCATGAGTTTATATTCCATTGCAATGCTGCCTATTTTGTTTAACTTTCCCCTTTTTCTTATTTAACTTTCTCCAACAGTGAGAGACCTGGTTCTTAGATAGCAGTCTATTTACTTATTTAATTATAGTGTACACATAGCGTAGTTTGAGAATTGCTAACTCTGTTCCTCTGCTTTTGGTTTTAATTTATTTTATGGATAAGTGAAACATTACTATGGTTCTAAGTCAGAGTTATGTTAAAAAATATATTCAGAAGTGTACTCCTCCTATCCCTGCTTCCCAGTTTATGTTTCCTTTCTTTTCTGCCCATACCTGTACGTAACCCTTCTCTCTAATTTCCGGTTTATACTTCCTATGTTTATTTTGCACAATTGAGTGGATTCCTGTATGTTTTCTTATATCCCCTTTCTTACATGTGATCATGGGCAAATCACATAACCTTCTTGAGATCTAGTTTTCTCATCTGTAAAATAAGGGAAATAGCATCTCCCCTTTTTTCAAAGGATTATGATAATGATTGAGATAATGAAAGAGAAAATGCTTTGTAAACTTTATGATATCATGTCATTTATAAGGTAATAGCATTGGTGGTTTCTGTCCAGGGAAATGCACTCGACTTCTCTGTCATTGTAGTAAACACAGTACAAGAAGCATTTGTTACTGTTTATCAAAATTCCTGGTGAAAACAGTTTGAGAATTAAATAGTTTTTTTCTGCTGCCATTCTGATGTTTCATTTTCATTATTTTTACCAGTTTCCAGTGTGGTTTCCGGTTATTGCAGCATGTCACGTGTAATTCCTTTTTTTTTGTTTCTGAGCTTGGCCAGCATCTGCGTTCTCCAAGAATGGTGTTTTTAATCCATACTAATATTTGGTCATATTTAAAAAGGATCAGTTACTGCTTATGTTAGCCGAGTAGATAAAAAAAGAAATGTGTAGCAGTTTTTTCCCCCTTTTTTGTGGTTTAGAGACTTTTATGTTTAGATTGTAATGGGACTGGCAGGTCCAGTGTCTGCTTCATTTCTGACAATTTGGTTTAGTCAGAAGATATAGGTGTCTTACATTCTTTCTTTTTAGATTTATTTATTTATTTTTAGAGAGAGGGGATGGGAGAGAGAAAGAGAAGGAGAGAAACATCAGTGTGTGGTGTTTCTCTTGTGTGCCCCTTACTCCCCAGTAGGCACATGCCCTGACTGGGAATCAAACCAGTGACCCTCTGGCTCGCAGGCTGGCGCTCAATCCACTGAGTCACACCAGCCAGGTATTTCACATTCTTTGAGTTCGCCTAAGAATAAATTCTTTTGATGAGATTTAAGGCTCAAAGATGTGTGGTAGTTATCTGTGTGGAACCCATGGATGAAGCACCTGTATTGTTTTTTATTGTTCTTAAATTTCGAATGCCAGGTCTGGTGAATTGTTTTACTTGGAGGAATTAAATTGGTTATTGTAAGTTATAGTTCATATACACTTTAAATATAGCAACCCTTTTAATTAACCGTATATTTATCAAACACATAGTCTAGATACAGAAAGTAAGTCTACCCATGCTTTCAGTGAAATTGAAGGTTTTGGTCCGTCTGTTCATATGGTACCATGTGTTCAACTTTGTGTCAGTTATAAGGACAATCGGAAGAACCCTCCAGTTGGCCAAATAGCCTTCGGAAACATACTGCTGGTTACTCTTAATTTTTCTATTTGGAGAGATATCATTTTTTTTTTTATATTCCAGAGTCATACAGGGTGGAGCAAAAGTGGATTTACAGTTGTTCATATGGAAAATGATATAACATTTAATAAATAATAATACATGAATAAGCTGTTCTGCATGCTCACAGCTGTAAGCCTACTTTTGCCCCACCCTGTATTTGTGAAAGTAGCATAGCTATTACCTGAAGGCTCTGCTGAATGACAAAGAACCGCTAGTAATGGTAAGGCTGGGAATGCTCAGTGGAGAGCGAAAGAACTAATGGAATCTTAAGAGTAAGAGAAGTAGAAAGGGGAAGGGATACAGTGGTCATTGTTTTGATACCATAGATTGAGCTACGTGCCTGATGGTTAGAGGAAAAACAGTAATTATTTATTAAATTACTAAAGGAGAAAGCGTTTGCTCAGTAACAGTTTTTGAAGACCTAAGACCCACTAACTCGTTTGGTCATTAGAAGAAGACAGAGCTTGTGCAGGATGGATGGAGAGAGACAGGAGACTACATGGTAGGCCCACTGAAGGTTTTCCAAAGTTGGACTGGTGCAGTGTAGTCCAGAGGGAAATGAAATGAAAAGGAAAAGGAAAGGATGATCATTATCATGAAAGCTATCAAAGGAGAAGATTTAGAATATCCTCGATGAAAGAAAAAAGCAGTTAAAACTGATTTCAAGGCTTTGAGACTAGAAGTGTTGATGGAGTATCAAAGGTGCAGGATTTAGTTTTATGTCATGATATGAGATAATGTGCAGATAAATTCAGTTTAGGACATGTTGGATTTGAAGCGAGTGAAACATCTCTTATTCTTTTAACAAATGGAGATAACTGGACATGTTTGGATGTAGAGTGATGGGGGTCAGCTGAACAGAAAGGGCTGGAAAAACAAATGTGTGAAAATAGAAGCATAACAGAGACAGTGAAGGTAAAAGCGAAAGTTCTTAGTCATCTGTGCAGTATCCGGTAATTTGATGCAGATGATGAAGCTACAGAAAAGAGGAAGAAGCTGCTAAAAGGAAAGAGAACCAAGAAAAGCACAATCTGTTTAAGCTTTCGAGATTAGGTTCCTACTGAGCTTTATGTAGTTGGAGAAAGTGGCATTTGATAAAGCTCTGAACACTGCCTAAGTAACTGTTCCTACATTTAAGGAAGATTGGGGACTGAGAAATTTCTTCTGCTTTTCTTTTTCTTAAAAAAATTGTTTTTAAATTGATTTGAGAGAAAGAGAAACATTGATTTGTTGTTCCACTTATTTATACATTCATTGGTTGATTCCTGTATGTGCCCTGACCGGGGATCAAACCTGAAACTTTTTGGTATATGGGACAATGCTCCAACCAACTGACCCACCTGGCTACAGCAATAATCACATATTTTATAATAAAATAAATTTAAAAGTACTTAAATCTCTTTCTGTATACTTAAGTTACTCATAGGCTGCTATTGGGATTCTGGGTAGGCATTATTATGAAATTATTAATTTGAATTCACATTTTTAATAAAATATATTTATATGCTAATCAGGAATTAAGCATAGAATAATAAATTCATTGTAACCACCCTTAATTGATAAATTTTAAGCGGAAAGAAAGGAACTGATATTTGAGTTAGCTATTCTTAACCTCATTAGTTTGGATTGATGTATAATTTCTTAGGCTTTTTGAAATAGTGGAAATAGATGATGACTCTGCGGTCCAAAGGAGTCTTGACTCAAAAGTTGGGAACTGCTTTGTTCAGTATTGGTACCGGCTGGGAACTGGTTATTTGGCAGAGTTGGGATGCTTTCTCCGTAGGTTCTATAGAGAAATTCTTTCTGTTTTCTTGTTTATGTATTCTAGCTTAATCAATAGCACTGACAGTGTGTCCTGGGATAAGTGCTGAAGAATTAGAAATAAGACATAGTGTTGGCCCTCAAGAAATTTATAGCCTTAGTGCAGGAGACAGATACACAGGAAGGGAAGTAAGTGGAAGTCAGCAAGCATAGGACCTGTGGGAGCTCTGAGGAGGGTCACTTAGGCACGAGGGTAGAAGAGAATTGGGAGGGATGAGGGGAGAGACTTCCTAGCAAAGGGGACACCTCTAAACTGAATCTGGAAGGATGAATGAGCCATAGATGGTGGTAGGAGAGAGAATATTCCAGCTGGAATCAGCACATAAACTCAGGACGGTGAAAGGTGACCTGTTCCATTGCTAGAGCAACAGTGTAGAGAGGGAGAAGTGGGCAGATAATCAGAGGCTGTAGAAAGGACCATATAAACTATGTTAAGGAGCTTGGATTTCACCCAGGCGACAATGGGAAGCCGTCAAAGTTGTAGGCTGGAGAATGATAATGACCAACTCATGTTTTAGAAGGACACTTCTGGAAGGGTGCAGGAGGGAGATTGGGTTATATATGTTGTAAATGATTCAAATCCAAGAATGATGTCAGTTTTAATTTTTACTTGGGACTTTAAAAAGTTTGTACATACTTTTTCTAAGGATGACTTTTAGTTTACTCTCTTATCTGCAATTTCCTAAATTTATGAAACACGTAGGTATTTTTGTTCAGGAAAACTCAGAGCTGGGTAAATGTCCATGCTTGTTACTCAACCTGCGTTTAAGGATTACTTGGACTTTGTATATTTTAAAAAACAGATATAGGTCTGAGGCTTCAGCCATTGTTTGTAATTAGTACATGATTAGTACTAGATTCATAGTAGATATCTTACAAGTTTATAAGTTTATAGTTTATAAGGCATGTAGTCTTGGTATTCAAATATGGCACACTTAATAGTGAAAGTGCCTGCCTACTAAAAGTTAGGCGTCTTTTGTTATAGTGCTAAGAGGATACACACACACACACACACACACACACACATATCCTCATATATGTATATAACAGGTTTTGAACTGTAGGTTTTTAAAAATCTAGGAAATGCATTTGCTCTTATAATATTCTTAATATTTTTTTCTTTAGCCTTTGTAAGACTGTAATATGTGATACATGTAACATAAAATATGTGTTAATTAAGGCTCTGGTCATCAGTAGATTATTAGTACTTAAGTTTTTTTTTTTTTTAAGGTTTTATTTATTTATTTTTAGACAGGGAAGGGAGAGGGAGAGAGAGAGAAACATCAATGTGTGGTTGCTGGGGGACATGGCCTGCAACCTAGGCATGTGCCCTGACTGGGAATCGAACCTGCGATGCCTGGTTCGCTGCCCGCGCTCAATCCACTGAGCTATGCCAGCCAGGAGTACTTAAGTTTTTGGGGAGTTAAAAATTATATGCAAATTTTCTGAGCAGGGGGTTGGTGCCCCTAACCCCTACATTGTTGAAGGGTTAACTACATATTTATTTATATATGTGTGTGTATATATATAGTGTGTGTGTATATTTGTTATATATAAATTATATATAGTGCGTATACAATATATACACATTGTGTGTGTGTGTAACATACATATACATGTATATATAGTTTAGCTAGGAATTTGAAATTCTAGGTTAATTTGATTGCTTTCGAAATGAAAAGGGAAGTTGTGTAGGCATAGTGCTTACATGAGCCATTGGATATGAAATAGAAAGCAGTTAGACCAGTCTAATTCTTCATTGGAAATCACAACTTTGAAAACATTTTTTAGAGGGGATCCTTCTTATGACAGAAAGATTCTTAAAGATGGAACACACTTGGCTCTGGGAAGTGAAACTGAGTTGAAAATACTCAAAACCAGAACAAGGGAAGGTTCCATTCAGTTTCATGTTGCTTAGCTTCTTTGGCTCTCTCATAAAAGATTAGCAATTCATATTTTATTTGCTTGTTTTTTAGTTTCTTTCTCTGTACTTTAAATATTTAATATTGTGTGATTTTTAAAAGCCCCTTATTTGTTTTTCTTACTGGAAGCACTTTTTCCTGTGTCTGAGCATGTAGAACATTAGTAGTCTATGAAGAGACTCGGGTTATTGCAGTCAAAGGCACATTCCTAGTTGCAAGAAAAGTTTTGAATTTTTTTAAGGCACTTAAATTATTTCTGCTTTGAGAAAAGAGATTGTTCACTGTGCTTTAGTAGCCAGTACCTAAGTTCATTGCTTCTTAACCCTAAGAAAAACGGGGCTTGCTGACAGCAGGTGGTTTTACAGGCCTGTGAAATTGGACAGCATGTTCAGCAATGTAAACAATGGCAGCCGTTTTTTGCTGGCATCTCTGTTGTTCAGAGTGTAATGAAACTGCTTCTCACAAATGGCTTCACTTGCTGACTCATCTTCCAGCCTGTAAACAACCATAGTGTCCAACATTATTTGATGCTGGGATTGAGAATAAAAAGAACCAGAGTCTTAGAATGTGAGGGTTGGAATGGATCAAGAAAATCCTTTAATTCAGGTGGCCTCAGTTATCAAAAAATGTCACTGTGACAGATGCCAGAGCACTATTTAGAGTACCATTAGAATCTTCTAAATGATCAAGGATTTTTTCTGTGTGCAAATCCTTAAGGTGTACTTCTTAGCTTTCCTTTAAAACTAACACATTATTCTGAAGGTGGCTGTGAGCAATGTATCGGGACAGCACACAGTTAATGATGGCCGTAGAATGCAGGGGGACTGTGGGAAAGAAGTAAAGTGAGTTGCCTTGTCCCTGAAACTTTTCTAACATAATGAGAAAAATAGATATGAGAAAGAAGTGTGGAACATTTAGGAGTCAACTTATTAACAAGTGTATAATCTGATTCACCTGATACTGACACTATGAAGGAGGCTTATAATAATTGATGTGAGCTCTTAGAGCAGTGGTTTAGATTTTTGACACAAAAAAGTCACTTGCAGAAATGAAAACCTCTCGTAGATTTTAATTCTGTAGAACGGAAACTACCCTCCAGGAAACTCATGTACATTTTCCACAGACAACTCATTGAAAACCATTGACCTAGAACAGCAGGTCTCAGAAATTAAAAAAAAAAAAAATTATTTATTTTTTAGAGAGAGGGTAAGGGAGGGAGAAAGAGAGAAAGAAACATCGGTACATCAACTGGTTGCATGCCTGTAGCTGGGAATATGGCCTGCAACCCAGGCATGTGTCCTGACAGGGAATTGACCAAACCAATGACCTTTCGGTTCACAGGCTGACACTGAGTCTGCTGAGTCGCACCAGCCAGGGCTACACTCTTAAAATTTATTGAGAGCTCACAAAGCTCCTGTTACACAGGCTACCTCTGTTGGTATGTACAGTATTAGATGTGAAAACAAAAAATTTAAAAATATACTCTTGATTAAAAATAACAGTTAACAGACCCACTATACGTTAACATAGTTTGGAAATGAAAAAAATAGCTTATTCAGAACAAAAATTTATTGAGAAGTGGCATTATTTTATATATTTGCAAATCTCTTTAGTGTCTAGCTTAAGAGAAGATACATGTTTGGATTCTCATATCTGCTTCTGCATTCATTCTGCTGTACATTGTTTTGTTTGGAGAAAATGTCTCACTCAGATACATTGTAGGGAAGGAGAGAGGTTTTAAAGTCTCAGGTAATTGTCATTATTTATTATTATGATAAGCAATGTTTCTTAAAGGTAGTTTCAATCTGAAACCTGAAACCACGTCCATGAACATTGCGTGCACTTAAGTCTGTTGGTGTGTATTGCACTTTTTAAAGAAAATTGAAGTACAATTGACATAACAGTTTTGGGTGTACAGCATGATTCAGTGTTTTTACATATTGGGGAATGTTCACAATAGTAAGTCTAGTTAGCATCTGCCTATGTACATAGTTTTTTCGTGTGATGAGAACTTTAGAGACCTACTCTATTAGTAACTTTTAAATATGCAATACAGTATTTTTAACTGTTGTCCCCACTCTGTATATTATACCCCATGGCTTATTTTATACATGGAAGTTGTACCTTTTACCATCTTTACCCACTTATTTTACCCCCACCTCCCATATATTGCACTTTCAGTGGATGTTTTATCCACGCGTGATTTTCTGATATGCCTCAGTCATTTGGAAATAATGATTCATTAAGTTATGCAGACTTTTCAAATGTTCATGTATTTCTGTATACAGTACTATAAAATTAATATTATAAAGTTAGTATCACCACTGATCTCATAAGAAAAGTCTTTTGGGATGTTCTTGAGCTCTTGTTGATAGGTACTGACTGGCTCAACTGTGGCTCATGAAGGCTGGAAGGGTGATTGAGGTTGCATTTCTGTGACCCAGTCTTGGGTTGAAGGGAAATGGGTTTAATGTTTACAAAGAAGCGCCATGTTGAAGGCCCTGAAAAAGAGGCATTTTATTGTCCTGCTTCCTTTTCCTAGTGTTAGCAGGTTTGATTAATTTTAAGGGGTACAGAGCTAGAAATAGTTGACTTTTTCAAAGAAATTTGTTAACCCAAAGGAATTTCTGTGATGGAATGTTTGTGTACTTTCGAGCATGGCTGTTCTAAGTGCTCTGGTCACTGTCACAGATCTGGTGGGAATCTCTAGAACCTGTTTCTGAGCCTTTTAATATACCATCCTCCATCCTGAATGGCCTTTACAAATGTCCTGTTAGACTCCTGGATCAGTTTTATCTCATGGAATTGTTTTCACTTCTTCCCCAGACTCTGTTCCCGTCTTCCTTTTTTTGAGCTTTTAACTAAGTCTCTTATTAAGCCACTATTTAGGATGAGATAGAGACAAAAATGCATCTCTTATCCCAAGTGGGGTGGATAAGACAGTTTGACCTAAGATTTCATGACTTGTGCTTCTAGGCTACGTAACAGAAACTAGACTGTTGTTATATAAAATTTTGTTACTTTTCTAAGGGGTTGCTTCAACATATATCCAAGGATTACTTTGAAATCAGCCTTTTCCTCCCCTTATACGATCTGCCTTTATAGAATTGTACTTTGAAAGTTGGCATTCAAATAAAATTCTGATTGTTGTCATTATTTATAATAGCAAACTTTTTAAAACATGCTAAAGGCCTGGTAAATATGGGCCGGGCAAATTATGGGCTGTATTTGCATTGAACTACTGTATAATCTTTTGAAAAGTTGCAATACATCGGCATTAAAACAGTTCACATCTATTCTATGGAGCCAGTTAAAAATAGAATATATGATCAAATTTTATTTTAAAAAGTATATAGAAAAAGTGCTTGGTTATCAGCAGTGTTCGTAGGGTTATCTCTGGTTGCTGGTGAGAGTGGGTGATTTTCCTTTTCTTTCTGTGCTGAATGATTTTTTTGTGTGTGTACATTAACCATGTATTACTTCGATAATCAGAAAAAAAGCTGTTTTTATTTTGTAAAATGAAACTAAGCTGAAATGTGACTCTGCAAGTTCCTCATTCAATAGACAACCAAGATTAAATTATATTATTTTAAGAGTGAAGAGTATTTGAAATACATTTGTAAATTTTCAACAGGCAATCAAGGGAGAGAGGGCATTTTTGGGGTTAACTATTAGTTAAATAAAAACTTAACTGATTTTGAATTATGTTCCCAAAAGATTCTGATTAAATTAATCTTTATTTTACTGTTCTATCAATACTAGTGCTGATCTCCCCACATTTGTTTTCATGACACAGTTTACTTTAAAATAGGTATCATTCTTTTTTAAAGGAAAACCTTATTTTTTATGATGCCTGTTGTTAAACTTTTGAAAGTCCTTTGCCATCTTGTCCTTGCTGTCTTGGCTTTCCGCTGGGTTTGCAGCAGGGCTGAGCCAAAAATGGCTGCTGCTGCTGCAACATGGGCGGGCATAGTATAGACAGTCTGCTGTGGTTCCTGTGACAGAGCAGCAGGCGAAAACTGGGGAACGTGCCCAGGCTCAGGATTCTCTTGTGGAAGAGTTACTGTATTGCGGATTCTGCTGTTGGGAGGAAATGCCACTGTGTATCAGGATTTATAGCCTTAGCAGGGGAACCACCCATTCTCTGTAGGAGAAGAAATCTTAGCATATGCTGTCATTTGCTGAGCAGGATTAGCTGTTTCCAGAAAGCATCAAGGTTTACCTCTGTTTCAGTTGATAACAGAGAAGTGTCCAGAATGGCAGAGATTCTGGCTTGGTGGGTGGCTTTACTGAGTAGGTAGCATTCTTGTCAGGGACCAAGTGGGTAGTGTATAATGGAGGATTAAAAACGTCTGCCCCTATGTGCAGCTTGTGTGAGGAGTACTGTGAAACATCACAAGTAAAACTAATATGTTAAGGTGAGAGATGGGGAGTGGGTTGAGTAGGGGATTGAAATTGCCCTGTGTGCTGCTCAAGCCGCTCCTTAGGGTGAACGCGTTGCCATTTGGATAGGGTGTGTTTGAGCCCGAGTTTCTGTCCTGCCTGTGACTAGAGATGGTCATGATGTAGGAATACTAGGATATGCTGCTTAGCAACCAGTAAGATAGGGTATATCTGGATGGGCCTTGATACTCTGCTTCATTCATTTCTCTTTTAATGTGATGAAAAGAAAAGGCTTTTCTGCTTTAAAAAAAAAAAAAGGCTCCTTCCTCAGAAAAGCTATATGTGATCATTGTAAAAAACATAGGAAAAAAGAAAAAAATTAACTCTTATCATCCATTAGTAACTATTAGCATTAAAGAAAGGACTTTATTTATTTTTTAGAGAGAAGGGAAGGAAGGGAGGAAGACAGAGAGGGAAACATCCATATGAGAGAGAAACATTGATCAGTTGCCTCTCTCATGTTCTGATGTGAGGACCTGGCCCTCAACCCAAGGGTGCCCTGACTGGGAATTGAACTGGTGACCTTTTGGTTTGTGGGATGATGCCCAACCCACTGAGCCATGCAGGTAGCATTAGCATTAGCATGCTAATTAGCATTAGCATCCCCTGACTATTAGCATTTTTCATATGTTTTCTGGAAGGAATTTTTGTTTATATGTTATATATGTTGGCATTATATGTTATATACATATGCTGTAAACCATACAGTAAATCTGTTATATTTTCTATTTTAACATTGATATATTCCTATTTCAATACACATTTTGAGGGCTTTACTGGCTTTATAATATTTCTTTTTTTTAAAGAGATTTTATTTGTTCATTTTTAGAGAGAGGGGAAGGGAGGGAGAGGAGGAGAGAAACATCAATGTGTGGTTGCCTCTCACACACCCCTACTGTATAGCCCTGGCCCGCAACCCAGGCATGTGCCCTGACCGGGAATTGAACTTGTGACTCTTTGGTTTGCAGGTCAGTGCTCAGTCCACTGAGCCACACCAGTCAGGGGCTTTATAATATTTCTGTATATGACTGTACCACGTTATACTTAAAAACACATCCTTTATTATCAGGTTGTTAACAATTTTGCTATTAAAAGAAATGCTGCAACTACCATCCTTGTGTATAATATTTTTCAATATTTCAGATATTTCTTTAATAAAGTAAAAATTACTGGGTCAGTAGGTGTGATCATTAGGATAATTGTTGTATATTGCTGTATTTTACCAGTATTAAATATTCTAGTTTTTAAATTTTTGTTAATTTGATAGGTGAAAATGATACTCAATTTTAATATGCATTTCTTTTATTACTTACAAGATTTAGTTTTCCCCCATGTTTATTAGTTTTTAATTTTCTATTTTGAAAATTATTTGTATCCAAGGCTTAAAATTTAATTGAGATCTTAGTTAAGGTTCAAAACTTAGCAAAATAATAAAAATTTAAAATTTTATACCATCTGTAGTAATTTATATTTCTGCCCTGGCTGGTGTGGCTCAGTGGATTGAGCACTGGCCTGCAAACCAAAGAGTCACAAGTTCAATTCCCGGTCAGGGCACATGCCTGGGTTACGGGCCAGCTCTGCAGTAGGGGTGTGTGAGAGGCAACCACACATTGATGTTTCTCTCCCTCTCTTTCTCCCTTTCTTCCCCTCTCTCTAAAAATAAATAAATGAAATAAAATAAAACTTACACTTCTATATTATACATTTAAAAATACTAAAAATCCTGTTCATCCATTCCCATCATTAGAGGTTGTTAGAGGTTGTCAGAGCTGACAGGTAAGCATGCCTATTTTTACAGACCTTTTCATATGCCTTTACACATTGAGAGAGAGAGAGAAAGAAGAGAAGAGGAAGAGGGTCAGGGAGAGGGAGAGTGGTGGAGATTTTTAGAGGATGGACTCTGGAATTGGATTCTGTGGTTTGTATCCTATGTGCTGGAAATGTGAATTGTCATCTTGAGAGATTGAGAGTCCCATAGATCACAGTCCCAAGCTCCCACGCAGTGTGGCATTTCTGGGCCACACTGGAAGAACCATTGTCTTGGGCCACACATTAAATACACAGACAGTAACAAAAGCTGATGAGTAAAAAAAGGTTTCAAGTGTATTTATGGTTTTGTGTTGGGCTGCATGCATAGCCACCCTGGCCCACATGCCGTCCGTGGGCCAGACACCCTTGATAGTGGCTGTGTACCTTGGGAAAACAATTTATCCTTATTGTGCCCTGTGTCCTCATATGTGGAAAGAGACAGAGACTCACATTGTTGTGAGGATTAAATCAGTCAGTACATTCAAAGTGCTTAATGGAGTAGTACCTGGCTGGCACTTGGTGTTGAATAGTAATATAGTAATAGCTGTTACTATTATTATTAGTAGTAGTATTAGCATTAATTATATATATTTATAAGAAGAACATACGTGGAATTATACTGCACATGCTTAGTGACCACTTTTTCATGTGTATTTGCCATGTGAATAAATATAGATTGTTCTGTAGTTGTATTGTTATTTATTTAACTCTTGCTATTGATGGATATTTGCATGGTTTCCAGTGTTTTTATTTTTTATTTTTGTATTAAAATCTGTAGCATGTATCTTGGTACATATGTGCATTTTAATAGGATGGAGTTGTATAAAATTAATATTCAAGACCTTTTTTCCTCTCCTTATTTTTTGATAGCAGTTTTATCTTATGACTCAAGTATTATCTCTGGTTCTTATTAGGTACTAATTAGAAATTTAAAAATACGTTTTCCTGTTCCCTGCACCATCTCTCTCCCTCCAAAGTTTGTTCTTCCATCTTTGTTTTTCACTTTCTCATGTCTGGTGATTGGTAGTTTCCATTCATATTTATGAATGAGGGATGAGGTGGGTCAGGAGAGTTAGCTGAATTCCCTGCAGTGAGTAATAGGTGTCTCTAGAACTAAATGTTGTCTTTAAGTTTTGTGGCTGGAGCCTGTCACCAAGGGCAATATTAATTCCTTTATTTTTCTTGCAATAATTCTTAAAGTACTGCAGATAAAAGAGAAAATCATTATTGTTAAGATAAATCATGTTAATAAGTTTATAATATAGTCAGCTTTTGATATATTCACATACTATTTATGTTTTGTGGAGTTTCTCATGTACAGTATTTTCCAAATATAGTTCAAGTGTTATTTGGGATCTAAACAGATATTATGAAGTAAAAAACCAAAAATTTCTTTAAAAAAAAGATTTTATTTACTTTTAGAGAGAAGGGAAAAGGGAGAAAATGAGGGAGAGCAGCATCAGTGTGTGAGAGAGATATTGGTTGGTTGCCTTGCACATGCCCTGAAGTGGGGGCCTGGCCTGCAGCCTGGGCACATGCCCTGACTAAGGATCCAACTGGCGACCTTTCAGATCACAGGACAATGCCCAACCCATTAAGCCACACCAGCCAGGGCAAAAAGTTTCTAAATATAACCTTGTCTCTGTGGGATTTGCTAGCTTTTGAAGAATTGAGGTTTATTTTTGCATTACCATTATTGCAATTTTAGACTTTCCTATTGAAATTAAAAACTTGTGACTATTAATTTTTCTCATATTCAAGTCATTGTATGACAACTATTGTTCTCTTCTTCTTTTAAAAAATATTTTATTAAATTTTAGAGGGGAAGGGAGGGAGAAAGAGAGGAGAGAAACATCAGTGTTCAGGAGATACATTGATTGGTTGCCTCTTGCATGGTTTCAACCTGGCCCCAAACCCCAGGCATGTGCCCTGACTGGAAATCAAACAGGTGGTTCACAGGCCGGTGCTCAATCCACTGAGCCATACCAGCCAGGACAATTGTCCTCATCTCATAGATCATTTGAACACATTATTTTAAATATAAAAATCACGTCTCATCTTTATTTTAATTTTTTTTAAAGATTTCATTTATTTGTTTTTAGATGGGAAGGGAGGCGGAGAAAAGCATCATGTCTGGTTGCCTCCTGCATGCCCCCTACTGGGGACCTGGTCTGCAACCCAGGCATGTTCCCAGACTGGGAATCCAACCAGTGACCTCTCTGTTCACAGGCTGGCACTCAGTCCACTGAGCCACATCAGTTAGGGCCTTATTTTAAAAATGTATATACTGTATACACATTCATTAAATTTAACGAAGTCGTTAAATCATTCTCAAATTGATGGGCAAGGTAACTGCTTTAAAGCACCTGTTTTCTCCTTGGATGATGTTAAAGTGTTGTTGGTTTTTATTTTGTAATGCTAAGAACTCTCTTTTGCTCTTAATTCTTTAGCTGAAGAGCTCAATTGAAGCTTCATAGCTTTCATAAAATAAGGAAGTAATTAACCATCCTGTCAGTCCTAACCCTGAACATGTCTGCTTTTCTCAGATACCATTTTGTGGTTTATAGATTAGTCTGATTTTCTTTTTTGAAAATTTTATTTATTGATTTTTTTTTAGCGAGAGAGAGGAAAGGAGAAAGAGAGAGACATTGATTTGTTGTTCCACTCATTTATGCATTAATTGGCTGAATCTTGCATGAGCCGAGATGGAACCCACAGCCTTGGCATGGGACAGTGCTCTCACCAGCTGAGCTACCTGGCCAGTCTCATGGAGTCTCATTTTCAAATGGTAGTCTTCATGTCGTCTGTTGCTGAAAACAGCTTTTCTGTTATTTTTATCTTATTATAACCTGCTGCATAGGTAAATCTGATGATGCTATTGGGATGTTGAATTTTAGTGAGAGGAAGACATTTTATTGTTTTTATTCTGCTGTTATTTTAGTTCATTGACCTCTTTCCAGTTGGAAAAACAATTTGGTAACTATTTTGGCATTGCGTTGGTTATCCACAAACGTCTAGAGAACATTCTATCTTCCTGACAAAGACACATATTGTGATACACTCTTGATGAGAAAAGCCATTGTAAAACAAATTGGGAGAGTGTTTAAGAATTGGAGAAATATTAAATTTTTTTTAGTCATTGGTTGAAGCTAGGTAACATTCTTATTAGACTTGGGTGACCCAAGTAAGTAATCTTTTACTTTTTTAATGGAAGAAAATGGATGTTTTAAAATAAAATTTATTGATATTTTTTTAGAGAGAGAGAGGAAGGGAGAGAGACAGAGAAACATTGACCTGTTGTTGTTCCACTTATTTATCTGTTCATTGGTTGCTTCCTCATGTCCCCTCATCAGAGATTAAATTAAACATGCAACCTTATCGGAATGATGCCCTAACCAACCAAGCTACCTGGCCAAGGCCAAGAAAATGTTGTCTTTTTTCTTTTTAACGATTTTGCTTACTTTTAGAGAGGGGGAAGGGAGAGAGAAAGAGAGGGAGAGAAACATCAACGTGTGGTTGCCTCTCACACACCCCCTACTGGGGACCTGGCCCTCAACCTGGGCATGTGCCCTAGACTGGGAATTGAACCAGCGACCCTTTGGTTTGCAGGCTGGCACTCAGTCCACTGAGCCACACCAGCCAGGGCAGAAGATGCTGTCTTAGTTAGCATAATTATAGGGATGTGGCAAGGCCAGGATAGTGGTAGTCAATCTTGGATGCTCATGGAGTCAGTTTTTCAATTAAAAAAAAATACACAGATATCTTGTGAATCAGATTTTGCAGTTGGGGTTTTAGATATGCAACTAAATTTAAGACTGTTGGCATCAAATTGGAATGATTTAGTGTGGGTTAATTAGGTCTTGCATATTATATAAGGGACATTAAATTAGTATTTGCTTCTTTGGACAGTACCTTTTCTGAGAGCTTTGAGTACTAGTACAATGCTTGTTGGCTTCATTGTCTATTCTTTCTTAAGGTTCGTGATTTATAATGATCAAGAAATGAAAGATTCTTTTGCTTCTCAGTGGAAATGTCCTCTAAATTTCTAGATTAATATTTAATTAGGGTTTGGCAAATGACTAGAGGAAGATGTTCTTTCATTTCAAGGTAGGTGAGTTCTGGGACCTGGTAATGGGTACTTGTGCCTGACATACTCTTAGAATTTGGAATATTTTATTACCAGTATCTAATTAGTCAAATTGACAGACTAATGGACACTGGCAGCCTTTTGTCTGTTTTCTTTCCTGTTATGCAGTTAATTTTCTTCTTTAAAAGATGTTTATTTATTTTTAGAGCGAGGGGAAGGGAGGGAGAAAGAGAGGGAGAGAAACATCGATCAGTTGCCTCTCAAACCGTAGACCTGGCCTGCAGCCCATCAAACTGGTGACCTTTCAGATGATGCCCAGCCCACTGAGTCGCACCAGTCAGGGCTTCTCCTATTTTTTTGGAAGTGAACTTTTTTAAGTCAGCCAAGGTTCTTGTGTGCAAATGAGTAAGTCAAGTTCTGCTTCTATTGTTATTATCAAGGATTATTAGAATTACTGTAAGCCTCCTAAAATATTTTTTAAAAGATATGTGCTACAGAAAATAAATGTGTTAACATAATCTTTAGTGTATAATGAAAGGGTTCCTTGATTTTAATCTGAAATTTTTCACTAGTTAGCATGTTACCAGATCCTAAGCCATTGTGGCACTCTGAGGTTATAAGGGACTCAAGCTTCCTTTATATTTAAAAAGATTTTTAAGTTACAGTTGATATTTCATATTTTGTATTAGTTTCAGCTGTACAGCATAGTGGTTAAGTGGTTAGATAACTACATAATTTACAAAGTGATTTCCCCATAATTCTAATACCCATCTGGCACCATGTATAGTTATTACAATGTTATTGACCATATTCCCTATGCTGTACTTTACATCCCATGATTATTTTGTAACTACCGCTTTGTACTTCTTAATTCCATTACCTTTTTTACCTAGCCCTCCAACTCCCCTCCCATCTGGCAACCCCCAGTTTGTTCTCTGTATCTGTATGAGTCTTTTTGTTTTGTTTGTTCTTTTGTTTTATTCTTTAGATTACCCATGTGAAATCATATAGTATTGTTTTTCTATCTGACTTATTTCACTTGGCGTAATACCCTCTAGGTCCATCTGTGTTGCATAAGCGGTAAGATTTCATTCTTTTTATGTCCCAGTAATATTGCATTCTATATATGTACCACATCTTTTTTTTGACACACCAATATATTTATTTAATACATTCATCACAGGGGTTCAACCAGAGAGTTTAAAAACCAGAAACAAAAACAAATATGACTCCACAACTGAAGATACTGTGTCATATACAGAAATCAAGACAAGGATAGGCCAACTGAGGGGGAAAAAGAGACACTACAAGGAAAGAGACTGCACAGCCCTGGTCAGGATTCTTGGCGGGAGACCTGCTCTGTGTAGGTTTCTTGCAGGTGCTTGTTGAAGGTGGTGGGGCTTCTCCAGAGCTCACAGCACTGTGTTCAAGGGGCTATTGATGTTGATTTCTCCTAGCGGGCTCTGGATGGGGAGAGCAGCATGGTCCTGATACAGGACAGACCAGTTGTCCTTGAGGTTGTCCTGGCAGATGTTACCCTGGGTGTCCATGTGAGGGTGGCTAGCAGAGTGTGAGGAATTTTGCCTTTGGTGTGTCATTGCGCTGCCACTGGTAAACTCTAGGGGGGAACCTTATACCTCGGGTCTTCATATGCTGTGCCAGCTGCTCCATGGATGGTTTCTACCCACTTGAAAAGGTTGTCTGATTCAGGAAAGGCAGAGATCCCTTTGTCATCAGACGTCATGAGCGTCATCAGCTCCTGCAGTAACCTCTTGCCCATGGGACCTGGGCAGTGCCCCTGCTGGGCTCGCCTCCTTTACCAGCAGTGGTGATGCTGGCTACTGGGTTGCAGTTCTGGAAGGCCATCTGGGCGGTGCTGGCAGGGACACAGGAACTCCGAGAACAGGACTGTAACTGCTGCACCACATCGTTATCCAACGGCCAGTCTACTGATGGGCACTTGGGTTGCTTCCGTATCTTGGCTATTCTGAATAACACTGCCTTGAACATAGGGGTGCTTATATTCTTTCAAATTACTGTTTTGTACTTCTTTGGATATGTGTCCAGAAATGGAATTGCTGAGTAGTAAGGTAGTTCCATTTTTAATTTTTTGAGGAACGTCATACTGTTTTTCATAGTAGCTGCAGCAGTTTGCGATCCTACCAACAGTGCGCTAGGGTTCCTTTTTCTTCACATCCTCACCAACACTTGTTGATTTATTGATGATAGCTATTGGGACAGGTGTGAGATGATATCTCATTGTGGTTTTAATTTGAATTTCTCAGGTGATTAGTGACGATGAGCAGCAAGCTTATATCTTTTGAGCATGCCCTTTGTAGGTCAAGTGAACTTCCTGGTCCAAGAGGGCTGCTTGGCTCTAGCTTATGTTTGCGTTCTAGTTAGCAGGAAGGGCAGTGGGGAGGGCAGAGCTGCTTCCTCTCTTAAAGGTCATTGACAGAAGATTCATATGTCACTTTTACTTTTATTGAGGAGAGAGAGGAGGCACAAAAGTTGGGGGGCAACTCGTAGTCTCTGGCGCATGGGATTTTTATGAGGATGTGCCTGTCAGAATGATGGGCTTATATTATAGTGGGTGCTTTGTCAGTGGTAATCTGTTTTAAAATTTGGAATTTTAAGCACGTTTTGCCTAGTTTTTTGCTTTGTGGTATGCAGCCTGGAGCTTTAAGGAAGAGAGGGTGACAGCTATTCCTGTTGAGACAAACAGCCTCTTTCTATATTCACTTTAATCTTTCCGAGCACACAGATAACCCGCATGAGGCAGTTAAACAGCAGTTCATTAACCCTAAAACAAAAGAAGTCTGTTATGCACTTGCTAGCTGAAGGTAGTGAATGAAGTAGGCTTCTTAAGATGTAGTTTGGGCTAAATGCTTCTTATACAAGCCTACACACCCACATGTAAAAGAATTTTAAACAGTATAATTGAGTCACAACCTAAATAACAGAATTATATTTTAATAGTACATTATATTCAACTTTAAGGACACCCCGTAATTCACCAGTAAAATCTTTGTTAAATATGTCAAAGAATGTAGAAATCCCTAGTAATGAACTAAGAAAATAGTGGAAATGAGTATAGGGTGAATAAGAGATTTTCAGCTATTTGTTCTCTCTACATCTAAGTTCATTACTGTAAAGTTAGTTTAACTCTGGTATGTTTGCATTTTTATGTTAATATTTCTGAAATACAATTTCCCATTATTTAACTTGTCTGAATAGATATGAATATTGGAATGAGTTATAGAAATAAGCATGATGGAAGATAAAAATATGTATAGGAGAAGAAATACTTCTATGGTGCTTTGTTGTCTTCTTTTGTGTTATTATAGAAATTATTATTTGACATAGTGAAAGAAGATTCAGCTCTAGATTTGGTATTTTCTGTTTTCATAATGGAGCAGATTTAAAAGCTTTCTTGTATCTTTAGGTATAAGAAATTAGATACATAAACTCTACCTACAAAGGAGGACTTGTGCCCTTTGAAAAACAAAATTCAGGATTTACCTAAGAATTTGAGGCTTGAGGACACCTCAAGCTACAGAAGTATTATGTCAAAACAGTATATTTGTCAGTCTTTCTCTGTTTTAATAACATTTTAGGATTTATTACATTGAATTTTCTTTTTCTTTTTTTTAAAGGTTTTATTTATTTATTTTTAGAGACACGGGGGTGAGAGAGGGAGGGAGAGAGGGAGAGAAACATCAGTGAGTGGCTGCCTCTCGCATTCCCCCTACTGGGGACCCAGCTTGAAACCCAGGCCCGTGCCCTGACTAGGAATCAAACCGGCAACCCTTTGGTTCACAGGCCAGCACTTAATCCACTGTGGCACACCAGCCAGGGCTGCTTTCTCTTTTAAATAATAAATAAAGTTTTGAAAACTTCATTCCTTTATTCTGTATTTTCATTTATAATTCATGACGATGAAAATCTCTTTAAGAAGTAGAAATGCTCCTACTTCAGTTTTCATTCAAGTAACATTTCAGGATGACAGAAGTGATTTTATTAAAGAAGCAAATTATTTTTTTCCTCTTCATTTCATTTTCAGTGTTTATGTTCTGACATGTCATTGGAATTATGTTTCCATGGAAAATAATTAGTAAATATTTCTGCTTTCTGTTTTAGTTACCTATATTTGTGGCTTAATTGAAATCTATTCTAGTAGGAATAAATATATTTTGACTATGGGAGTAATTTATGTGATTATATTATGTAAAGAAAAAGTAAATTGCCAGTGAAGCATTTAAATAATAAATCAGGATTTGTAAGGAAAAACTAAGGGTCTCTAACTTAGAGATACCAAAAACTTTGGTATCTAACTTAGAGATTCTTGACCTTTTACCAGTGCTTTTTGTTCCCTTTTAATTGTAGATTATTTTGATATTTTGGATAATAATACTGTAATTCTGGGCAAAACATATAACTTTCCTGGCTTTCCATGCACCTTTTTCTTTACCTGCCTCGTCTGCTTCTAACATCTCTTCTCCTCTTTGGGGTTATTTTACTTCTCAGTCTCTTGCTCTCTTAAAATTGATTAACTAGACTGAGTTAACTCCAAGATCCTGGTTACAGGGACCTGGCCTGCAACCTGGGCCTGTGCCCTGACCAAGTACCCAATCAGCAACCTTGTGGTTCACAGGTCAGTGCTCAATCCACTGATCCAAAGCAGCCAGGGCTAAAAAAACATTTTTTCTCCTAACTTTCCCTCTCTCAAAATAACAATCCTGTTAGGAAAATGTATGAATTAGTAGGCTATTCAGGTTCTCCCAGAATGAAGGGACACTCCAGCAGTGTCCAGTAGAACTTTCTACCATGATGAAAACATTTTGTGTCTACATTGTCCAATATGGCAGCCACTAGCCATGTGTGGCATTGAGTACTTCAAATGTGGCGAGTGAGATTGAGGAACTAAATTGTTAAATTTTATTTAATTTTAATTAAATTTATATTTAAATAGCTGCATGTGGCTAGTGGTTGCCATATTGGACAGCATAGTTCCAGATTATTCATTCAATCAGCAGATATTTTTTTGAACACTCAGTGATATGGTTTAGCATTGTATTAGGTGCCAGAAATATTAGGATCCGGCAGTATGCAGGAGACAGAGATAAAGGTAATACAGAGTGAGAGTCACTGTATTAAATAAAAGCACAGGGTTCCACAGCAGCACAAATACCAGTTCTTACCTAATCCAGGCTGAGGGTGGTTCACATTAGGTGTGTTCTAATGTGAGAAGTCTGATGTTAAATATGTCCTTGTATTGTACACCAAGGGATTCGGAACCATTTTGCCATTGTTTTTAAGTGTTTGGGGTCAGCTCTAGTATATCTGTGATTTAACTCTGGACCTTGCGTATAGAATTGATAGGTCTTCATTTGTTTGTGATGAGATTACTTTTATTTCTTTTGTGAAAATATGCACAATAGAACCATAAATCTTCAGTGCTCCAGTTTGACTAAAGAGGTTACTTTTCAGTGGGGTACAGTTCAGGTCAGTTTCTGAGGTCATGTCTTTTTTTTGTTTGTTTTGGGAACTTCTTTTCAAATTTAATTTAATTTAATTTTAATTGTTGTTCAAGTACAGTTTTCTGCCTTTTACCCCCATCCCAGCCCACCCCCCAGCTCTCTCCACCTGCCTCCCGTTTCCACACCCCTGAGGCCAGGTCTTGATCTTAAATAACATTTCATTTGTTATAAAGTACTGGAAAAGAGGCTGCCTTGGTTCTGTGATTCTTGGCGATATATATTGTAGAGATCCTTAGAGTCAAACTTTGAGGGTTTGGGGATTAAGTTTTAGAGATGAGGGAATGCCTGGTGAGTTCTTAAAGCCTCTGGATGTCCCTTTGGTTTGATCTCTTTAGAACCTTCTCAACCTTGTAAATCTTGGCATGGGAAAGGAGGACCTTAGGAATTCTGTCTTTTGCTCTGAGTGCATTTGTGCATTTTTTGTGCTTACTCTCGTCATTATTTTCCTAGAGGTCACTCTTGAGGAATTCCAGTCGGTGTAACGAATGTACCCAACGGATTAATTTCGTGACTTCTGTCTAGACTCTGAAGTGCTTTAACTTTTATCTTCAGGGGACAGACATTGTAAGTGTAAACTCACGGGCAGTTTAAATGGATTGCGTTAATCAGTAAATAACTTGGGCTGTTCTTAGTAAATGTTCTTAGGCTGTTTTCAAGTTTATTTCACTGTAATTTTTTATAAAGAAAGCTTGGGTTTTAATGTGTTGGTATGGTTTTGGTGAACTGTGTGGTACACTGGGCTATTTCTGGTATAATTAGGTGTAATCTAAGGGGGAACAATTTTACTACATATTAATCTAAAAAAACAGAATTTGTGGTTTATTTGAGAGAGGGAGATAGACAGACAGACATTGATTTTTCTTGTCCACCTATTTCTGCATTTATTGGTTAATTGTATATGCCCTGACCAGGGATTGAACCTGCAACTACGGCATATTGGGATGTTGCTCTACCAACTGAGCTACCTGGCCAGGGTGTTTGTTATGTAGCAGCTAGGAATGAGTGGCTGGAGGGGAAATAAAGCAAGGCCCCTACCATTACAGTTCAATAAACAACTTAAATCAGGAGGCTGAAAACAAAAGGGAGACATGTTTCTTGCGTTGACACAACATTCCTTAGCCCAGTGTGATAAGATTGGCAGGTGTTTAAAACTTCACAAACAAAACTAAGTGCAGGAGTGAGGGAGCCCTTGAAATTCTGTGTGTATCATCTTCACTAGCTAGGACAGAAAGCCTTTCTAGCTGGCCCAAGGTCTGGAAGGGAGAGGAGGAGGGGACCTAGAGACTGACTAAAGTATGTAACCCTTGAACTCCAGTAGCTGGTGCACTCAAATTAGCATCGCGCCGCTTCTAGCCGGGTGCTCGCGTATAGAACAGACTCACTCACAATTTTATTTCCTTTCTACATGGGACATTCAGACTAGACAGGTGCCTACTTGCAGCTTTGTGCTCATGTGTGTTTCACAGATAAATTTTCTATCTCATTTCCACTCTTTGTGTTGTCTCTCGCCTGAATTCTTCTCTTGCAAGGCAGACAAGAACCTAGGAAAGGCATCCCCCTGATGGGGTCTCCCTGGTAACAAGTTTGTGTTTTTAGTTTGTTGGATTAGTGAGTGTCATTGTCAGGCCATAAATACGTACCCCAGGTAATTAGAATTCTGACAGTGTAGATTTTTTTCATTCTAGGAACTTTCCTTGTAAGCATCTTTGTGGCAGACATCTTCACTGCGGGCGTTTTTGCCACACACATTTTTTACTGCATAACTAATTGACCATAGGCAATTTTGCTGCAAAAAAGATAAAATTACAAAAATAAAAGAGGGACATTACAAAATTAAAAGGACTTTATTTTGAAATACAAAATATTTAAATACATTAAAAATGTGTTTAGATTTATGGCAGTGCTGCAGAAATAACTGATTTTATTTTGTGGATTGTACCTAAGCGCTTGTCTTCATGCTATGGGAAATGTGGGTTCAACTCCGAACTCTCAGAGCCGTTGGTGCCTCTTCCTCCTCCCAGTGTAGTGTGTTTCAAAATAAGAAAACAACCAGGGGCAAATAATCATCTCGAAGAAATGGTAACGATTTTAAGACCATCACCCCAATGTTTACTTGTTACTGTATAGACAATTGTGAGGGCTAGCAAAGATTTATACATGCAAAAATGGGAGTAACTGCAATAACTTTGTCAATGGAAAAGGGAATCCAAACAAGACAACCCCAGACTGTCAGTCAGTTATTTTATCTTTGTTATGGCAAAACTGCCTGTGGCCAGTAAGTTATGCAGTGAGAATCCTCGCAGTAAAGATGTCTATGGCAAGGACGCTCTGGCGCAAGTACTGGACACCCTTTTGTTTATCCTTTCCTTTTTTTTTTAAGATTTTATTTATTTATTTTTAGAGAGGAGATGGGAGGGAGAAGGAGAGGGAGAGAGACATTAATGTGTGCTTGCCTCTTGCATACCCCTATGTCGGGGACCTGGCCCACAACACAGCATGTGCCCTACACTGGGAATCAAACTGGTGACTCTTTGGTTCGCAGGCTGGCACTCAGTCCACTGAGCTACACCAGCAAGGGCCATCCCTTCACTTTTGATTTTTAAAAAGATTGAATTTGAATTTGATTACAGATTAACTTAGCTAATACCTTTAAAATGTTCATCTAAGATTCAGATTCAAGTAAAACTTAATGAGTACTTTTGAGGTACATTGTGTTCACTTTTGATTGTCGATAGATCATTTGTCCAGTAGAATATATGAGCCATTGCTATAATTTTAGAGTTTTTAGTAGCCATGTTAAAAAAGTAAAAAGAAAGATGAAATTAATTTTAATAATATATTCAACCCAGTGTATCATTATGATACTTATTAGTGAGATACAGTATTTCATGCTTTTTCTTTATACTAAGTCTTTGCACTTGAGTATTTGTGTTACACTTAAAGCACATCTCACCTTTTTCTCTTTCATCAGAGGCAACTTACCCTGATTTTGGGATTTTTTTAGTCTAATATACTTCTTTAGATATTTACTGCATATTTATATTTGAGTTGTCCAGAGCTTTTTAGAATATATTAGAATTATTACATTGCAGTTGGTATGTGTGTATATTTTCAGCCTGTGAGTTATTTTCTGAGCTTCCAACTTTGTATTTCTGGATAGAGTTATTAAGTCTTATTTTGACTGAGAAATAGGAACATTTAGTTTGAAAGAGCTAATCTGTTACTAACTAATATTTTGAACTCTTAAGATTTTCACCTCCTAAAAGGCAGGGATAAGATCATTTTACCTTTTTTCTCAGGTAAAATTCTTATGTGAGACTTTATTAAATATGATCTGTTCACTGTTAGCATGCATAAGCATAGAAGCACGTGACATGGAAATCCACAGTGGAAATCTACAGATACAATTCAAGGACTGGGGATATGCATGTGACATTTAAGGATCTAAATTCTGATATCGCTTATCTATAAATGAAAATAGTAGTGCTTATGTTGTTCGGATAATGAGGAGGACTAGAGTATAAAAGTACCTTGAGCCATCCAGGGTGCTTTATTATCAGCATACCAGATATTTTTAAAATCTCATCGTTTGTGGCCTTTGGGTTTAAATAGCCTGGTCATTTATTAGCTTCTTTTTTAACGGTAGGAGAAGATGGTGGAGTGGACTGTGTAAGCTAGAAACTGTTCCTTTTTTATTTTTAATACTCTGAAAGGTAGGGCCATTGTAGAAGATAAGGATGGCTATGTGCTTCTTGATCGCTGTGTTCACTTTCCTGTGAGTAGCAGTGATACTATAAACTGGTTCGGCATGGACACCAACCGTGAAGAAAGAAGGGTTTGTGCTTGACCGTAACTCCGTCTGTAAAGTGCAATATTATTTAACTCTGGTAAATTATCATTTTTTGTTGAATAGGATTTTCCCATCTGGGAGAAAAATAATAAATGTTCCAAATGGACAATTTGGAAGCTTTAAAAGATGTGAAGAAGAAAAATCACCTATAATTCCATTGTACAGAGAGAACCTTTATTTGGATTCAGTATTACCCTCTAGGTTTATTTCATTCTCTTTTAATTGTGTCAGCCCCTCCATAGATTGGGTGAGCAGTGTCAGAGTTAGCAGGAAGGGTTTAAGAAGGATGTTTGGGAGATGATAAAACTTTACTGGGTGCCTTTTAAATGTAAAAGCCCTGGCAGGGTCGCTCTGTTGGTTAGAGCGTCATCGCCAGTGTGCCAAGGTTGTGGGTTCGGTCTCTGGTCGCTGTGCATACAAGAAGCAAGCAACCAGCGAATGCATAGAAATGAGTGGATCAACAAGTCATGTCCTCCCTCCCTCCCTGTAGAATCAGTTAAAAAAAAAGGTATTAACTGTGAGAAGAAATATTTTTTACTTTTTAAAAAAATTTTTTATTTATTTATTTATTTTTAGAGAGGGTAAGGGAGGGAGGGAGAGAGAGAGAAACTTCAATGTGTGGTTGCATCTTGTGTGGCCCCCACTGTGGACCTGGCCTGCAACCCAGGAATGTGCCCTGACTGGGAATTGAACCTGTGACCCTTTGGTTCACAGCCTGCGCTCAATCCACTGAGCTACGCCAGCCAGGCAGTATTTTTTACTTTTACTGGCAGATATAGTGGAATGAATTATATAATGTGTAAGATGTCTGTTTTTGTAAAAGATTCTATGTGTTGATTTTTAGAGAGAGAAGGGAGAGAGAGAGGGAGAGAAGCATCAGTGTGTGAGGGAAACGCTCAGTTGCCTCTCTCATGCCCCCAACTGGGAACCTGGCCCACAACCCAGGCATGTGCCCTGACCAGGAATTGAACCAGCAACCCACTGAGCCACTGGCTAGGGCGTAAGATGTCTATTCTTGATAAAGATAATTGTCTTCATCTGTAATATTTCTTTCTTTAATGTATTTATGTACTTTTTTTCACATTCCTGTGCAGAAGAGCTGGGTAATTTTGTACAACAGAAGATGCTAGGTATAATGCAGATGTTCTTGAGAAAGTTACTGTCTGAATCTCAACATTGTCAAAATAAGCCCTTAATGTATTATTGCTAGGAGGACGGGATGGTCTTATGCATAGGTAGGGTTAAGAAATTCATTCCTTTGTTCATTTATTCAACAAACACTTACTGTATACCAGCTATGTCCCAAGCATTGTATTAAGAGCTGAGTAAGGATAGAGCAGTGAATAAAAAACTAAGCCTTGCTCTGGCCGATGTGGCTCAGTGGATTGAGTGCTGGCCTGTAAACCAAAGGGTCACTGGTTTGATTCCCAGTCATGGCACATGCCTGGGTTGCAGGCCAGGTCCCTGGTTAGGGGTGTGCAGTGGCAAGCACACATTGATGTTTCTCTCCCTTTCTTTCTCCTTCTCTTTTCCTCTCTCTAAAATAAATAAATATAATCTTTAAAAACAAAAAGCCCTGTTCGTACAAAATCTGTACTGTAGCATGGATGGTTAGTACCAAATGTATAAAGTCATATGGTGATAACTGCTTTGTGGAAAAATAATGCAGGATATAAGGGGAAATTTGAACAGAATAGATGAAGGAAGCAGATCATGAAGTTGTGGGTGTCACCTGACCAGTTCTGTGCTGGTGCTGGCCCTGCCCCAGCATGTTCTGGGACCTCCAGGTTCTTGACTCGTGCAGGAAAAATTTCAAGGATGAGTGGCAGTGCAGGCAGGTTTGTTCAGGCAGAGGCAGAGAGGCTAGGACTTGCTGCTGTAAAAGAAGTAAAAGTACACGTCTGGTTTGTTCAGGTTGTTAGCAAGTGAGTTACGCACAGTGAGTGGTCAGTAGTTCTTGGGATTTTGTGTTTTTTCAGTTTTTGAACTTTGTGGCACCCAATTCTGACTTTGCCTTCTGGTTAGGAGGGGATCTTGTTCCTAATATGGGCTGTTCCAGAAGTGTCATGGCACTAGTCCCCCTCAATCCCCTTCTACTTGTGGTGTCAGTTTTCATCATAATGGAGGTATAAGGAGCTTTGGGATCATTTTCTGGTCAGTTTTTTCTTCATTTTGGGTTGATTTGGTTTTTGCTAGTTTTTCCCGTCATAAACTGTTTTTCTTTGATCATGCATGGAGGTGGGGGCTCTGGTGAGAGGACCTAGTGGCTCATGGCCTGGATGTTGGCTCCTACTTCCTCATGCCACTTGTTGGGAATTTTCCCTAACTTCTTTCTATCCTGCCTCATGGGGATATCTGCATTTTGGTGGATAGAGTGTCTGAGGCAGAGAAAACGGTAGGTGCAAGATTCTTTTTTAGGAATATAGTTTGTTAGCAGGCAAAGTGAATGCATTTTATACTTTAAGAAGGACTGTATAGAAATTTTTAAAGGAAACACATTGAGAGAGATTTCAGCTAATGTTGGTTGTGACAGCTTGAGAAGATTTCAAAATTCTGCCAAGAATCTGGTCCTGCTATAGGCAGTCAAGCCTTCTTGTCTGGATGTGCTTCAGTGACTTGGCCTTCTCTAGAAGCAGAATAAAGCCTACCCTTTAAATTTCCTTAGTAGAGCCAGTTTGAAGCCATTAGTGACTGTGTCACAAGCAACAGCACATTTTTACCACAGGCTCTTGGATAGCAGTTTGAATGTTTGACAAACGAAATATTGTGTTGGCCAGAAAGTTCGTTTGTTTTTTTTCCAGAGGATGGCTCTAATAGCACTTAGTTGTCTTCAACTTCATTTGAAACAATTTTGCTGGATATTATTGTGACAGCTGTCATATCAGTGTGCATTTAACAAAAAACAAAATTTGTAAATTTCTGTGTAGCCATTTTAATATTGAAGTTGGAAGAAAATTAGCAACATTTTCAGTATATCGGGCTTTATTATTTTAAGAAAGGTGAAAGTGCAACTGGAATTAAGAAAAAGTATCTGTGCAGTGTACGGAGAAGGTGCTGTGACTGAGCGACTGTGTCGGAGCTGGCTGCGAAGTTTTGTGCTGGAGACTTCTTGCTGGGCAGTTGCCCACGTCCGGGCGGACCAGTTGAAGTTGATAGTGATCAAATTGGGACGTTAATTGAGAACAGTCAGTGTTCTACTACTTGAGAGATAGTTGATGTACTCAAAATATGCAAATCAATACATTTATTGGTGAAAATGAAAAGTACCTTTTTTTACGGAAAAAACTTAAATGGACTTTCTGGCCAACCCAATACATTTGTTGAGAGGTCTGTAATACATCTTGAATTTGAGGAAGGAGATTTATAATGTTTGAGATATTTGAGGAAGAGAATATAATGTATTTCCAATTCTTGAAATGATCTCTAGACCATCAAAAAGCTAACTGTTTTACCCCAGCATTTTACTGTATTGTCACTTAATGCATGCTCTTTGACATTTCTTTTTTTTATTGTTTTTATCTTCTTTTTTTTTTTTAAAGATTTTCTTTATTTACTTTTAGAGAGGGAAGGGAGAGAGAAAGAAAGAGAGAGAAACATCAATGTGTGGTTGCTTTGGGCCGTGGCCTGCAACCCAAGGCATGTGCCCTGACTGGGAATCGAACCTGCGATGCTTTGGTTTGCAGCCCGTGCTCAATCCACTGAGCTATGCCAGCCAGGGCTGCTCTTTGTCATTTCACTGGAATTAAGCCTTTGAATAGTATTTCTGTTTTTCTCATGGGACTTTGTGGCAGAATTCTTTTTTTTTTTTTTAATGAAAAACGTTTATTTATTTATTTTTTTAGAGAGAGGAGAAGGGAAGGAGAGAGAGAGGGAGAGAAACATCAATGTGTGGTTGCCCCTTTCATGTCCCCTACTGGTGACCTGGCCCACAACGCAGGCATGTGCACTGACTGGGAATTGAACCAGTGACCCTTTTTGTTCGCAGTCCGCTCTCAATCCACTGAGCTACATCATCCAGGCCCAGAATTCTTTTAAAAATCATTTAAAAAGCTTACTGATTTGAGAGAGAGAGAGAGAGACAGACAGACATGACTTTGTTGTTCCACTTACCTGTGCATTCATTGGTTGTTTCTTGTATGTTCTCTGACCAGGGGTTGAACCTTGGTGTATCAGGACAACATTCCAACCAACTGAGCTAGCTGGCCAGGGGTAGAATTTTTCTTGATTGTAATCTGGGAATGGAGGTTTTTTTTGTAGATAACTTTGTTTGCTTCTGTTCAAAGTAAAAAATTTTCAAGTTTATCCCCTCACCTTTTTTTAGTTTATTGACAGTAAATTTTAAGCCAAATTTTTGGTCTGAATGTTCTGATGTACTTTACTTTAGTTAGGTACTGAAGGCATCAGTTCCTTGTTTTTGATGGACTTTTTTTTAAGTAAGCATTAAGTCCATCAGTTTCTCAGAATTGTTATGAACTAGGGTAGATAAAAAGAATTGTGGCAGATATTTTGAGACTAGGTACATGCCTTACAGTCTTCAAATATTTTGATAACTTAAACCTTGAGGAGAGAATGAGGAGGATCATGAAGGCATTTCATAAGAATAAAAGCCTGGTCATCAAATCGAGCAGCAGTTTCTAGAAGATTTTCTTTGGGGTTGGATTTATAATTATTATATTTACAGTTATCTTTGTGACTGTGCAGTTTTTACCTTCATACATGATTTTGACTTGTAAATCTCTCATCCAAAATCATCATGATTCAAGTCTTGCCCAAATCTGAACTTGTAGTTGCTTGAAACTTAGAACTGCTACCAGTTTAAGTGCAATTACAAATCATTCACAAGTGTAATGGAAACTGGCAGACTTGGCCCCCGGCTTTTATGTGTTAAATGCCCTGGGAAGAAGCTTTTCACACATTTAAATTGTGTTGTTTTTTTTACATGAAAGTGCTCAATGTTATTGGCCTGGACTATAGTAGTTGAATCACAGTTTAACTTAAATTAACCCAAACTGAAAAAAATCTATTGTTTGATCTGGCAGGAAATTTATTCTGTATCTGGGTGCTAACTACTAAAAGTATTGAAACATTAGGTGTGTGAAAACATATTAAATAATGAGATGTTCATTTAAAAAGTAGCAAGTTTAACTTTGTGATTCATTTTTCAATTATTTTATGACATTTTATAAATACCATTTTGTTCTCTCATCTTACATTTCATACCTGAAAATAAATCAACACAAGGTTTGCATTAGTCTTTGTTTTCTAATATATGGGAGGATAGAAATGATTTGGCCTCTTAAAAATATGTATGATTTTATTTAGTACTTACTCTTTGGTATAAAGGAGTTTTTATATAATGTAGAAGAGATGTGATATTGAGAGCTTATCTGAACTTCTTTATCCTTTCTAGTTGAAATACAGCTTTGTTAAGCTTCTCCCAGTCTTCTGGTTAATTGTTTACAAATACATAAATTTATTCCAGGAGGGAAATAGAGGATGGTGGCCACAGACTTCACTGGAATGGAGCTCAGATGACCTAGGTTGAATCTCTGCTCTGATTCTCACTAGCTGTGTGATCTTGGAAAACCCACCTAACTGCTCTGTTCCTCAGCTTCCTAATCTGTAAAATGGGTTTAATAGTGGCACTGATTTCACAGATTTTTTGAGTCTTAAATGACAAGCAAGGGGTACTCAATAGTGTCTTTAAGTTTTTTATTTGCTTTTAGAGGGGAAGGGAGGGGGAAAGAGAGAGAGAGAAACATCCATATATTAGAGAGATACATCAGTTGGCTGCCTCTTGCATGCCCCAGTGGGGGACCTGGCCTGAAACCCGGGCATGTGCCCTGACTGGGAATTAAACCAGCGGCCTTCTGTTCACAGGCTGGCACTCAGGCTGGCACTCAATCTACTGAGCCACACCAGCCTGGACTAATTTTCTTATACTCATTTTTATTATTATTTTATTACAGTTTTCCCAAGTTTTTGCCTCTTTGCCTTCTTCCACCCATCCCACCTCACTTAATTTTTAATTCTTCCCCATGCCCTGCCAGTGCTGAGAGGCTCTTTTCTCCAAAGTGCCGCACCTCACCCTCTTTATCTTCAGCATCCCACTTCGTTCTGGGAGCAGAATGAGGTGCTGCAATGAGCTTTTGGTTTTTATAGCATGGGTGCAAATTCTTTGTGAGCTTCAAATTTCAGAATGTGAGCACCCTGTCCCCACCTCCCTTTTTTATGCCACTAACGTAATTTTTAGCTAAGGCATTGTAGTAGGACTTTGAAGGGATGGAGTATTTAATAGTAATCACTTTAGTATTGGTAGTATCTAGAAGATCCCTGGGATATCCAGCAGTCCTATTGTTCTCATCTGTGCAACAGATTAAAGAGTGACCTGATATAACAGTTTGCCCTCATCTGTGGTGCATATGTTCTAAGACCCCCAGGGGATCCTGAAACCACAGATCATATCAAACCATACCTACACACACACCCTGTTTTTTTGTATACCTACATACCTTTGATAAAGTTTAATTTAAAAACTAGGCACAGTAAGAGGTTGACAACAGTAACTAATAAAACAGTTATTATAATATGCTATAATAATTTTGTGAAGGTGGCATTAAGTCAAATAAGGGTTATTAAACATAAGCATTGTGATATTGTGACAGTGGATCTGATAACAGAGACATCTGCTAAGTGACTAATGGGCAGGTATACAGAGTGGGTACGCTGGGCTGAAGAGATGAATCACATTTCAGGTTTGGTAGAGTGGGGCAGTATGAGATTTCATCGTGCTACTCAGAACAGTGTCCGTTTTAAAACTTAGGAATTGTTTATTTCTGGAATTTTCCATTAAAAATTATGTTTTAGATTTGTAGATACTTTTAGAGAGAGAGGAAAGGAAGGAGAAAGAGGGAGAGAAACATTAATGTGTGGTTGCCTCTTATGCACCCCTTTACTGGGGACCTGCCTGCAACCCAGGCATGTGCTCTGACTGGGAATCGAACCAGTGATAACTTTGGTTCACAGGCCTGTGCTCAATCCACTGAACTACACCAGCCAGGGATCCATTTAATAATTTCAAACTGGATGACTGTGGGTAACTGAAACTGCAGAGTGTGAAACCATGAAAAGGGGGAACTACTGTATTTTGAAAATTCTTACGTTATTGTCTTCTCGCTATGCATTGCAGAGTACATGGGGGAAGGTACTGTATTTTGCTGTGTATAATGTGCACTTTTTGGCCCAAATTTATGAGGGAAAAACAAGGATGTGCATTGTACATGGGTAATACTAAGTACGTATCTATAGAAATGTTTTTAATCTTTTATTTATGCTTATGTGTTAAAAGTGTAACTCTAAAAAGCAGTAATGATATCCATATGCAAAATAGTACCCTGGAATATGATAGTTGGTTTTGTTTCTAAATATCAGTAAATAAAAAATTGAGTTTCCCTGGCTGTTGTAGCTCAGTGGATTGAGCGTGAGACTACAAACCAAATGGTCACTGGTTCAATTCCCAGTCAGGCACACAGCCTGGGTTGCAGGCCAGGTCCTCCGTGGGGCGTGAATGACAGGCAACCACACATTGATGTTTTTCTCCCTCTCATTCTCCTTTCCTTCTCCTCTCTCTAAAAATAAATAAAATCTTTAAAAAAGAATTGAATTAAAAAATTAAAATGAAAGATGTTTTTCTCTGAAAATATGGGCCAAAAATATGGGAGCACACTATACCTGGGAGTGCATTATACATGGCAAAATACAGTAACATGGTTCTTTTAAGGTAAATAAAACTTATGTGCATTTTATTATTATTTTGCTCTTTTGTGTATAAATGCAGTTTATCTCAGAAAAGGGAAACTTGAAGGTACAGAGGGGAAGGATTTAAACCTGGTCTTGAGGAATGATTAGTATTTGGTTGAGTATGGAGGATCTAGTTGGTGACGGTGAGGCAAAGGTAGAGCAGAAATGGTGAATGTGGTATATTTAGAGAGCACTGAAGGAATAACAATTGCCCTTCGCCCAGGCTAACATTTATTATGCACTCACTCTGCCAATACTGTGTAAGGGATTAACTCATTTATTCTTCACAGAAACTCCATTTTACAGAGGAATTTTAGAAACTTGGTCAGGGTAGCCAAATTGTGGAGCCATAATGCTGCCTCCTAATTTTGTTACAGTGGAAGAATTGTATTTGTGTATAGATAAAAGTTTATCTGTTATTACTAACAAAGTACTCCAAAACAATTGTAAGTGAACATCACAGTACATTTTCACATCTTGAAAAAACCACTATGGAATACTAAGCAGTAGAATATTACCAGAACTCAGAAGACCCCCTGGTTCCCTTCTAGTCACTGTCTGTTCCCACTGACCTATTCCCAACAATGTAGTTTTTTTTGTTAGCTTTTGAACTTTCTATGAATGTAATCACATTCGTATAGATTATCTTTTTGTGTGTTTTTTTTTTAACTCAACATTGTTTGTGAGATACGTTCCACTTGTATATAGTTCTAGTTCATTCACTCCATTGCTATAATGGTTTTTTTTTTTTTTTTTTTTAATAATTGAATCCGCCCTGACTGGTGTGGCTCAGTGGATTTAGTGCTGGCCTGTGAACCAAAGGGTCGCTGATCAGTGTCTCTCTCGCATATTAATCTTTCTCTCTCTCTCCCTCTCTTCCCTTCTCTCTAAAATTATGTAAATAAAATCTTTTAAAAATTAATTGAATCTTTAAAAAAACAAAGTTACAAGTTTTTTAGACATTCACATCAGAATTAAAATTAAACCTCAGAACAACCATCATTCAGAACCACCTGAAATCTGGCTAGATGGAAGTCCTACAACTAGGGAATTAAAAAAACCACATTAAGACTGCTAGGAGGTACAGAGACAAGGAGTGGACAGTCCCACATAAAAATTGGGAGGGATATTTTGGTTGCAGAGGATCCCCATGAAGGGCAAGGGGTTCCAGCGCCACACCAGGCTCCCCAACCAGCACAGGGTTACAGTGCCAAGAAGGGAAGTCCCTGTAACCTCTGATTGTAAAAACCATCAGGGATTGAGGCAGGGAGAAGGAGGGAGACGGAGAGCTTCTGAAGTCTCAGCCAGTTCCCCTTAAAGGATCCCCACATGGACTTAATTGGGCTCATTCCCTCTGAGCTCCATTGCTGGGGCAGCAGTTTGAAAGGCACTAGAGACAGCCCTGTCCGATGTGGCTCAGTGGGTTGAGTGCCAGCCTGTGAACCAAAGGGACGCTGGTTTGATCCCCAGTTTAGGGCACATGCCTGTGTTCCGGGCCAGGTCCCCAGTGGGGGGCACATGAGAGGCAACTGTACATTGATGGTTCTCACCCTGTCTTTTCTCCCTCTCCTCTCTAAAAATAAATAAATAACTTTTTTTTTTTTTTTAAAGAAGGCACCAGAGACATATGGGGAGGAACTGAATTGTCTGTTACCAGGGTAAGAGCTGGGAGTGTAGCTTTCTCCTATACAGAAGTTCTGGTACAGGCCATTGTATCTATGATAAGCTCTCCTTGCATAGAGCTACCAGGTGGATACCATATTTGAGACTCCATCAACATGGCTCACACTGTTTGCCTCAGCCTCAGGTAAGTCCTTGAGGTCTGTTCCCACCCAACTTTCAGGCCCACCCAAGCTGTTTCCAGTGGCTTTTTCATATGAATGGTCTGTCTTGGCTCATGCTTCACATTTCCCTAAAATCTCTCAAGTAGCATCTAGCCTCATTGTGCCCCATACCTCTTACTAAGTTGCCCCAGGCCTGGCACTAATAGGAGCATCTGGCCTTGGTTCACTACTTGGCCTCTCTGGGGCTCCTCCAAGCCCAGTACAAGAAGTTGCCATCTGCTGTTCACTTCGTAGCTCATTGCAGGTGGCCCTTAGCAGACCATAGGTGGCCACTGACCTTGGCCTGCACCTCCTTGGAGGTCCTAGAGCCAGCATACCCAGTGGACAGCTTCAGACCATGTCAAAGCACTATCCCTAACCACCTTCACAGGTGACACACTCAGTGGCCATCACAGCCCTGTGGAAGTAAGTCCTGCTCTGTAGGGTTTTCCTCCATGGTGGTCTGTGGTCAGGGTTCAGTGGTTGAAGCCAGTCATTGCAGTTGAGTAGCTTGGGGGTAAATCCTGTCCATTGATGTGCCAGCAGCAATCAAGGCTCAGCTACAACAGAAGGGCGTATACAGCTCACTATGGGTACGGGGTACACACTTCGATTACCCAGCTTAGGTGATGGAGAGGCTGTGCCGTTGGATCCTATAGGCACCTACTACATTAGGACACTACCAAACCTGGGAGATGTAGCAGCTCCACCTGACATGTAGAAACAAACACAGGGAGGTCGCCAAGATGAGGAGACAAGGAAACATGTCCCAAATGAAAGAACATACTAATAAATCTCCAGAAAAAAAGCTCAACAAAACTCTAGAAAAACAGCTCAATAAAATGGAGACAAGCAAGCTACTAGATGTAGAATTCAAAACACTGGTTATAAGCATACTCAATGAACTTAATGAGAAATCTCAACAGCATAAAAATGAGCCAGTCAGAAATGAAGGATGTACTACCTGAAATAAGTAATTTATAGGGAGTCAACAGTAGAGTAGGTAAAACCAAGGATCAAGGAAGTGATTTGGAATATAAGAAAGCAAAAAACGCTCAATTAGAACAGCAAGACCAAAAGAATACAAAAAATAAAATGTGAGTTGCATAATATACCTCTGGGACAACTTCAAGTGTATCAATATTTGCATCATGGGGGTGCTGGAAAAAGAAGAGAGAACCTTAACAAGTTGAAAAACTAATGACAAAAAACTGTATGAAGGAAATAGACACACAAGTCCAGGAAGCACAGAGAGTCCCAAACAAGGTGAACCCAAAGAGACACACACCAAGACATAATTAAAATGTAAAAGTTAAAACAGAGAGTCTTAGAAGCAGCAAGAGAAAAACTGTTAGTTACATACAAGGAAGTTCCCAGAAGACTGTCAGCTGATTTCTCAACAGAAACTTTGCAGACCAGAAGGGACTAGCAAAGATTTTTGAAGTGACAAAAAGTCAGGAAGCAAGGACCTACAACCAAGATTACTCTACCCAGCAAAGCTGTCATTTGTAATTGAAGGACATGACAGACACAGAGCTTCTCAGACTAGAAAACACTAAAGGAGTTTATCACCACCAAACCAGTATTATATGAAATGTTAAAGGGACCTCTTTAAGAAGGAGAAAAGATAAAAAGTATGAACAATAACATGGCAGTAAGTACATATCTATCAACAGTTGAATTTAAAAAGCAAAATAATGAACAAGCAGAACAGAAGCAGACTCGCAAGTAAGAGAACATTTTTTGGTTGCCAGGTAGGAAGGGAGTTTGGGGAATGGGTGAAAAAGGTGAAGGGTGTAAGAAGTACAAATTGGTAGTTACAGAAAAGTCATGGGGATGTGAAGTACAGCATAGAGAATAGAGTCAGTAATATTCTGATAATTTTGTATAGTGCAGTTGGGTGCAAAATTTGTTGGGATGATCATGTAGTAACTTATGTAAGTCTAATCAGTGGGGTGTGCACTTGAAACTAATATAATGTATGTTAACTAATTGAAAAATAAAAATGATTTTAAAATGACAAAAATGAAAGAATTTTTAGCATTATAGAAATACCAATGTTTTTTATTTTTTTTAAGGAAAGGCATTAAAAGTGTCTCTTAGGTTCTAAGCTTATATAATAAAAATTAATTTATGGAAGCTGAATAATATAAGGTCTTTCCAGAAAGTATCCTGCCATGTAATATGAAAAATAGAGACCTTTATTGATGAAGATATAAGAAACATTGTATATAGGACAGTGATGCCTCAGTCTCCCCTTAGGACCTCACACAGTTCTCCCAGTTGCCATCAGCTGCCCCTTTGTATTTTCCTGAATCTCATTGATGGTCTGAAATCTCTTCCCTTTCAAAGGTGATTTTAGTTTGGGGAAAAGCCAGAAGTAACAGGGCTCCAAATCTGGATTATAGAGGGGCTGAGTCATCTGGGTGATTTGATGTTTTGCCAAAAACCTCTGCACGAGATGTAATGCATGAGCAGGTGCATTGTAGTGATGAAGCTGCCAATCACCAGTTACCCATAGCTGCGGCCTTCTGAATCATCCAAATAGTTTCTGTGCAGGAATGTTCAAGCTTACTGTGAAATTTGATGCAGATTCGTCGTACTTGCTCAGTCATTTTTTAAAAAGATTTTATTTTTTAGAAATAGAGGGAGAGAAACATCAATGTGTGGTTGCCTCTTGCGCATCCCCAACTGGGGACCCAGCCTGCAACCCAGGCGTGTGCCCTGACTGGGAACTAAACCAGCGACCCTTTGGTTTGCAGACTGGAGCCAGGCCATCCAGGGCATGTACTCGTTCAGTCATTTTGAATATGATAGCCACACAGTACATACTCGCTCACTCAGTGGTGTGAGGACGTATACCACCCCCACTGACTAGTACAGTGAAGTCATCGTTGTTCATGCATGTGCGTTCCAGTCCACTCTTCTTAGCTGCCAGGTTACATTGATGTTGTGCAAACCATTCTCATATTGACAAAGGCTGGACTTTTTCTGGACAGACCTCATATACTACTTTAAAGGGCAAATTATTTTTCTGAGTTTATTGTTGACAGAATCTGAAGAAGTATCAGTCCTTAAAACATTCCAGTCATTTGATTGTGGTTAAAATTATTCAAAATAAGTAAGTTGTCCTCCCTAATTTTCTTTTTAAAAGCAAGCAATAGAGAATCTTAGGGTGATGGAAGATGAAGAACTTTTTGTAATACAGGGGAATAAGTAGATTCAGTGATTATCTGAGCTAAGGAGGAAGATCATGGACTGTGAATTAAATTAACTTCATCTTCAGACAGAGGATAACAAAATGGCGACTTTGTGTTGTTATGAGTGAATGATTCTCAGCTTGGTGTGGGTTCCAGGGACTGCTTATTTGAGAGTGTATGTATTTTTTCACACAGATGTTTGTGGGTGGTGCCAAATTTTAGAGCAGTTGGGTGATGCTTTTGGTGATCTTGGCTCTAAAAGGAAAAGTGAGAGGAACTGTGAAAGGAAGTACACACACATTGTTATTACTTCAAAAATGTGTGTGGGTGGGAAATCAGTGATAGAGAGTACAGCAGAGGAAGGAGACTGCCGTGTCTCTTCCTCTGTTTTCTGTGCCGAAACATTTTACATATACTTCAAGCTTTTAGTTTCTTCTCTGTAGTTCTTCCTTAATTTTTTTAGTCAGTACAGCTAATTTCACTGACTTAGCTGAGAAGAGCAGCGGGAATGTAAGATGAAGAAAAAGTGCTCACATTCCACTAGTTCTTCATGAAAATATTTCTTTGTATTTCAACTGAACTTTCTTTGAAGTTGTCCTCCCTCCATCCGATACCCCTGTCTTCCCCTTTTGGTCCTGTTTCTTTTCCCTTTCACTTCTCTGAATGCAGATTGGTCTAGCCACTGTGGAAAGTAGTGTGGAGATACCTCAGAAAATTAAAAATGTATCTACCTTTTGACTCGGCAGTCCCACTTCTGAGGATTTGTTCAAAGGAAAGCAAAACTGTCATTTGAAAGAACATATGCACCCCTATGTTCTTTGCAGCATTATTTACAATCACCAAGATATGGAAGCAGCCCAAGTGCCCATCAGTAGATGAGTAGGTGAAACAACTATGGGACATTTACACAATGGAATAATACTTGACTGTAAAAAAGTAAGTTTCACCCTTTGTGACAGTAGGATGGACCTAGAGAAAATTATGCTAAGTGAAATAAGCCAGCCAGAGAAAGACAGATACTTATGATTTCATTCATATATGGAATCCAGTGAATAGACTGAACCAACAAGGAAAATGGGGACAGACTCTTAGATGGAGAGCAGGATGACAGCTAGTGGGATAGGGTGAGGGGTCGAGGGATTGAGCAAAAAGGAAAAAGGACTCATGGACGTGGACAACAGTGTGGTGATTCCTGGGGAGAGGGGGTTATAAGGGGACTAAATGGTAATGTAAAAAAATACAATAAAGATTAAATTAAAAAAAGGAAAAATAAAATCAAAGAATCAACCAGTGAATGCATAAATGAGTGGAACAACAAATTGAAGGTATTTAACTTGTCAAAAGTGACAATGATTTTTCTAGTATGTATATTTTAATTGGCTCCATTGTGTGAAATTAAATGCTAAATATTGTCTTTACAGATGGGATATTAAACCACATAGTTCTATTAACACTTGGCACATTTATTTTTTCTATTTTATAACTTTCTTCTCATCTAACAGTTCTCATCATTGTTTTTATATTTGAGTGTCTTAAGTTTCTTAACTATTAGATCACTGTGGAGTTAGAAACACTGTAGGTTCTCCAAACCTATAGTGGTCTCATATTTTATATCATTTCAGAGCAATCATGATGATTAATTTTAGAAGCAGTTTTTAAGAGTTGTTAAATGACAGTGTATATTATAGAACATTTCTGGAAAGATAAGTACGAAACTTGGCAGTGATTAACTTTAGGATATGATTGGATGATGGAAGATACTCCCTCAACATCTTCTGTACCTAGTACTTTCTACTTCATATTGATCTTCTGTATCATTTGAAATTTTTTAACAGTGGTCTTAAAAAAAGTTACAGTTAGTAGCACAGGATGTCTACAGATCTACAGGCTGTGTTTCCAGCTGTAGTTTTCTTTGTCCTGTTTTCAACATATGTAATATTTGCTTCTTCCTTTTATTTCCTGAATACATTTAGCTCTCACTCATTGTTTTTATTAATATCCCTTTATTCTCACTGAAATGCTGTTTCGTTTCAGAAGTCAGTATGTTTTCCAGAAAATAGTTTAGAGGCCCTTTTGGGACTGGTAGAATATTTATTCATTTGTAAATCATGACCCAGTAAAAATGAGGTTGCAAATGTACATGAATTTGGCTTTTTTTCTCTATTGTCATTATGAAGGAAATTCAGCCCTGTGACCTTCAGCATGTTACTTAATTTTGGAATCATTTTTAAAAATAATTTTATTGATTGATTTTAGACAGACAGACATTTGTTTTTCCACTTTGTCCTTATTGTAGCCAGGCAGCTGAGGACATATCCCATAAAGTTCCATTTTTCAATAAGATGCAGCTACCAAGAGCACATAACATTTGTAACGCTTATTTAATGACACAGCTCTGAAATGTATACAGTAAAAACTGATGGAACATGGAAAATTTGAGGATTTCACAGTCAATGAAAGAAACATCTCAGAAACAAATCAAATAGAAGAAAGGTAGATATAAAGCTATCTTGGGATAACAAATAATTTCATTGATATATATTTACCTTTTATTTGTCTTTTTAGCTAGTGAGTTTCCTTTTTTTTTCAAACATATGTAGAGTGCTCATAAAAATTCTCCACAAATTAGGCCATAAAAGAAATTATAAATCCTCCAAGCTGATATCACATATGACATGTTTTCAGACTGTATCACACATGAATGACCCTTGGGTTAAGGAAAACATAATGGGCTATTGCAGACTATTTAGAATGCAGAGGAAAATAAAAGTACTAAATATAAAAAAATATATGGGGAATAGGGCAAGGTGATACCCAGAAGAAAATCTGTGTGTATTTATTAGGATACTAGAAAGAGTGAAAACAAATTAACTAAGCTTGAATTCAATCAGTTGAACCTGCAGCCTTGGCTTATTGGGATGATGCTCTAACCAACTGAACTACCTGGCCAGGGCTTTGAGGTGTGTGTGTGTGTGTGTGTGTGTGTTTTTTTAATTAGACATTTATTTTTATAAGATTATCTTCTAGGACTCTTTCAAATCTCTGATTTTATATTTTCATACTTATTTCAATTCTAAAGATGAAATTCATTCTGAAAAAGCAAAATTTCTAGTTAACAATATCCACATAACCTGTGAGATAAATTTTAATTATTAAAATACATTCATAATCTGATTTGTCTCATAAATGAATTCTAACGTAGTGCTGCATGAAGTCAGCCACGTTATGGGTGGAATTTTGAAATAAAAATCTCCAGTAATGAAGACATATATTAATTTTGTGTGTGTGTGTGTATATTTTTATTAGCAAATCAACATTTTTATTTTTAATCTTAATACTAGAGAATGAGCCTTTTCTTTGTTGAGAACCTCCAAGGAAATGGCGTCCTATGCCAACTCTATCTTCAAAGATAATTACACTATGGGTTATCAGTCAAATTTAATTAAACTATGACTTCTTTCACTAACTTTCCTTCAGTTGGTAAAGTTACGGTGGTGGGAAAGGTGGTTGTGATCTACACCCTGATTTTGTACAGAAATGTGCGGTTTCTTTCATTAACCTCCGGTAAACGTTGAGCTGCTGTTGCCTTCATTAGAGAATTTTCTTAGTTACCTTGGCCTTTTGAAAAAGTTGAACAAAAAGTGAAAAGAGTTTTATAATTTAAACTTCTCTGATGCAAAGGGGATGTGATTTTCATTTCTGGAGCCCAAATTGGAAGCCAAAAGACTATTTCCTCTGTAGTTTTTTGATGAACTAAATGTGAGATAGAAATGCAATTCTGGAATTTTGTTTAATAGTAAAGTGAGTTGTAGTGTAAGTAGGGTACATGAATCCTTTTGCTGGTCTGTGTTAATAGGCAAAGTCTGGGTAGCTGCATGCCTGGTAAGTTTTTCTGTGCCCTTGCAATCTTCATCCTTATTGTAGGCAGGCAGCTGAGGAGATATCCCCTAAAGAGGCAGCACTCCCGGTCCTCCCTCTTGTCTTGTCTTTTTTTTTTTTTTAAAAACTATATACTGGGACATTCATGGGCTTGCATTGACCAGAAAGACAAAGCGTGCTTTCATACTCAGGGTTAAGCCATTGCCAGTGTGCTGGGCTTTTGTCAGGGCTTGCACCAACCCTTTCTCTTGCACCTCCCCCAGTCTCATTGTTCCTGCTTTGCAGCAGCAACTGTATCTTTTTAAAAATTTTACCTCCTTACCTAAAAACAAACAGTTGCAAAAGAAAATTCCAGTTGGTTTTAATGAAAAATGCAAGGAAAAGCAAAGCTTAATTTCCTCTTGTTTTTGATAAACTAAGTGCCCTATTATATCTGAGTGCCATAGCACAAGAACTAATCTTGTTGAAATTATTCTCTGTCATTTAAAAAGTAAAGTCAAAGTGAACTTTATTTTCTTCTTGTATGACTGTATTGGTTCTAACTCATTGTTGGCGATTGAAATATTCATTCATGAAATACAGACAAGAATCTTTTCACCATTGTCAAATGGTTTTTAAATTATTCAATGTTTTTGTTTTATAAGATAATACAAAGTGGAGAATTTAGTGATGTGAGTTATTCAAAGAATGCCTTTTGCCTCTTAACAGGCAAAAGTTAATAGTGTTGGCCTTTGTCCTACATTTGCTTATGTAGAAGTAAACCAGCAAGCTGAAATAGCAGAAGTTATTTTTAAAAACATTTGTATATGTAAACTTTATCAGATAGAGCTGGACTGTGTTACAGTTATTTTTGATTTGTACTAAAGAATTCTGTGTTATTGTCTTTTTTTACACAGGTGATTTACTGTTTAAAAAAAATTTTTTTTAAGATTTTATTTATTTTTAGAGAGAGGAGAAGGGAGGGAGAAGGAGAGGGAGAGAGGCATGAAGGTATAAGAGATACATCTGTCTCACATGCCCCCAGCTGGGGACCTGGCTCACAACTCAGGCTTGTGCCCTGATGGGGAATCAAATGGCGACCTCTGGGTTTGCAGGCTGGCCCTGAATCCACTGAGCCACACCAGTCGGGGCAGTATATTTATAATCTTAAGAGAAATTTTGGAGCAGTCTAAATGTCTTAATCTGTGTCGCGTGAAAGTTTGATTTTTTATTCCCTCATCTGTTACAGATTTTCCTAATAGACTAGTCATTTGTTAACATAAACTACTGTGTGCCACAATTCATTGCTTGGCACACTACACAGTGTCTCCAGGAAGGTAGGTACCTATTGCCATTTTAAGCTCTACTTAATAACCTCAGTATCAAACAAGTATGTACAGCCACACTGAATTTTGGTCAGTGATGGACCACATACCAGCAGCAGCTCTGTGAGATTATAATGGAGATAAAAAATTCCCATCACCTGGTGACGTTGTACCCCTCGTAAGGCCGTATGTCTGTGGTGATGCTGGTGTAATACACCAGCTGCTCTGCCGTTGTGTGAAAGCATAGCACATACAGTTATGTACAGCACTTGGATGATAAATGACTGTAATAAATGACTGTTACTGATTTCTGTGTCTACTATGCTTTTTCAAAAAATATTTATGTTTGAGAATGAGGAGAAGGGAGGAAGAATGAGAGGGTGAGAAGCATCGATATGCGAGAGAAACATCGATTGTTTGCCTCTCGCACACCCCCAGCTGGGGTCTTGTACCCTGACTGGGAATGGAACGAGTGACCTTCCAGTTTGCAAGCTGACACTGAACCCACTGAGCCAGACCAGCCAGGATTATCCTATACTTTCAACTGCCATTTTAGAGTGTCCTCTTTCTACTTACAACAAAAGACCTGCTGTAAAACACTTTGTCATGTTATGCCAGCGGCAGCCTCATGTGTGTTGTTTACTGTGACTTGTCCCACTCCTCCCCTGAGGACTTTTTTTTTTGCTTTTTAAAAGGAGAGGAAAGGGGAGAGAGAGAAGCATTGGTATGAAAGAGAAACATTGACCAGTTCCTTCTGATAGGCACCCCGACTGGGGACAAATCCTCAACCCAGTCATATGCCCTGACCAGCAATCAAACCTGTGACCATTTGGTTTATGGGAAGACACTCCAATGAACTGAGCCATGCCAGCCAGGGCTACTATACTTCCTGATTGCATCGTTTTCTCTTGTGCTTTATTTAGTCTCATGTTTTGTTGATCATGGTCCTTATGTATACAAAATCCATTGCTAATGTTGCCAGTGAGGGGCCATGTTGAGTGACTGACATGGAAACAAAAAAAAGTGAACAAGGACTGCAAAGGTGAAAATTCAGTGATGGTTATTGCTGGTCAGTCAGGCTTGTCTAATTCTACCATAGCTACGGTCTTGAAGAACAAGAATGAAGTAGTGGAAGCTTTTAAAGGGTCTGCTTCATTGAATGCAATGAGACTGACACAATTTTGAAAAGGAATTATATCATAAATGAAGAAATTTCTAGTGACCTGATGGATCGAAGACCAGACAAGGTAGTAGCAGATCCCTCTCAGCACAATGACAGTGGTGGCCAAAGGAAAAAGTTCGTTTGCATGTTTGTTTGTTTTTTATTTTAATTTTTGTTGAATTTATTGGGGGATATTGGTTAATAAAATCATATAGGTTTCCAGAGTACAGTTCTATAATATATCATCTGCATATTGTATTGTGTGTTTACCACACAAAGTCAAATCTCCTATCACTATTTATCCTCCTTTTACGCTCTTCTGACTCCCCCTACCTCTCTAGTCTGCATGTTTCAAGAAGAGGCTGGACCCTACTACAGAGTTGAATTTACTGCTAGTTCTGGATGGTTTAAACGATCAATCATTATTCATTACATAATGTGAAAGTGAGTGGTGAGTCTTTGAGTGTTGATGTGAAGGCAGCTGAAGAATTTTGAAACTCTAGATAAGCTGATTATGGAGGAAAACTACTTGCCAGAACAAATACTCAATACGGATAAAACCTTTATATTCTGAGAATGAATACCTAAAAGGACTTTTGTCTATAAGGTGGCCAAGTCAATGCCAGGTTTTAACGCTTTTAAGGACAGGATCACAGTTTTGCTTGGGGGCAGTATTGCAGGCTACAAGTTAAAAACCTTTGTGATTGGGCACAGTGAAAATCCCAGGACTTTCAAGCATATTGGCAAGAACACACTCTCAGTGGACAATAGGAGCAATAAGAAGTCATGGATGGCCCAACTTCCTCCAGGATGCTCTCCTGACTTGCCATACCAGCAATATGGAGAAGTAGTTTGGAGAACACAGCATTCAAGATTGGTAATGTTGCTGGATATCCTCTTTTATTGGTGATTTTTAAAAAATTACTTTATTGTTGTTCAATTACAGTCATCTGCATTTTATGCCCCCCACTGCCCCCCCACCCCAGCCAAACCCACCTCCCTCCCTTGCTTCCACCCTCACCTATTGGTGATCTTTTTTTTTTTTAAAAAAGTTCTCATTTATTTAGTTTTAGAGAGGGGAAGGGAGGTAGAAAGAGAGGTAGAGAAACATCAATGTGGAAACATCAGTGCGTGGTTTTTTCTCGAGCACCCCTCACTGGGGAGCTGGCCCACAACCCAGGCATGTGCCCTGACTGGGAATCAAACCAGCAACCCTTTGGTTCACAGGTCAGCACTCAGTCCACTGAGCCACACCAGCCAGGGCCTTTTATTGGTGATCTTCATCCCAATATCACAGTGGTATTTCTCCCTCCAGACACCATCTGTATGATCCAAACTGTGGATCAAGAAGTTAAAACAGCTTTTAAGGCCCACTACTTGAGAAGGATCTTTGCCCGGACCATTGTTGAAACTGAGAAAGACACAGGTGCAATTCTGGAAGGATTACACTACTTAGGACTGCATCAAGAACTTTGCTTGGGCTTGGGGGTGATGTCACTGAGTAGTGTTATGAATGTCTTTTGGCAGAAGACACTCATGAGTTTTGTCCATGACTTTAAAGGATTTTCTGAGGATGAGGAGGTGTAAAACTCTAAAAGTTTAAAAAGCAAAAAAGTAATACATTTTTAAATAGAATCTTAAAAAAGGATATAAAGAAAATATTTTTGTGCAGCTGAACAGTGTATTTGAGTTTTAAGCTAAGTGTTATGAAGAGAGTTGAAAACTTTTAACTCAGAAATGTTACATTTAAGCTAAGGTTCATTTATTATTGAAACATGAAACTTTAAAAAATAAACAGTATTTAAAAAGTCTACAGTAGTATACAGTAATATCCTAGGTCTTCACACTCATCACTCGCTCATTGCCTCACCCAGAGCAACTTCAGTCCCACAAGCTCCATTTATGGTAAGTGCTCTACACAGGCATGCCGTTTATAAAATCTTTATACTGCATTTTTACTGTTCCCTTTCTGTGTTTTATTTTTTTTAGATGCACAAATACTTAACCGTTGTGTTACAGTTGTAGTACAGTAACAAGCTACTAGGCTTGTAACCTGGAAGCAATAGGTTATACCAGAGCCAGGTGTGTAGGCTATACCATCTCGGTTTGTGTATGTGCACTGTGGTGTTTGCAGAACGATGGAATTGCCTTACAACACATTTCTTCCTGTCATTAAGTGATGCATGGCTGTATGTGAAATTTTTAGGTGCTAAAGCTTTGTTGTCACATAGTCTAGAAGAAGGGAATATAATTTACAACATGGTAAAAACTTAGTCATAGTTATGTTATATAAACTGGTGTATAAATAGGTGCTTGAAATCTGAGGTAAAAATTCTGTTATTTTGACATTGGTTCAGTCTTTTTTTTTTTTTAATCCTCACTGAGGATATGTTTTCATCGATGTTAGAGGGGGGCAGGAGAAAGGAGGGAAGGGAAGAAGGGGGGAAGAGAGAGAGAAAGAAAGAAAGAAAAACATTGATTGGTTGCTTCCCATACACTCCCCAACAGGGGATCGAACCCACAACCTTTTGGTGTATGGTATGATGCTCCAACCGGGCCACCTAGTCAGGGCGGTTCAGTTGCTTCCAGTGCCTTATTTGACCTTTTTACTAGAAAGATAAATTGCATTTAGCAGTCTTAATGTTATCAGTGGTATATTTATAAAGCACTATGTTAAATGCCTTAATTCTCTAAACTATATATCAGCTCTCTGAAATAGGTACATTATTGTCTTTATTTTCTAGGTGAAGACACACATGCTTAGAGATGTTAAATGTAACTCCAGTAGAAGTCTCATAGGTAGTAAGTGCAAGAACTAGAAGGCTAAAATCAAATTTGTAGTCTCGATTAGTGATGCGAATAAATTGTCTCCGTAGTTGAGTGTTTTTAGAACTGTTATAATAGGTGTTCTTAACACAGTCTGGAGTTGATCTGTTTCAGTTAAATTCTGGAATTACTGGTTCTAGTCCATAGATTAAAGGGCTGGAATTATTGGTTCTGATTTATAGATGGAAGGGCTTGTGTGGGTGTGTTAGATTCCGCTCGAGCCCTTGGGCTGTGTTGCTGTCACTGGCTCAGTCTGTCATAGTTGTACCCATTTCAGACATACATGTCCTGAAGTGGGTGTTAACTGCGTAAACCTGAAACTAAAGAAAAGGAAAAGAGGGTGGGGGAAAGGGAGAACAAGAAGTCTGTTTTTCTGATGGTTTAAACTACACTGATGATCATCTTACGGATGGGCGTAGCAGGGCTGTCCAACCTTTTGGTGTCTCTGGGCCACACATTAAATACACAAACACCAATGAAAACTGATGAGCAAAAAAAGGGTTTTAAGTAAGTTTACGATTTTGTGTTGGGCCGCATTCGTAGCCATCCTGGGCTGCGTGCATCCTGTGGGCTGCTGGTTGGACACCCCTGTGTAGTGTGAAATTCTAATGATGAGGTGAAGAAGGAGAATTACATGATGGTGAGCTGAGGCCCAAGGGGAATGGCCACAGTGGGAAGACAGTAGAGAAGGCTGCCCTCACTACATTTATTTTGAATTTTACTAACCGTGGGCTAATGGAATGCAGTCTGTCATACATACCAGTTTGTTCTTTTTTCAGAAAGAACGTTAATGAATTATCATAAATCATTTTTTAAATGCACAGTAGTTCTCTGTCAGTGTGAATAAAAAGCCCTTTGGATATTGTTCATGACCTCATTTGGTGATCATTTTTGCATTAATATCAGTACATTTATGGGATTCTCTGGTACCGTTACTTACTTGGAGCACCGTGTTTCTGGCCTATTTACCTAGATTTACTCTGCTCTAGGAATTTTACTCAGGATATTAGCAGTGTTGAAATTCTGCTCCTGGCATCAGGGTGCCCTGTGAGAGTATAGTTTTCTTAGGGTAACATCCTATTTAGAGGCAGAGATTAGAACTGTTTTACTAATTGTGCTGAGATACTTTTTGCCTTTTTCACTTTATTGATATCTTTACTGATGGTGCAGAATCACTGGTGGGTCATGTTGCTGGCACCTTAGCATGAATCAAATACCAAATTCACCAGTGTGCATTCTTAAAAAACAACAAACGTTTTAGTTAATATCTTTGATGAAACAGTAACAATTACTCATTTAATTAAAACTTGACCCCTGAGTATACTCCTTCATATATTCTATGTGAAGGAATGGGAGGTACACATACAACACTTAGGTTGCATAGCTGTCCAGTAATATTTTTAATGAAAACCACTTGTGTGAGTGAATTGCAGCCAGAACGAGTGGCTTTAAAAAAAAATGTAACACCATTTTTACTTGAATGAATGATAAACTGTGATTATTCTGTTGTGGCTTATTTCACTTCAGTGAAGACTATTGCCAATGATAAAATTACAGGTTTTAAGTGAAGATTAGAATTTTGGAAACTTGGATCTGCCGCCCTCAGTTTGATAGCCTCTTAGTGCTTTATAGACTTTTCTGATGACATCAGTGGTGATATTAACACTTGATTTTTAATATTGTACAATGAAATATGTCAACATCTGGAAAGGCTGTGTCACTTAATGCACCAGTATTTTCCAGATGTTCTGTGTATGATGTTACAAATCATGCAGAGGTGAAAGGTTTAGTTAAAATGCAATATAGCCCTGACTGGTGTGGCTTAGTTGGGTGTAATTCTGCAAAGCGAAAGGTCGCCGGTTCAATTCTTGGTCAGGGCACATGCCTGAGTTTCGGGTTTGGTCCTTGGTTGGGGCATGTATGAGGGGCAACATATCGATGATGTTTCCCTCTCTTTTTCATTTCCTTCCTCCCCCTAAAAATGAATAAAATCTTTAAAAAATAAAAAATGCAATGTAGAATAGTTAATTTTAATGTAACCATGTATAAAAAGTTAACATACAGTTTTAGATTTCATATTGTACCTAAGTTTTAAAAACTTATCACTTGTCAAGTTTTAGTGGAATAACAAAAAAAAGAATACTCTCAATTATCAGGAAAGGGTGTTAACATATTTCTCTTCTTTTTTAACCACATGTCTGTATGAGACCAGATTGTCTTCATAGACTTAAAAATATGTTACAACAGATTGAGTCCAGAAGCACACATAAGATTCCATCTGGTATTATATTAAACTAGACATTGAAGAGATTAGTAAGACTATAAAAACAATGCTACTCTTTTCCTTAAATTAGAAGAAAAAAATTAAGTGGTTATTTTTAAAAATAAAAAGTCTTATGTTAACATAGAGTTGTTTATTATTGTTATCCTAAAATAATAGATATTCAAAATTTTTCTAAGTTTTAACTTCTGATGTGGTAAATATATGGAGATATATAACCCATTTAAGCAAAAGATCTTTAGGTTCTTCAGTAATTTTTAATTGTAAAGGAGGAGTTCTGAGACCATACAGTTTAGAAACACAATTAGATCTCAATAGAATTGAAGCTATAATTTCTTTGTAAATAGATGTTAAAAAATCTCCTCTAAGTTTTAATTTCTAATGTGGTAAATATACAAGATTATATAATCCACTTAAGCAAAAGATCTTTAGGTTCCTTAGTAATTTTTAAGTATAAAGGGACTATAAAGTTTAGAAACACAATTAGATCTCAGTAATTAAAGATATAATTTCTTAGTTCTTATTTTTTAATTAGGTAATTTTTTAAAGGAAAAATAAACTTTTCCTGTTGTAATTTATTAATAATTTAGTTATGATAATTAAATTATATGTTGCAGATTATATTAAGCACCTTACATGTATTATTTAATTTTCACTGGAACCGTATGACTTATAAGTGCTATCAGTCTCATTTACAGATAAGAAAATTTGAGTCTTGAAAAGCTAATTAATTCCCCCAAGATCATACAACAGTTAAGTGGTGGATCCAGGATTTGAATCTGACATCTTGATATTTAGAGTTCACATTTTTTTTTTCTTTTTTAAAGATTTTACTTAATTTATTTTTTTAGAGAGGGGAAGGGAGGGAGAAAGAGCAAGAAACATCAATGTGTGGTTGCCTCTCACATGGCCCCCACTGGGGACCTGGCCCGCACCCCAGGCATGTGCCCTAACTGGGAATCGAACCTGCGATGCTTTGGTTCACAGGCTGTGCTCAATCCACTGAGTTATGCCAGCCGGGGCTAGAGTTCACATTCTTGATCACATAAAATGTTTGTCAAAATGTCCTGCATTTCTCTTAGATTTAAAGTCAGTTGAAATTAACAGTTTTTGAAAAAGATTATTTATTTATTTTTAGAGAGGGAGAAAGAGAGGGAGAGAAACATCAATGTGTGGTTGACTCTTGCATGCTTCTTACCAGGAATCAGGCCCACAACCCAGGCATGTGCCCTGACTGTGAATGGAACCAGTGACCCTTTGGTTTGCAGGCCAGCACCCAATACAGTGAGCCACATCAGCTAGGGTGAAATTAACAGTTGTATACAAATGATTATTTACTCATAATGTCTTCTTATACATTCTGTCCTTAACTTTCATAAAATTTTCCTTTCTGGTCTCTATTTTTTCTTTTGTAAGCATAGCATGGAAGTCAAAGCCATGGGGGACAGAGACAATATAAGTTAAGTCTCTGCCATGTTGTAGAAAGTGTGTATCCTCTCTAGTCTTTATAATAATTCTGTGACACAGCTGTTTATGAGGAAATTGAAGTTTGGAGAAGTGAAGTAATTTTCCTAACTTAGGAAGTAGAGGGATCAAGATTGAAAGTGAGGTTTTAGTTTTCCAAAAATTGTTGTTCCCTTTCCATTCTATCTGCCATCCCCCAAGCAATATCATGAGTGGGTCGGGAAAAATGGAAGAACCAGCACTTAACTTCTGTGCCAAGTTGTTCTCCTCCCCCCTCCTCTTGTTCTCCTTCCTTCTTCCTCCCTTCTTCATCTGTCCTTCTTCCTTTTTCCTTCTTCTTCCTCCTCTTTTCTTCTTCCTTCTCTTTTCTTCCGCTTCCTCCTTTGTTGTCTTTCTGTCTTTGTCGTCATCTTCGTTGTCGCCTTCCTCTTCCTCGTTGTTGTCTTCTTCATCTCCTCCTCCTCCTTCCTCCTTCCTCTGGTTGCCTACAGAATCTCTCTCCTGACCCTGGGTGGTCTCAGCTGTGGGTGCCTCCCTTGACTGTGAGTCCTGACTGACTGGGGTCTGTGAGTGCTGTAGCTGGGTAGGCTGGCTGGAAGAGAGATGTGGCACTTAGGATTTAGGTACTTCGATTTGATGTTCGAAGTAATGCCTTTAATCTTTGGGCGATGCTTGGGCCGGCTGGAGTGCCACATTCTTTTTTCTCTAGTCTTCACATAAGAAAGTGATCCTGCCCTGGCTGGTGTAGCTTAGTGGTTTGAGCACGGACTGCGAAGCAGGCATCGCAGGTTCGATTCTCAGTCAGGGCACATGCCTAGGTTGCAGGCCATGTCCCCCAGCAACCGCACATTGATGTTTCTCTCTCTCTCTCTCTCTCTCTCCCCCTCCCTTCCCTCTCTAAAAATAAATAAATAAATAAAATCTTAAAAAAAAAAGTGATCCTTTTGGTCATTCAGACCAAGATTTATTTAGTCAGAATAATCCCTACCTTAATAGCCTTTATCAAGACAAAAAGAGAAGCAGGCAGCTTTGGATTCTAATTAGCTTTGGAATGAATTTGTTTATGTGAATTGTTCAACTAGGCATCCTTATATAGAAAAAGTCTTTTGTCTCGTTGGAGAAAGGACATTAAAGCATAAGAAATAATGAGAAAGTGTTTAAAGAGTGTTCTCATATAAGGTAGCATTTATTGAACACTTACTATATAGTTAGTTATTTATAAGGATTATTTATTTCATATAATCCTTCTGACAGTTCTTTAAGGTGTTACTTCCTGTTTTCTTTTACAAATATAACTGAGGCTAAGTGAAAGGAAGCAACATACGATCTCTCTTAACAAGGTAGGGAAGCCTGGAATTTAATCTGGGTAATAGATTAGTGGAGGGAGGAAGGGAAGGTATTCCATGTCATGGGAGCTGCAAGTCAGTCAGTAACTAGCCTGCTGTTTGTTATTTTGGAGAGGTCTCATTTTATGGAGTGGGAAATAAAGATTAAGTTGGAGAGCTCCCAGCTGGTGGTGGTAATCGGATCACAGAATTTGGAAGTGGAGGTAAAAAACAGTTGGGGAGCCATTTATTGTTATTGGTGACCACGATGGTGTTCAGGAAAATTGCTCTGATGATATTGTACCATATGAATTGTAGAGGAAGAGATTCTAGTCAGGAAAAAGGCAGCTACTGCAAGTAGAGAATGAAGATCTGAATTGAGATGGTGGCAATGTCTTGGGAAAGGGAAGATAGGTGGCTTCTAGAAAAATTACAGAAGTGGTGTAGAAAATTGAATGAATTTCTAGACTAAAATTATATATTAACAATAACCTTGAATATTAGTTAATTTAGTGCTACTATATTGGATTAGAGGTGGTATAGATTGGCCCATTTTAAACAGTAGGATTTTTGAATTAAAAATATGTTTGAATGCAGTAGAGTTTTTGACATATAACATACTGATTTTTAGATAAGAGAATTATAGACACCTCTACAGAGTTTATTAATATGAATGTAGTTGGTGTGGCATTGTAACAGCTGGAAATTGAGTCATAGGAGGAGTGGTTGGGATGTTTTGTGCTCAAATGTACTGGTTGATCTGAAGCTGCATAGTCAGAATTACATTTTTTTAAAAAAATTTTTTTAAAGATTTTATTTATTTATTTTTAGAGATGGAAGGGAGGGGGGGAGAGAGAGAGAGAGAGAGAGAGAGAGAGAGAGAAACATCAGTGTGCGGTTGCTGGGGTACATGGCCTGCAACCTAGGCATGTGCCCTGACTGGGAATCAAACCTGCGATGCCTGGTTCACAGCCCGAGCTCAATCCACTGAGCTACGCCAGCCAGGGCAGAATTACATTTTTTAAAGGAGTCATGTCAGATGTTACTATACCACATCTTAATAAGCTCAGCATAGTTAATTATCTTCCAGGTTGTGTTTCTTCTCTGCTTGAACACAGGATAGATAACTCGCTGTTATTTAGAGATCAGATTATATAACAAATACATAATTAACATTAGAGTCACACTTAGGACTTTGAGAACCAAAGAAATGAGTCGGTTTAGCTCTCGAATCTCATACTGACTCTAGAACATGTGTTCCCTGAGTGGAATGGCAGGAGTCAGCCTTGTTCACATTTCCATTTCTGTCTTTTCCTCTGCTCTCCACAAGTTGTGGTGGAATTTGGGTAGGCTAAATGCAAAAACGATGCAATTCTATAAATGCAAACTCGCACCCATTATATTTCATTTATGTATAAGAAACTTGGCAACTCTACTAATTTCCATGGTATCAGTTCTACAAGGAATATTTTTGTTATAAATGGGTTACTTATATTTGAATTAAAAAGTAATTTGTTACTTTTGCATAGTCTTACTATCCTGAGCCAGTTTCTTTCGATTAAATTGGGCAGTAACTGTTAAGATGAAATGGTTTACTTAGGACAAGGCATATTTTCAGATATCAGAGTGGACACTTTATACATATTTATACAAGTGAAAAGTATGTTTCTGTTACATTTTATGTTAACCAAGCTTTTGATAAGTATCTTTTAACTTAGCAATATAAAAATTATATATTAAAAAGATAATGTTTGCTTATGAAAAAAATTTAAACAGGGCAAAAGATGGTATACAGTGAAAAGTAAATTTCATTCTCACCCTCAGCTCCCTAGTAGTTTTCGCAGAGGCAGCCACATTTGTCAGCTTCTTATGTGTTCTATCAGAGATGTGTGCAAATGCAATCATATAATAATGCTTTACAGACATTTAACATTTGCAAAGCCATCAAATTTATTAAATATATTTAAGTACTAAGCAATAGGATAGATTGTTTTTAGCCCTTAAAAAATATAACAGGAATAAATTTTAATAGAGAACCAGGTTATAGATTTTGGTTTTTGAACTGTACACAAACTGATTTCAACTTTTATATATTGGAATTGTGTGCAACTTTATTTTTTTTTAAATAAATGAAGAAACCATATGTGTAGCATTCTTAAATAGTTATAGGCAGTAACTCTTGAGCATCTAGATTATCATTTTCATAAGACTTTTGTTTACATTTAATTAGCAGAGCTAGAAGGCATCCAGAATCTTTAATTGACTCAATCATCAAGTTTAGAGGGAGGCCACCTCCACTTTAACTTGACTTCAGTTGTGTTGGTCTGAAACCACTGAGATAGAGATGGAGCAGTGGGGCAGAATAGGGGCAGATTTTGTGAATTAAATGTTCACAATATGGTGGCATTGTTTCACTTGACTCATTATGGAAGTTCAGAATTTCTGTGTACCTACCCGTGCTTGAATGTTAAGTACCAAAATATGCCAGAACCAACTAGAAGTTACTTTAAGATAAAAGCAGAAGGTCATTGGTATGTTTAATATTGTATTTTAAAACATTCTTTCCTTTGGTCTTTCTCTTCTTTTTAAGTTTTCCAAATATTTGAACCTTTCTGACCTTACTGCTCCATTTTATTTTAAAATCTCATAAGCCAGCCATTTTTGAAGAATGACACTTGATTATTTTTTAAATATTTTTGGAAAACTCTCTTAAATTTAAACATGTGACACTGGATACATGTTGATTACACTGGCCTGAAATTTATGGAAGAAATTCGTCTTGGCTATGTCCATTGTACGTATGAATGTAAAATCTGCTGAAAAACTTTCTATTTGATAGTTGTTACTATAACATACTGTATTTTTCAGACTGTAAGATGCACTTTCCCCCCAAGTTTGGGAGGAAAACAGGAGTGTGTCTTATAGTCCAAATGTAGTTTACCTGGCTTGCTGTGGGGGCAGCAGCCTATGTTATTTATGTTATTAAATATTTTACCACATTTTTTGCTTCAAAATTTTCCCCCCATTTTCTTCTAAAAGCTAGGTGCGTCTTACGGTCCAGTGCGTCTTACAGTCCAAAAAATTCAGTACTTTCATTTTAGAATTTTATGTTGAAAAGAAATGTTGCTGTTTTAAAAGAAAATACCTTTCTGGGAATTGAGCGTGCCTGTAGTGAGAAATGAAGACATTGCCTGTAGTTATTTCCATGTCTCAGAACCAACGAATAAAGTAATACTGACTTAACATGGATCTGTATCCTAAGAAATTATGTTCAGAGTTGCAGTAGTTTGCAGGATTTTTTTCTGTGTTAGGATATTTTTATTGGATATTGAAAGTAGATTATAGTGAGGAAAAAGTTTGTACTTTTTAAAAAAAAATTTCATTTTCATTTATTTTTTTATTTATTTTGGAGAAACATTGATTGGTTGCCTCTCATACGTGCCCTGACCAGGAACTGAACCTGCAACCTATAGGCCTGTGCCCTGACTGGGAATCCAACCAAGGACCTTTCACTTTGTGTGGTGATTCCCAACCACCTGAGCCACATCAGTCGGGACAAAGTTTGTATTTTTTTTTCAGTTGATAACTTAATCAAAATCTAAAGATAAGTTAGTCCAGTCTTTTGCTTCGTGGTCAAAAATTGACCTCCATCATCTTATATGTTCACTAAGTGTGGTTGGAGAAACTGCTCTCCCTGGTGGCGCTGAGCCGGTGTGGTGGAGAGAGTGACTCCTGGAGTGCTCAGCAGGTCTTACTGGCTGTAAGTTTGTAAGTAGATGAAATGATGAAAATGTTTCCAGGGTGCTTCGATATTAAAGAATGATGACCACAGAAGGAAGAGAATTATATTTTCTAAGTGGTGATAGTATTTTATATTGTCATTGATATTCATCAGATAATTTCTTCAGGGGAAAATAAGATTTACTGAAAAAATTTTAAGTGGGCCAGAGCTTTGGAGATAAGTTTTGCTAATTAAAAGGTATTGATTTTCCTCATCAGTCTACTTGATATTTGGCATAATGGGAACAAGTACATTCAGTAGCCTGACTTTTGGCATGTGACATTTGGGTGTATTAAATTTGGCCAGGAACACTAATTGTTTGATGTAAATGAAAAAAGCAGTTTTGCCCTGCCTGGTGTGCCTCAGTGGATTGAGCGCCAGCCTGAGAACCAAAAGGTCCCTAGTTTGATTCCCAGTCAAGGCACATGCCTGGGTTGCGGGCCAGTATGCAAGAAGCAACCAGTGTATGTTCCTCTCACACGTACATGCACACATCCATGTTTCTCTTGATGTGAACCATTCATGTGCCCTACCAGCCACACTCAATGGTGTTACTTCTGCTGGACCCTGTATATCTTGACTTATATTTAATGATAGATAAGGGAGTTTTTTTGCCCATAGCACTAAGTTTTCATTACCTGATTTAATAGGAGCCCAACGGCTCTTGTCCTGAACTTTTTTCCAGGAAGATCATTCTGTAAGATTGATTCAAAGTGCAAAGCTTAATTTTATGCTTTTGTTAGTTCGAGAAAGTCAAGTGTTTTGACATAGACTGGATGCAGACAGTAAAGAAAAAGCAAAAACGCATACTAGGTATGGTAGTGAATAATATTTGAAAAAGATATTCTAAAATCCAGTTGAATTATAGCATTTGGATCTTGAAATAAGAGCTTCTTGCAGAGAATTGAGCTGAATTGACTATGAGTTGATTTGTCTCAGCAAATTATTTAAAAAATTTAAAAATATGTATGTTATCATTGTATTTGTGGTGCCTTCTTTTTTTGTGTGAGACATGGTAGCCTGTTAGCCTTCGTCGTATTCGCTTACTTTCATTTAAATACTCTGTTATGTATGTGGTTTTGTTTGTAAGCCACCTCAAATTTGTGGTAGAATAAAGCAAGGCATAAATAAGATAACAATGGAAAAACGAACTCATGGACCATGACTAGAGCTGAAACAAAATAAAAGAATAAAAAAGCCTTGTAGTTTTAAGATGATAAAAATTTCTGTCATGTGTTTATGAATTTATATTTGTACTTGTATTTAAGCCTTCATATTCATAAATTTATAATAAAATGAATTATTAAATTAAACTTATTTCTCTTTCTACCTTTATTCAGTCCATTCTTCATAAACAATCAGAGTGGCCTTTTAAAAATAATATTATGACCTTCCTCTGTTTCAGCTCTGCCGTTGTTGCCTGTTGATTAAGGTTTCATATTGCTTCCTAGGTCCTCCCTACACAGCCTCAAATGATGTAGCTCCTCTGAAATTTCCAAACTCTGTCATTACCTCTCCCTACATACTCCCTTTCCTTGAGTCTCATCATCCTTGAGCACAGCCCTTTTCTAGCTCTTGTCTTTGCCTTTGAGGACCTGCCCCCCTCCGGGAATGCTCTTTCCCTTGCTCTTCGTAGGCTGCGTTATTTGTATCCTCAGGTAACATCAGTTTAGTTGATATCTCTTCTACCTTATCTAGAATACTATTACCCATTATAATTCTTTCGATTTCTTTCATACCATTTTTACCTTTTTTTTTTTTTGCCATGTTAATTATCTGGTTTGTTTACTGACTTTCAGTCTTTCTGTCCTCAGTAGAATGTAAGCACCATGAGCATGGTGACTTTCCCTACCTTACTTACTACTTACAGCTACCTGTAAAGTGTTTGTCAAGAATGAAGGAATGAGGTTACTAGCTATTTGTTTATAAACCGACTTCTTGCATTTGTCTTTCTAGAACCACTTGTGTCATGATTGTGTCATATTCCAATTGGGGGCCAAGAAGAGAGAATTGACAGGGATTGGATGTCAAATGTTGGGCAGTGTGCAGAGATTGTTTCATGTAGTGATTTAGTTAATTGTCACAGTAATTTACGAATGTTTAACTGTTAGCATTTTACAGTTAGGGAAGCTACTATTTAGAGGTTAACTGTGATTACACAAGTGTATGAAGGACTAAAAGCTAGGCCTGGAACCCAAGGTTGTGTGACTCCAGAGCCTCCACAGCACAAAGTGCTAATGTTGGTTTCTCTGTGCAGAAACTGCTCGTAGGCAGGAAGGTGTGATTTTGGTCACTTGAAAAAAGAGGTCAGGGGTCTTATTTCTCCATTCTTTTTCCCCTCTTCTTTAACACTTTCACTGTGGTAAGCCTGTCCTTATAGTCGTTGTTCATCCTATAGATGAAATGAGTCTCACTCACTATTCTCTTGAGAATTCTTTGTAAGTTTTCTACAGTCCTCTGTTTTAAGATTTTAAAAAGTTGAGCACTAGTGAGGGAGCAGGGAGGATTTAACATTCTTTTTTGGCTGCCTCCATGCTGGTTAGTGAGTATCAGGTGTAGGGCACTGCGTAGCTGGCATTCAGAATAGAGAAAGGGACCGGGCAGTGACTGAAGGCAGCACACAATAGGAGCAGAGTTCAGCAAGCCATTTGGACTGGGCAGGTGGGTCGCTATGTTTTAGCCTGTTACTATAGTGCATTAAGTCAGACTGCAACAATGTTTTTCTTGAAATACTAAGGATTAGTGAGGCATTGTATTGTAGAGAGTGTTTTTTTATAAACATGGGTTATTTTAGAAATATATCCAAATATTTTTCCTCTAGAACAGTAAATTTGTCAGAATGAGAAGCATAGTTTGAGATAGTTGACCTCAATATTTTTATTTTTTTAAACTGAGGAAATATTTATTTTATTTTTTATTGTTATTCTGTTACAGTTGTCCCAGTTTCTCCTTCTTTGCCCTTGTCCGCCCATTATACACCCCCTGTCCCCCATCACTGTCAGTCTGTTCCACGTTCCCATGCTTGTGGCTCTGTTTTGTTCGTGACTTTATTTTGTTCATTAGATTCCTCTTATAGATGAGATCATGGTATTTGTCTTTCACAGACTGGCTTATTTCACTCAGCATAATATTCTCCAGTTCCATCCATGTTGTTGCAAAAGGTGAAGGTGGTTTAATAGGAAAGAAAATTGAAATAGAATATATCTTCCTGTTTCTTTTAATATGAATGGTTATGTTAAAAATTGTTTTTCTTCTGACATTTATTCTTCTCCATTTCATTTTATTATTATTGTATTACTCTCAAGTAATTATAGATAAGCATTCACTGCCATTATTACTGAATTAACATTTAGATGTGATTATTGGCATATCAGAAATTGCTTTAGTTATTATGAACCTAGTCTGAGTTTAAACAATGTGTGCACTCTCATTGTTTCAAATAATACCATCAAGTTTTATTAGCAGTAATTTTAAGAATCTCACTAGCATCAGTTTATTAACATACCATATTTTCGAACCATAAGGCACACCTAGGTTTTAGAGGAAAATAGGGAAAAGAATTTTGAAGCAAAAAGATATGGTAAAATATTTAATAACATAAATAACAATATTTCACCAATGTAAATGTAAACAGAACTCAGCAGCAGCAATAACAATCATTATTCCTCCCAAGTCTGTGGGGGAGCCTGTCTTATAGTCTGAAAAATATGGTCGCACTGTAACTCTTTCATCTCTGTCATTGATAAATGTAATTATGTTTGGAAACTTAAGGTTTGTGTTATGAGAACTATAACTAAGCATTTATAATCTTTTTGTTACTATTGAATTTATTGGGGTGACATTGGTTAATAAAATTATATGGGTTTCAGGTATACAACACTATAATACATCATCTGTATATTATTGTGTGTTCACCACAAGCATTTATAATCCTAAGGGAGCAGTCTTGTAGAAAGTGTTGGGAAAAATTATCTTATTAGGTTAAATCATGGGTGATCACTACCAGCTACCTATTTTTGTAAATGAGTTTCATTGGAACATAGCTGCACCCATTTATTTTATTTAATGCTGCTTTTGCATTAGAACAGCATAGGCTAGCAGTTGTGTTAGAGAACCTACGGCCCTCAGGTTCTTACAGGTCTCACGTATGCACAGTTACTTACTGTCTCGCCTCCTAAGAACAATTTTTAATTTATGTAGCAAACTTTTGTATTATGTAGTTTTCCACCTTGCCTTTTTGTTTCACTGTCTTTCTTAACAGTACCATTTATGCCACCACCTATACTTTGTGGTTTTTTGTTACTTGTTTTAACACTATGTTTAAAAGCTAATAACACATCACCATTTTTATTACTTTACTTTCAACATTCAATCATTTAAAAATAAATTTTAAGAAATATGTTTATACTAACTTACATATTTATTTTTTGTTTTTTTTATTTCTTCCTGCATGTTCAGTCTTCTATCTAGGATAATTTCCATGCAGCCTGAATAACTTCCTCTAGAATTTCTTATAGTGTGAGGTGCTGGCAACACATTTATCAACCATAGTTTGTCTGCAAATGTCTGTATTTTATACAGTTCTCTGCTGAGATTGTTTTATTCTCAAGTGTGCCTCTTTTGATGTGTTTTTGTTGTTGTTGGTTATGTGTTACATTCCTGTCTTGTCCATCCTTGTCATTTTTAATACTTACTTTTCTTTCTTTTTAAAATCTATTTCCTTATTCACTGACTCCTCTGTGATCTCAATTCTGCTTCTGGTAACCAACCACCCAGTGATATTTTTTCTTTGGTAGATATTATGTTGTTTGGTTTTTAAATTTCTTCTTCATTTTTTTTTATAGTTTTGTTTATCTGCTGAGAATTTCTGCCTTTTCATTCACTTTAAATGTGTTTACCTTTACATCTTGGAGCATACTTGTAACAGTTGTTTATGGTTTATGCCTGATAATACTAACATGTGCCTTTTCAGGGCTGGCATCTATTGATTGTTTTTTCTCTTAAGAATTGGAGAAATTCTTCTATGTCAAGTAAGTTTTGATTGTGTTCTAGGCACTGTAAATGTTATGCTTTATAAATTCTGGATTATTTGGAGAACGTTTTGTAAGTGGGCAGTAAACCTTGTTAGATTTGACTAGTAGTTGAGAATTGATTATATTTTCCTATTTTTGTATGTCATAGTTTTGGTTTGTAGGGTAGTGCTCAATCCACTGAGCCACACCAGCCAGGGCTTGTATGTCGTAGTTTTAAATTGTGTCTCAGAAATTTAAAATTTTACATTTTGTAGATTCTGGGTCCTGTTACAGTCTTACTTAAGTTCAGGGCTCAGGTTATATCTCTGCTTGGGGGGTGCGGGGAGGAGTTCTAATCTTTTAATATGCTGCTTTGAATTTGCCCCATTTATGTAAAACTCAGAGGTGAGCCTGATAGGATTTGTGTGGGTTCATACAAAAAATTAAGAGACCTTCCTTCTCCAGTTTTTTGGAATACTCTGGCCCATCAGGACTCTTCTTCATTTCCTCTGGCCAGGAAGAAGAGGTTTCTGTTGTAGTTCTGGCTGCTTGTATTGCTGCTTTGTTGCATAGTTCTATGATAGGGCCCCTCCTTCAAGACAAAAGGCCATAGAGAAAAAGATAAAACAGTTAATAATAACAGCACCAGCAGCAGCACAAAAGGGACCCCTCCCACACATATCATATGGGATGTTTCACTAAGTTGGACTCCTTTTCTCGATCCGTGTTTTTGTTTACTTTTCAGAGTCTGCATGTACATTGCTTTTGTATTTTGTCTGGAGTTTCTGGTCGTAATCACTGAGGGTGGGGAGAGCTGTGGTGGGTGTACTTTACCTTGACTGGATGGAACACCTCTCTTTAAAGAATGAAACCATTTCCTCTTGGTCGTTTCACCTTCTTTCTTCAGGCATTTTTTTTTTTTAATATAAAGCTAGCAGCTTTCTTTAGTTGTATTTTAGGCCTGATGGTGAATTCACAATTACCATTTTGATTGGGCTTGATTGCATATTTCCTAAATCTTACTGCCAGTTTTCATTTGTAAGTTAAAACTTACAAGTTTTTACTTTATAAATAACTTCAGCAAGATGGTCAGTCTCTCAAGTGTAATGAAAAAAATTTTCATACTGGTTATATTCTGAAGATCTGTGTGCACCTTACTATCAATACTGTATATACAGGCTACCACTTATTTGATTTCAACAAAGTATTCATATTTTTTTGGACAATATTTTGAGCTAAGGTGGGTGAATGTATAGACATTTGATCAATTGCCCTCAAGCTATTTTTTTTTTTTTAGATTTTGTTTGTTTTTAGGGAGGGAAGGGAGAAAGAGGAGGAGAGGAATATCACTGTGTGGTTGCCTCTCACGTGCCCTCTGTTGGGGTCCTGGCCCGCAATCCAGGCACGTGCCCTAACTGAGAATCAAACCCGTGACCTATGTCCATGCTGTAGCATGTATTAGTATTTCCTTTATTTTTTAAAAAGATTTTGTTTATTTACTTTAATTTTTTTCATTTATTTTTAGAGAGAGGGGAATGGAGGGAGAATGGGAGAGAAACATCAACATGTGGCTGCCTCTTGCACTCTGCCCACCAGGGACCTGGCCCACAGACCAGGCATGTGCCCTTGACTGGAAATCAAGCCAGCAACCCTTTGTTTCGCAGGCCAGCACTCAATCCACTGAGCCACTCCAGCCAGGGCTATTTATTTACTTTTAGAGAGATGGGAAGGGAGGGAGAGAAACATCAATGTTCAAGAGATACATCGATCGGGCCTGCAACCCAGGCATGTTTCCTGACTGGGAATTGAAGCATCAACCTTTCTGATCTCATTATCAGTGCTCAGTCTACTGAGCCACACCAGCCATGGCACCTTTCTTTTTATTGCCAAACAAAATTTAATACTAACAATATACCATGTGCTTTTATTTATCAACTGATTGACAGTTGGGTTGTTTTCACATTTTGGCTATTTTGAATAATGTTGCATATATGTAAATATTCATGTATGAATTTTTGCAAGGACATATGTTTTTATTTCTCTTGGTTATATACCTGAGAGTGAAGTTGATGGATCATAGGGTAACTCAATGTATAAACTTTTGAGGGACTGTCAGGCTATTTTTAGACTGGCTGTACTATTTCACATTCCCACTTGCATTGTATGAGGGTTCCAGTTTCTCTGCATTCTCATCAGTACTGGCTTTTTGGTTCTAGCACTCCTAGTGGGTGTGAAGTGGCGTTGCATTGTGGGTTTAATTTGCATTCCTTGGTAACTAATTGTATTGAGTATCTTTTCATGTGCTTTTTGGCCATTTGTATATTTTCTTTGAAGAAATGTGTATTCAGATTTTTTGTCCATTTAAAAAAAATAGGTGGTTTGTGTTTTTATTATTTAGTTGTAAGGGGTCTTTGTATATTCTGGATACAAGTCCCTCATCATACATATGATTTGCAAATATTTTCTCTCCATCCTGTGGGTTGTCTTTTCACTTTCTTGATGGTATCTTTTGGTGCACAAAAGGTTTTAACTTTGTTGAAGTGCAGTTTATTGTTTTTTGTTGCTGCTCTTGCTTTTGGTGTCTTACCTAACAGTCTATTGCCAAATAGGAGGTTATGCAGATTTTTCCTGTGTACTTCTAAAAATTTATAGTTTTATCTTTTCAGTTAGGTCTTTGATCCATTTGGAGTTAATTTTTATAGACATTTCCTATGAGTCAGAACTAATATCAAAGGGAATATAGCTATTTCCAAATCATCTGTATTTTAAATAGTCCTGCTTTTGAGGAATCATGCATAGTATCTTTGTGAAATAGGGTATAGTTTTGAAATTTTGCCCTTATGCTATACAATTTATTTTCCTTTTTCATTATCAAAAACTGTGTAGCAAGGAGGAGAAAGTGGAGAAGGCATACATTGACTGACACTATCATACTGCCCTAAAGCTTAAATAAGACGTTATGTAGAAAAAGATCTTTTGTATTCACTTGTCATCTCCTGAAATCAGTTAACTATGTCTTCTCTAAAGCAATATTTGTGCAGTGGGTTTGTGCTTTCACTTTTCCTCTTAGTGAGGCAGTGATAACTTGAGGCTGTCACTTTAAGAATATTGCTTATGCTGAGCATTGGGGTAGTAGCATTTGAAGTAGAGTGGAGCAGAGTTCAAGGACATTCAGCTGGGGTTTGTAAATGGAACTTTAGTGTTTCAGCAAACTGCAGGAAGATTTCTCTTGACGTTTACTACTTGTTTTCTAACTCGTCAAAATCTACCTTTTTTTTTTTTTTTTTTTTTTTAAAGAGGGAGAGAAATACCAATATGTGGTTGCCCTTGCATGTCCCCTACTGGAGACCTGGTCTGCAACCCAGGCATTTGCCTTGACTGGGAATCGAACAGGTGACCCTTTGCTTCGCAGTCCAGCGCTCAAATCCAGAGCCCCACCAGCCAGGGCTCAAAATCTACCTTTTGAGGAGATAACTGACTAGTCAAATCCAAGTTCAGTTATGATTCCATTGATCCAAAACTCTCCTGAGGAGAGTTCATCATTCATGAAATTTCAGTAAATATCTGTGCTTAAAAGAATTAGAGGTCCCCACTTTCCTTCATGGTATAAATAAGAAACAGATCATTATGTAATCTCTTCATATCCTATCCTGGATTTTTCTGATGAAATTTTGGTCACTGAAATTTTTTTATTTGCCAAATTGACCCTTAATGTAGTGAGTATGTAGCGAGTACTTTAATAATCAGTTTAGAGCCCTGACTGGTGTAGCTCAGTTGGACGTTGATCCGCAAAGCAAAAGGCTGCTGGTTCAATTCCGGTCAGGGCGTGCCTGGGTTGTGGGTTCTGTCCTGGTTGGTGTGGGGCGTGTGTGAGAGACAACCAGCTGATGTTTCTCTCCCTCTCTTTCTCCCTCCCTTCCCTTCTCTCTAAAAATAAATAAAATCTTTAAAAAACATAATCAATTTAGAGTCTATCATACTTTAATTCTCTTCGACCTTCAATTTTTTAAGAGATTTTTTGCAATTTCATTTTTTAAAAAGATTTTATTTATTTATTTTTAAAGAGAGGGGAAGGGAGGGAGAAAGAGAGAGAGAAACATCAATGTGTGGTTGCTTCTCATATGCCCCCATACTGGGGACCTGGCCCACAACCCAGGCATGTGCCCTAACTGGGAATTGAACCAGCGAGCCTTTGGTTCTGAGGCTGGTACTCAGTCCACTGAGCCACACCAGGCAGAGCTGACCTTAAAATTATATTTGATTTTGAAATTTGTTAATGTTTTATTAGGAAAAGAATACGTAGAATTACATACCATCATCTAACCTTGCTAGTGATTTTGCTTATTTTTCCTAATGATATAAATCAGCAATTTGAACTACAAAAGTGTCAAGTGGGCCTGCTACTGTATTTCAGTCAGGAGATTTAAAAAATAAAAATGTGTTCTGGAGTACTGCACATTCATATTACACTGCTGATTGAATTAGAATTTTAAGTGGTGCTATGAGAAACTATTTGCATGTTTCCCTGAGCTCAAAGGGAAATAGCATCCAATCATATTTGCTGGAGATACAGAGCTTGGTGAGAACTGATAATAAGCTTAATGGTTGGCAGAATTAGGAGGAAGTATTCTGTAGTGTTAAGAGCTTTATATGCATGTCATTTCTTTGAATTTACTTGTTTTCAGAGAAAATGCCTAGCAGCACCTAGCTCAATACTCATTTATCTGGGCTTTTTTTTGGGGGAGGGGGGTGGACAGAGTTATAACCAGCTGAGTTGCAAATTACTAAAATAATGTTATTTTAAAATTGATATATATTTTACATACTGTATAATTTACAGTATTCAGTCGTACAATTCAGTGGTTTTTAGCATATTTATGAGATGTGCAACCATAACCACTAAGAATTAAGAGAAAATTGCTTTGTAAATTAAGCTCCCTTGGTTTCTTGCATTACCTGCCCTATCTGTAATAGTCAGTATTCCATTTGCCACTGGGAAAATGACTCAACTTGGGCCAAGAATTTGGGAAGTTGTTGTGTTAGAGTGACACTGCATGTATCTTTTATGAGGTGAAATGCTAATTTAGTTTTATCCTGTAGATAGAGGCAGCCATATTTTGACCAGGCTGTGATAATTGTTTTCTTCCCTTGGACACATTGATGTAGTAGGAAGAGCAGTGGTTTTTTAGTTTTCTTTTTATAGGACTGTGTTTTTATTTTAAAATACCTACTTTTTTATCTAGATGTTCTTTTACAAAAATACTTCATTTATCAATCCTCACAATATTCTGTTGGTAGTTTATAGAGTGAAATAAATGAAATCAAGTTCTGTATCTCTAGCCAGAGAGAGAGAATATTTGTTAACTGGGATGTCAGACAAATATATGATTGTCTTTTTAGAAATCGTGTAGTTCTAGTAATATTGTTTGCCAGTAAAGTAACTAATAGAAACCTGGAGCCCTAACCTGCCCTTAAGTGGTGTGGCTCAGTACTGTGGGGCATAGTACTGATAACTAACATGAGAACTTACTTTCACATGGTGAGAATTAGCATTAGCTAGAAAAAGCAATAGCAGTTGGTTTTGCAGGAGAAAGAATGGTCTCATATTTTCCGCTATTCATGTGACCACAATACAGAACTATAATTCAAAGAAAGTTTTGTTTTAGCCAGGGGTAATCTTATTTCTGAAAGAATTGATAAGTTAATATGAAGGAACTTTTGTCCTGAAACTTGTTAACCTTCTGTTTATATATTGCAAACATATATATAGTTTGGATGAAGCAATTTTTAAAGTTTTTTTAAAAAAGATTTTACTTATTTTTACAGAGAGGGGAAGGAAGAGAGGGAGAGCAGCCAGTATGTGGTTGCCTCTCGAGCACCCCCTACTGGGAACCTGGCCCACAACCCAGGCATGTGCTCTGACTGGGAATTGAACCAGCGACCCTTGGTTTGCAGGCCAATCCTCAGTCCACTGAGCCACACCAGCCAGGGTGCATGAAGCATTTTTTAAGTGATATGTTTTAGCTTTATTTTTCAGTGTGGTGTTTTAAATCAGTTTTTCATGCATAGGGGCCGATGGCGACACAGTGAACTATTATTGTGTGAGATGGCTAGTCTAAGGAACTGTCTTGAGACTGGTACAGTGTTACTAGTTTTGAATGACTAAAGCGCATAGTGTGTGTGTGTTTCTCTCACCTCAGTAAACCGTTGCTACTTAGATAGGAAGAATTTCACTTGCAATGATTCTTTCAGATTTCTGCAACTTCTGGTCATTCATATAAAATTATTTGCAGCTGTCAGTCTGTCTTTCAAACTTTTATTGAATTAGAAAGGAACATAATGTGAGAAGTATTAAATAATTGTTGTGATGATGGATGGATTCTCCTTTTGGTTTACTACATTTATAGTCATTCTTTCAAAACTACACTGAAATTATGCAAGTAACTTACATTTATTATAGAAAAGGCATGTAACAGTTAGGTAAATCTCCCATGTGGAGATAAGTGCCATTAATCTTTTGGTGTCAGTCTTTTGGTTGTCATTCTTCGGCCATATTTGTGAGTTAAAACTGTTACCTTACCTGATAGGAGAACTTGTTACATCTTTCCATTTTTGAAGCTGAATAAAATGATAGAGTCTTTTGTCTTTTAACAGAATGTCTTGACAACATGCTGAAACATTTTAAACTAAGTTATGCTGGAGAGTGTTTTTTTTAAAAATGGGGAGTTGGTGGGTGGATGTGAGGTAAAATAGCAGCTAAGATAGAAAAACAAGGAAGGAGTTTTATTCTCTATTCTATTGTAGTTAGCAAAACAGACTGGGCCTGTGTCAGCAATTTCCAGGTTGATGAATTAGTCTTAATCTTTGTGAATATCCTGCTTATATTTCCTTAGTCTTTTTTCTTTATGAAGTAAGGTTGTAGATTTTCATCATAGGCTTAAAAGTTTGGAGTTTTGTTGTGTAATTTTATTTGTTTGGAGTTTCTCACTTTAAAAAAAGATTTTATTTATTTATTTTTAGACAGAGGGAAAGGGAGGGAGAAAAAGAGGGAGAGAAACATTAAGGTGTGGTTGCCTCTCGGACTGGGGGCAACCCCCGCTGGGGACCTGGCCTGCAACCCAGGCATGTGCCCTGACTGGGAATCGAACCTGCGATGCCTGGTTCGCAGCCCGCACTCAATCCACTGAGTTACACCTGCCAGGGCAATACTTTGTTTTTTGTAGTTCCTGTGGACAATTAAGTGTATAACCCCCACTAATTGGGTACCAAAGCTTGGGTCACTGACAGAATTTTGTGGTGGTAATTTTCTCTTACTGCTAAAGCAGTCCATTTTTTGAGCTCTCTTATCCTTAACCTGCTCTTCTAGAATTCCTAGAGGACCTGTACAGCAGCCTCTCGAGGATCGGATCTTCACTCCTACTGTCTCGGCAGTGTACAGCACGGTGAGTAACTCGAGGTCATTTGTCAGACTGTATCTCTTTTCCCGCGTGAGCCCTCCGCTCTACAGTGTTTCATAGGCAGGAAATTGATTTTTTTGGTGAAAGGTTCAGTAAAATCCCAAATAGAATCAGATGTATATAATATAACAAGGTGACTAGGCCTTTTCCCCATCATGTTCATTTAGGAAGTGTGATGAAACTAACATGGTAAGATAGATTGGCTCATACACCTGTTTTTTTTTTCCTTTCATAAATAATAGCCTTTGGCCATGTATTGTGAATTTCATTTTTCTTTTCGAATATGTTCTCTAAAAGTTTAACTAAAATTTTTTTTTATTTTACTTTTTCTCTCTACAATTAGATGTAAAAATGTAGAGTTTGGAAAACATTGGTTTTAATGGAAAGAGATTTAATTTTTTTGTGAAATGATTGATTCAGATTCATAAATGAAGGGATTTAAGTTAGAGAATGAAGGTACTAAATTAGAAGCAGATATCAGGTGTCTTAGAATGGTCCTGAGAGAATTTGGGATAACTGGGGGGAAAGACATATCTTTTTAATATTTTAGTTCATCATACTGTTTATTCCTAGGAATATGACAGGGTGTTTTATAGAAACTCATAGTGTATGAGGGAGACAAGTAAATAAGTCATTGTAATCTAAGGTTATGTGTAAAGCATTGATTCTTACCCTTTTGGATTATAGATTATTTATAGAATTCAAATGGTCACAATGTTTCTCCTTAAAAAAGAGCAAATACCCAGTGTTTACATGTAATTTCAGAATTTCACGGATGTCCCTCAGGCCATTTACAGGCCCCAGTTAGGCACTGTTGACGAGAGATCTGAGCGTGCTGGTGTACCGCGAAGAAGAAGTTGCTTTGTTGTGGGAGTGACGCTGGGCTGGAAGGACAGAACACTAGGCAGAGAAGGGAAGAAAAGGCCTTCCAGGGAGTTCAGGTTCAGAACCACGGCTAGTGGAACGGCCAGTGTGGCGTGTGTTTCCGGTGTTGTAGCAGAAGTAGAGGTGAGAGAGGTGGATTTGGTGATTTTAACATCGTCCTGAAGAGTTAGAACTTCATCATGCAGGCAGTGGTAACGTTCTATTGGTAAAGTTCTAAGAAAAAATGATGATTATTTTTTCTGGTTTCCACAAAACAAGTCTCAGTTACAGCTATTATAGATCAATTAAATACCTATTAATAACTTTTTGATCCTCCTTGAACTCTTAAAGTGGATCCAGTTTGGATAATGCATTATCTAGTTACACTAGCAGTTGGAAGTCTTCAGTTTATGTTGAGAAATAACCTACAATTTTTTTATGGCACAAACTTTTCCTGGGCCACAGTTTGCTTTGGTTTTATTATTTTTCCTTAAGCACTGAGGTTTTTTTTGATTAGGCCTAACTCTTAAAGTATAACTTTTTCTGATTATAAAAGTGGACCTTCACCATTGAATTATTTTAAGATAGGTTAAAAAAAGAAACTGAAAATTTCTAGTAATCTTTGATTTACTAGGCAACTACTATACCCATTTTTTGGTATAGTTTTATTTATCATTTTTAAATATTTTTGATTTTATTGTGTTTTTTTCCATTATCATTTAGTCCCCTTACACCCCCACTCCCCAGCAATCACCACATTGTTGTCCATGGCCATGAGTCCTTTTCCTTTTTGCTCAATCCCTCCACCCCCTAACCTCCACCCACCCAGCTGTCTTCGGGCTCCATCTATGAGTCTATTTCTATTTTGCTTGATCAAATCTGACTTTTGCTATTTAAACTTACTACCATATATATAGTCTTCAGTCAATTAAAAAAGTAGTGTGTCAGTTATGTACAGTGCCTGTCCTAGAGAGACAAGGGATTTTAGGCAATAAAAAGTTACCTTGAAGTTTGATTGTCTGTACTACTTTGATCAGTCATTTCTGTTCATAGTTATTTAAGCCTGTGCTCCCCCTTTACAGTGCTGTCCATGTTAACTGAACGTAGGAGTGGCTGACCAGGTTCGTTGACATTCTTAGGTTACCTTTTTGTCAGCCCCGAGGTTATATATTGATCATTATTTCTCTGGTGGCTAGATTCATTAGTATCATTTCTGTGTCATAATATAAAAGCTAACCCTCAATTCACCTCCTCCTGGCTCACCATATGGTACCCATATGTCACTTTCAGTTGGTTAAATTCTTTGAAAGGCAAAAATGCTCCTGGCTAGTCTTAAAAAATTATGCAGCCAAGATTTTACTTTCTTATGTCTGTTGTGCAGGCTTTATGCCCTTATGTCAGCCATTTAGTGAGGATCTCTGCTGATAATCAAATATCTTAAGAAAGACTTACCTTTTATAATGTCTTCATATTATATATTTTTTTTATTTGTTTATTTTAGTCCGGTTTATGTAAGTTTCTCCTTGAATCATTTACCAGGGATGAGCAGGATACTTTTGTCATTATTTCTTATTAACCATAATTGCATTAGAGTGATTGATCATATGAACAAAAAATGAATACAGCCGATAATTTATTTATTTAGTAAAATCCTCACCCAAGAATATGTTTGTTGATCTGAGAGAGAGAGGAAGGAAGAAGAGGGGGAAGAGAGAGAAAGAGAGACATTGATTGGTGTGAGAAATATTGATTGGTTGCCTCCTGTATGCGCCTCAGCTGGGGATTGAAGCTGAGGTATGTGCCCTGACCGGGAACTGAACCTACAATCTTTTGGTGTATGAGACTATGCTCCAACCAGCTGAGCCATCCAGCCAGGGCCAGCCAATATTTTTTAAACTCTTGTAAGGGCAGTACACATATATTAACAATGTATGATAGAGGAAATGGCAAAATTAAAGAGGCATGATGTATATTTTTGACATATATTTAGAGAAACTAGATTTTATGACTGTTAAGCCAGTATTTTTAATATAATCTCAAGAGACATTAGGATGTCTTTTATTTCTTTTCTTGCCTAGTTGCTCTGGCTGTAATTGTCACCACTGTGTTGAATGAAACTGGCCATGCAGGCATCCTTGCCTCGTTCTGGATCTGAGAGGAGAGAAAAGCTTTCAGTCTTTCGCCATTGAGTGTTGTGTTCTCTGTGGGTTTTTCATGGATTGCTTTTATTATGTTGTTGTTTCTTTCTATTCATAGTTTGTTGAGTGATTTTTTTTCATGAGAGAATGGAGACGTTTATCAGATGGTTTTTCTGCATTGCTTGAAACGATCATGTAGGTTTTTCCCTTCATTTTATTGTTGTGATGTATTATGTTAATCAATTTCAAAATATTGAATTACCTTCGCATCTCAGGAATAAATCCCAAATAGTGTGTAATTCTTTAAACATGCCGCTGAGTTCTGTTTGTTAGTGTGTTTTTTTTAAAGAGTTTTTGCATCATTGTTCATAGGAGGTATTGGTCTGTAATTGTCTTATAGAGTCTTATCTGACCTTGGTATTAGTATAAATTGGGCCTCATAGAATGACTTAGGAAGAGTTCCCTCTTCAGGTTTTTGGAAAAGTTGGAGAAGAGTTGGTATTAGTTATTGTTTTAATTGTACTTTATTCTTTTTAAAGATTTTATTTATTTACTTCTTAGAGAGACGGGGAGGGAGGGAGAAAGAGGGAGGGAGAAAGAGGGAGGGAGGGAAAGATCAGTGTACAAGAGACAAATCAATTGACTGCCTTTCCCATGCCCCCATCTGGGGAACCTGGCCTGTCACCCAGGCATGTTCCCTGACTGGGAATCTAACATGTGACCTTTTAGTTTTCAGGCCAGCACTCAGTCCACTGAACAGCACCAGCCAGAGCTAATTGTACTTTATTGATTACGTTATTACAGTTATCCCTTCATCTCCTTCTACTTAGCACCCCACACTACCTCTGGCATCCCTCCACCATTGTTCATGTCCATGGGTCATGTGTATGACTACCCCATGTCTTATACTGTATAAGCTATTCTGAACTACCTATTTGTACTTCTTTGTCTCCTTACCTCTACTCCCTCTCCCCCACACCCCTCCCATCTGGTAACCATCCAAACACTTTCTGTACCCATGATTCTGTCTCTCTTCTTCTTGTTTACTTAGTTTGTTTTTTTAGATTCATTTGTTGATAGGTATATATTTATTGCCACTTTATTGTTCATAGTTTCGATCTTTTTTTTTTTTTTTAAATAAGTTGCTTTAACATTTCATATAATAATGGTTTGGTGATGATGAACTTTAGTTTTTTCTTGTCTGAGAAGCTTTTTATCTGCCCTTTGATTCTAAAGGATAGCTTTGCTCAGTAGCGCAGTCTTGGCTGTAGGTCCCTGCTTTTCATGAGTTTGAATACCTCTTGCCAATCCTTTGTATCCTGCAAAGTTTCTTTTGAGAAATCAGCTGACAGTCTTATGGGAAGTCCCCTGTTGGTGCCTAGCTTATTTTCTCTTGCTGCTTTTAAGATTCTCTCTTTATCTTCTTTATCTTTAACCTTTGGCATTTTAATTATGATGTGTCTTGGAGCGGGCCTCTTTGCATCCATCTTGTTTGGGACTCTGTGCTTCCTGCACTTATATGTCTATTTCCTTCACCAAATTAGGGAAGTTTTCTTTAATTACTTTTTCAAATAGGTTTCCAATTTCCTGCTCTTTCTCTTCTCCTTCTGGCACCCCTATGATGTGAATGTTGGAGTGTGTGAATTTGTCCAAGGGGCTGCTTACACTATCCTTGTTTTTTTTTTTTGGATTCTTCTTTCTTCTTGTTGGTCTGATGGGTTGTTTTTTGTTTCTTTATGTTCCAAATCATTGATTGATTCTTGGCTTCATCCACTCTGCTGTTGTTTCCCTGTAAATTGTTCTTTATTTCAATTAGTGTATCCTTTGTTTCTGGCTGGATCTTTTTCATGCTGCAGAGGTCCTCACTAAGTTCCTTAAGCATCCTAATAACCAGTGTTTTGAACTCTGCATCTGATAGATTGCTTATCTCCATTTTATTTATTTCTTTTTCTGGAGATTTGTTTTGTTATTTCATTTGGGCCATGTTTCTTTGTCTCCTCATTTTGGCAGCCTCCCTATGTTTGTGTCTCTGTATTAGGTAGAACTGCTATGACTCCGTATCTTGGTAGTGTGACCCAATGTAGTAGGTGTCCTGTAGGGTCCAGTGGCACAGCCTTTCCTGTCAACCAAACTGGGTGCTTGAGTGCATCCTTCATGTGGGCTAGTACATTATCCTCTTGTAGTTGAGCCTTGGTCACTGTTGGCAGGTCCGTGCGAGGGATTTACCCAGGCCAGTCAGCTGTGAGGAATGGCCGTGGCCGCTTATCACTAGCCTCCACTGTCCATGGAGGATCAGCTGTGCAGGGGCAGGAGAGTGGTGCTACAGCACAATCTATAGCCGTCCACTGGGTGCGCAGGCCCTGGGGTTTCCCAGGCCCTGGGGTTTCCCAGGTGGTGCAGGCCAAGGTCAGTTCCCACCTGTGTTCTGCCGGGGGCCACCCTGTTTCAGCTGTAAAGCAATCTGAGATGGCTGCTACTTGTGCTGGGCTTGGAGATTCCCAGGCAAAGCCACACTGTAAATCTAGGCTGGCCGCTGCTCGTGCTGGGCCTGGGGCCACTGAAGAGAGGACTGGGTCCTCCTCACTGAGGTTGACTGTTGCTTGTTTCAGTGGATTTAGAAAGTTGTGAAGCATGAGCCAAGACTAGCCATTCACATGGAAAAGTCACAAAGCTTGGGTAGGCCTATAGTTTGGGTGGGACAGAGTCCCGGGGATCTCCAGGGTGGGGCGGACAGTGTAGCCAGGTTAGTGGAGTCTCAGATATGATATTGGCCTGCCAGCTCCGTGGCTCTGTCGGGGGCAGGTTCACAAAAGGGACTGTGGCCTATGCCCTGCCTTTCTGTCTGGGAGAAAGCTGTACCCCAGCTCTTGCCTTGACACTAGACACTTCAGTTCCTCCCTGTTTGCCCTGATGCCTTTCACGCTGCTGCCCTGGCACTAGAGCTTAGAGGAGTGAGTCTGAGTGAGTCTGTGTGTGGATTCTTTAAGGGGAACTGCTTGGGGCTCCACAAGTTTTTTCTACCAACTCAATTCCTACTGGTTTTTGTAGCCAGAAGTTATGGAGAATTATCTTCCTGGCGCTGAAACCCTGGGCCCCTGGGTGGCCTGGTGTGGGGCTGGGACTCCTCACTCCTGTGATGTTCCTTCCGAATTTTTATCCACCACATGTGCATGTAAGACCAGCTTGTTCCATGTCTCTGTCCCCCCCTCACCAGTCTGGATGTATGTGTTTTTTTTTAATTCTGTAGTTGTTGGACTTCCATTCAACTTGATATCTGATCATTCTAAGTGTTGGTTGTTCTATATTTTAGTTGTGATTTTGATGAGGTTGTGTGAGGAGGTGAGCTGTGTTTACTTCTGCCTCCATTTTGACAGGAAGTCTGTTATTAGTTATTTTTTACATGTTTGGTAAAATTCACCAGTTAAAGCCATCAAGTTCAGGGCTTTTTTTGTTGTTGGGAGATTTTTGATTACTGATTCAATTTCCTCACTAGTTACAGATCTTCAGGTTTTCTGTTCATTATTTAGACTTGGTAAATTTTATGTGTCTAGGAATTTGTTCATTTTATCCATGTTATACAATTAGTTGAAGTTCAGATGTTAATTTTGGACATTCTGATAGAATGTTCAAATCAGAATTCTCCAATCATTTGGAAACATCTAGCTCGGTGGTTCTCAACTGGAAATGATTTTGCCCTATGCCTCCCCTCACCACCCCCAGGAGACATTTGGCAATACCTGGAGACATCTTTGGCTGTCACAACTCGGGGTGGGAAGGAAGGATGCTAGTGGCACTCAGTGGCCAAGAGGCCAGGGATGTAGCCAAACATTCTAAAGTGTAGCAGACAGCCTCACAGACAAAGAATTATCCTTTCCAAAGTGTCCATAATGCCACTCTTGGGAAACTCTGACCTAATTTTTCCTTAAATGTTAGACAGAATCATTAATTTAACTTAAAATTGTTTCCATTCCTTTATCTAGCCAATATTTGTTGAATATCTACTATGTACTCTTAAGGTTCTAGAAGAGAAACATTGATATGAAAATAAAAAAAATAATAATGGTAGTAAGTGTTTTGAAGGATATAAATTTGATAACAGAAAAATTCTTATTAGGTATGTGGAAGGCCTGAGAGCATGGCATTTTAGATGATATCTGAGCCAGGAGGAGGATTTAGCCCTTCGTGGGTGTGGAAGAAGTACACAGACCTTCCAGACAGAAGCAGCACAGGCTGCAAGGCTTTGAGCTGGGAGGATCCCTGGTTGTAATGGGAGCGCAGTGCCCTGGAGACAGCATGCGATGGGAGGCGTGGACCGAGAATGTCCAGTGAAACGTGCCTGCTGGGCACAGAAGAGGCCATTGAAGGATTTGGAGTATAGGCATGACATGATAAGATTTAAATGATAAAAATACTGTGATATTTATTATATTAGTGAGTGAATTGGAATTTACAGTTTACATGGGTGACAGAATGTATAGTGGTTAAAAGCAGCTAAGTGTCTCTAGAATCAAACTAAAGGGATTCATTATAGCAGCTATGTGTGTCATTGAGGAAGTTTCTTAACTTTTCATCTCAGTTTCCTTCCTCAGTAATAAAATGGAGATTCATTATTATATTCCTCTCAAAAGGTCATTATGAAAGTCGAATGAGCAAATCTACTTAAACTGATAAGACCCCGTGTGTAATCATCATTCAGATATTTAGGAGCAACTACATGAAGAAGCTAACTATTTTTCATTTGAAACAAAACCTGACCAAGCTTAATGTGGTGTTAAGATAAAATGCTTCTGCTTTTCATTTGAATAATGTGGCTTTTAAAATTTTTGTTTTTATTGTAAATGTTTATCACACAAGGTACTTTTTTTGAATGTCTGATTTTATTAAAATAAGTTAGCTTTTTCCTTTAATAAACTAATAAATGTACATGATAGAAAACTAAGAAAGCTGGGGGGCAAAAGACATAGTATCATTGCTCAAGTGCTGAATACTTCAGCGTTTTTGTGTATTTCCTTTCTTTAGTCGCCCACTGACATATTGCTATGCACACTGCTTGATTTTTAATAAATTTATAGAAATTATTTGGTCAAAATAGTGTAATTTTAACAGTGTTATCCAGGCATTATTGTAATTATAGATTATTGTCACCTTAGTTTTATAAATTATTTCCCTCTTTTTGTTACATGAGAAAGTAGCATTTGGGAAATAGATCAAAGTGCTTTTGAAATGCCATGTTTTATAGACAGTTCTAGTGGATACAGTTATTTTCTGTACCTTCTGTGGAATATCAGGACTATATTGGATTATGTGCGTTAGTATGTTTTCTACATTAGACCAGTCATTTATTTTGACTACTAAATCAAACTAAAGTGAATTATCAACCTATTTGTATTGCTAATGAATTTCATTAACTAGTACTGAAAATAAATCAGTTGTACTAAGAAGCTTCTATTATGTGCAAAATATAATATGGGGTGGTAGTGATTGTCAAGGAATGGCTCTCAAATAAAATGAAATAGAGTAAAATTAATTTATTAGACAAATGACAAATAACTAATTTTAAAGTTCTTTGGAAATTTCTTTTTTAAAATATATTTTATTGATTATGCTGTTTGAGTTGTCCTACTTTTTCCTCCCCTTTATTCCCTTTCGCCCTGTACCCCACCTTCTACCAGCATTCCTCCACCTTAGTTCATGTCCATGGGTCATACATACAAGTACTTTGGCATCTCCATTTCCCACACTATTCTTAACCTCCCCCTGTCTATTTTGTACCTACCATTTATGTTGCTTATTCCCTGTACCTTTTCCCCCATTCTCACCCCACCCCCTCCCTGATAATAACCCTCTATGTGATCTCTTATTTCTGTGACTCTGTTCCTGTTTTAGTTGTTTGCTTAGTTCATTTTTGTTTTTGTTTTCATTTTTTTAGGTTCATTTGTTGATAGTTGTGAGTTTGTTGTCACTTTACTGTTCATACTTTTGATTTTCTTTTTCTTGGATAAGTCCCTTTAACATTTATCTGCCCTTCCATTCTCAATGATAGAGATGATAGAGTAATCTTGGATGTAGGTCCTTGCCTTTCGTGACTTTGAATAATTCTTCCCAGCTCCTCCTTTCCTGCAAGGGGTCTTTAGAGAAATCAGCTGATATAATTATGGGAATGCCTTTGTAGGTAACTGTCTCCTGTTGTCTTGCTGCTTTTAAGATTCTTTCCTTACCTTTAATCTTGAGTAATGTAATTATGATGTGCCTTGGAGTGTGCTTCCTTGGGTCCAACTTCTTTTGGATTCTCTGACCTTCCTGGAAGTCTGTTTCCTTTGCCAGATTAGGGAAGTTCTCCTTCATTGTGTTTTCAACTAAGTTTTCAATTTCTTGATCTTCTTCTCCATCTGGCACCCCTATGATTCGGAGGTTGGAACATTTAAAGTTGTCCTGGAGGCTCCCAAGTCTCTCCTCATTTTATTTGAATTCTTGTTTCTTAATTCTGTTCTGGTTGAATGTTTATTTCTTCCTTCTAGCCCAAACCGTTGATTTGAGTCCCGATTTCCTTCCTGTCACTGTTGGTTTCCTGTACATTTTCCTTTACTTCACTTTGCATAGTCTTTACTTTTTCCTCTATTTTGTGACCATACTCAGCCATTTCTTTGAGCATCCTGATTACCAGTGTTTTGAACTCTGTGTCTGATAGGTTTGCTATTTCTTAATTGCTTTGGTGTATTTTTTTCTGGAGCTTTGATCTGTTCTTTCTTTTGGGCCATATTATTTCGTCTCAGTGTGCCTGTTATGTAGTAAGGGGCGGAGCTCTAGGTGTACACCAGGGTGGGGCAACCCATGTGGCTCTGTTATGGCACTGTATGTGGGGGAGGGGTCTGAGAGGAAATAGTGCCACTTGCTCAGCTCTCTGCTGGTTTTCAGTCACTTCCCCTGCTACCCACAAGGAAATTGGGCGCTCCTGGTGCTGATTCCCGGGTGGGTGGGTTTGTGTACATTCTAGAACTCTGTGGGTCTCTCCAATGAACTCCTGTGATGCTGGGAGGTTCTTCTGCCACCTCAACCCCCACAGGTGTTTACAGTCAGAAGTTTGAGGCTTTATTTCCCCGGTTGGAACCCTGGATTGTGTGGTCTGTCTCACTCCCCAGTAGTTCCTCCTGGTGTATCCGCGCTCGAATGTGGGACTGCCCGCTTCACCAGCTGCCGCCTCCTCAACCACCTGCCCTGTCCTCTGGCTGTAGTCTTGCCACGAGTCCTCTCTGCCTGGCCGCCCATCTCCCCCCCTCCTACAGGTCTGGATGCGTGTTTCTTCTTTAACTCCTTGATTATCAGACTTCCATACAGTTTGATTTTCTGGCAGTTCCAGTTATTTTTTGTTTTTAAATTTGTTGTTGTTTTTCTTTTGGTTGTGCAAGGAGGCACGATGTGTCTACCTATGGTTCCATCTTGGCTGGAAGTCTGGAAATTTCTTTTGACACTTATAGGTTCAATCTATTATTTATCTCTTGATCAATTATCATTGTGCTATCAAGCATATTTATTAAATGTGATTTTCTAAAACTGCCCCCTTCCCAGTTTTTGAGCTGTTCTAACTTACATTAATTGACATATCTGAAATTCAGTAAAAAGGAAGTGATGTATGCTTATCATTTTATGCTTGTGTATGCATGTTTGGCTGTCAAAGTAGTAGTAGGTAATACAGTTCTTTTCATTAAAAAGCTAATCTTTTAAAAATTAGTAGTTCAAAAGAATACCTCTCTTATGGAGTGTAGTCATTTAGGAGAATGAAGTAGAGATGTGTATTGACTTGAAAAGGTGTCTGACGTGTCGCGTGCGCGTGTGTGCGTGTGCGTGTGTGTACCACATCTTTAGCCAGTCCTCTGTCGATGGACATTCAGGTTGCTCCCGTGTGGCGGCCGCTGTGAATGCAGTGCTGCAGTGAACGTGGAAGTGCGGACACCTTTTTGCTGTCCTGTTTCCATTTTCTTTGGGTGTAAACCTAGAAGTAGGACTGCTGAATCATATGATTGGCTGAATCTAAACCTCGTGTTGCTTTAAAAGATGAACCTGGATTGAATTTTCCGAAATTGGTTAACATCCAAGATTAGGTATATTCCATCATTTCATATTCTTTCTGGGCTCATCTTGTACTCACATCTTTAGAAAGTTTTACTTGTTTTTGTGTGTGTGTGTGTGTGTGTGTGGAAAATATGTATCTGTTAATTAGACCCATCTTTTTCTATATTGCCATTCTTTCTCAGTATATAATAGGTTTATCTGTTGTAACAGTTTTAAATGTGTCTGAAGTTACTTTTCTGTGGTATTATGAATTAAACTGAAAATACCTTCTAATCTTGTTGAACTTGCTGTTGGGGCTTAAACAGTGGGGATGTGGCACAGTTGTTAAGGGTATTGAGACACACTGAATTTAATAAATGTTTATTGAATGATAGCTGTGTGTATAAGATATTTTGTCAGATAAAATGGGAAAACGATGGTGGTTACTATGATCCTTATTTTTAAGAGTTCTTGTCTTTAAGGGATTGTAAAACATTGTTTTAAGTACATATTGGAAAATGAAGACATTAACACTATATAAATTAGAACATGTATGTGTAAATAAGTAGTAAGCTCCGTTTAAGGTATTGCTGTCCTGGGTTCTCATTAGGCAGAGGGACTTGGAGGAGTGGAACTGACTGTAACTGTCCAACAGAGACTCATTACCAGAGGAACTCTAAGAAGCCATAAAAAGCAGATTGGCAGACAGTTTGGACTGTGTCTTAACTGAAGTGGGGATAGGTGAACATATTCCAGTTAAAGTCTTGAGGTGCTGCTATGAGAATACTGCTGCATAGTGTAATGAATCATGAAATGTGTATAAAAATTTACCAGACCTGGTCAGAAGAGTTGACCATGGGGAAGGTGAAAAAACAGTTTATAAAACATTTTCTTCATCATCATCAGTAACACTTAGCACTTATTATACACCAGACACTATTTTAAGCACTTCACTTGTGTTAACTCATTTAATCCTTACAAGATAGGTATAGAGTGTAAGTATAATTATATCCCCTTTATTAGTTGGGGGAGCAGACTCCGAGGTGAAGTATCTTGCCCAAGGTTATCCAGCTATGAAGTGTTGGTAGAGGCTGGATGTGAACTCAGGTGGCGCTTACACATTCATTGAGTGATTTACTGTGTTCTAACTACTGTACTCAGTGCTCTACGTGCATTATAGTGTTTGTTATGACACCTTTACTTACAGTTAAGGAAATGGGGCTCAGTGAAGTTATGTAATTTGAATACAGGTTTATCTGACTTGACAGCTCACGTGAAGTACTACATTTTACTGGCTGTGTGGAAACTGCTTTCTTTTTGTTGAACTCTCACAAATAAGGTAAAAAACAGTACTCAGCTTTTAGGGGATTAGAACTTTGATCATCTGATGAAAGCCATGGATCTGCTTCACAGAACAGTGAACATACAAACATAAAGTTGTCTTTTCGTTTTTGTTTTTTTTGTTAAGTGCAGTTAGCCAAAGGGCTCTTACTGATAAGATTCTTCCTTGTGCTAGTATAGACCAAATTTCCCCTTGCAAGTATGCTGTGTTGTGTGCACTCAGGTCCTCATTCTCAGCGTAGAGGAATAGCCCAATTGTTACTTTATATGTCGTGGGTTAAATGGACAGATGCCTTTTCAAAATTTTACATACCCTCAGTCTTGCAGTACCTTTTTTTTTAAAGCATTTAATTGTGTGAGTGTGTGTGTGTGTGTGTGTGTATTTTAGCATATAATCCTCATTAAAAATTCTAGGTATGTTTTTCTACATATCTTGGTAGCTGCCAAGTAATGACATTTATGAAAGTTAGGATTCCCTGTTATTAATATTTAATGTATATTTGCTCATTAAATGTTAAATTGCATACCTAATTAAAATATTATTTAATATGTACTCACTTGATTTTACTCCTTCAAAAGGAGGATTAACCTTAAAGATATAGAGGGTGTTCTGTTAAATGTCATCTATAAATGGCTTTTGCATTTCTCAGATAAGAAAATAGATACAATAATCAAGTCTTTTAATGTTAGAGAACTTTGAAAATGTGTTTTTTAAACTCTGGAACATTCCCTTCAGGGCCATTTTCCAAAGTATTATGTGTAGAGTTGTTAAAAACAAAACAACTGATAAGGGACCACTTTAAAATAAAATGAGTTACAGAAAATTGCACTGTCATAAGTAATTGTTTGGTAAATGAAGTTGTAATTATTTTAAGAAAAATTTAACATTATTATTTCAAGACGTGGATTTATTATTGCTGTAAAGTTGGTGACGTGAATAGAGAGGCCATTTTTTACTGTGAGCTTTGATAGAAATGGGAACATTTAACTTCCACTTCACACATTTTTTTTTTATGGTTTTGTTATTATTTATTTTTATTAAGATAGGAACACCCTTCGAACATGACTCTGAGGTTTGCTGTTATTAATTAATACAGTTAAAATATTTTGGGGCAAGACATGTAAACATGGCTCAGTCTTTCACTTATTACTTAATATTCTACAAAGTAATCTCTCATGATTGTAAGGATATGAGTATTTCTTTTTTTTTTTATTTTTATTTTAATGATTGTTTAAGTACATTTTTCTCCCCTTTACTCCCAATCAAGCCCACCCACCCCCCTCCCATCTTCCCTCCCATTACCACCCTCCCCCTAGTTTTATCCATGTGTCTTTTAACTTTGTTCCTGCAAACCCTTCCCCTTTTCCCCTGAAATTCCCTCTTCTCTCTCCTCTGGCCACTT